>WNWK01001887.1:25000-85000 GCA_009830355.1 Cherax destructor | reverse complement strand
AGCCACTACCATGTCTACCTCAGCCACTACCATGTCTACCTCAGCCACTATAATGTCTGCCTCAGCCACTATAATCTCTGCCTCAGCCACTACAATGTCTGCCTCAGCCACTACCATGTCTGCTTCAGCCACTACCATGTCTACTTCAGCCACTACCATGTCTGTCAAGCCTCTTGTATTCACAACTAGTTATTTCAGTGTGTAGGTTTGGTATCAGTCCCTTAGTATCTCCCAGGTATAGATTATAATGTATCTTTCTCGTCTACGTTGTAAGGAGTACAGTTGTAGGTGCTTCAAGCACTCCCAGTAATTTAGGTGCTTGACTATACGAACTGTGAAGCTTCTCTCTACATTTTCCAGCTTAGTAATTTTTCCTGTCTTCAAGGTGACTGTTAGTACACACCAGATGTACTAGGAAAGCTTCTGTTGCTGTGGGATGAGACAGTAAGGTCACAGTTAGTGCCAGCGTTACAACTAAGTCACAGTTGTATTGGTTGTAAGATCATCCTATTGTAATCTCCGTGGCTGCGTGGTTACAGAGTTGGGTCTGGTATGTATGTTGACCACGATTCATGTCCCCGCCCAGTATTCTTATTCATGCTTATTCATGAATATGCTTTGAGTCAAGTGCGAGCATGCATGCGTCTAAGAGTGAATGCGTACATTCGTCAGTGAGTGCATGCGGGTGAGCACGTATAAGTGCTGCGTCTATAAAGGCGCAGGAACGTCTGTAAGTACGTGCGTGTGTCTTGTGTGGGCCGCGTGCACGCTGCGTCACACAGGTGCCTGCACAGTATGGTCATTAAGAGTGCGCTAGGCAGACGCATTGCGGTGTACTCATTCGCTTGTGTTTGCGGGGGTCGAATTTCGTTTCTTGGCCCCATCTACAAGATCACCTTGATCAACATTACTGACTTCTGGTCTCTTGGACCTTATCATATCTAATCTTGAAGCTGTGAAGTGAGTTTGGCTCCACTACTGCCTCATCCAAGTCACTTTTCAACTACCCTCTGGCTCATCTGTATCTTTAACTTCCGCCTGTGTCTGTGCTCTTGATCCAGTTCCTCTTAATTCTGTCCCTTTCTCTTATCTATGCCCTCTTGTCCTTCTCTCCTCTAAGGTCGTCAGGTTCAGTTCTTTCAACATCTCATAATGCATTCTTCTTAGTTCTGATGCTAGTCTGGTTGCAAACCTTTACACCTTTTCCAGTTTCTTCAGGTGTTTGACCAGGTGTGGGCTTCAGTCACCTCACCTACATGTATTCACCTATATGGTTGCAGGGGTCAAATCTCAGCTCTTGGCCCCGCCTCTTCGTTACTAGGTTCACACTTTCCTTGCTTCAAGAGCCTCTTCATACCTCTTCTTAAAGCTATGTATGGATCCTGCGTCTACCACTTCATTCCCTAGGTCGTTCCACTTCCTGGTTAAGGCTGAAGAAATATTTCCTAATATCCCAGTGACTCTGAGTTTTCAGCTTCCAGCTGTGCCCTCATGTTCCTGTTTCTCATCTCTCAAATACTCTCTCCTTGTGTGTGTGTGTGTGGGGGGGGGGTGAGATAACTACAGTGTTGTAAATATCAATAAGGCGGACACTACTGCATCTTGCACCAGTAATGGAGAGTAACGCCATCTTTCCCTCCTCCTCCTCCTGAAAACACAGTTTGCCTTATTACTCATTGTTTTAGTGCACGAGAGAGAGAGAGAGAGAGAGAGAGAGAGAGAGAGAGAGAGAGAGAGAGAGAGAGAGAGAGAGAGAGAGAGAGAGAGTAATAAAAAGTGGTCCATCAGGTTTAAGACGTGGTACTAGCATGTTTGTATAGAGAGAGGTTTGTGTGTGTGGGATGGTGAGGTTAGCACCAGTGGTTGCTCGGTAAACAAACCTTTGTAAGCCTGTGTTCACCTAAGTGTGCTCACCTAACTGTGTTCACCTAACTGTACTCACCTAACTGTGTTCCCTAACTGTGCTCACCTAACTGTGTTCACCTGTGCTTACCTAACTTTGTTCACCTAACTGTACTCACCTAACTGTGTTCCCTAACTGTGCTCACCTAACTGTGTTCACCTAACTGTGCTTACCTAACTTTGTTCACCTAACTGTGCTCACCTAACTGTGTTCACCTAACTGTTCTCACCTGTGTTCACCTAACTGTGCTCACCTAACTGTGTTCATCTAACTGTGCTCACCTGTGTTCACCTAACTGTGCTCACTTAGCTGGGTGTGCTATGTTCGAGCTACAGCTCCTGGGTCTGTCCTTCTCTTACCAGTTTTACCTGCGTGAGTAGTATTTGCATTTAAATTAAAGAATGTTGTTCACCTTCCTCGTTCTCGTGGGTTCCTCTCGTTCACCTTCCTCGTTCTCGTGGGTTCCTCTCGTTCACTCACACGTTCAGTCACTGCCACTTACACCTTGATGTAGTGCTTGCTGGGGTTCAGTCACTGCCACTTACACCTTGATGTAGTGCTTGCTGGGGTTCAGTCACTGCCACTTACACCTTGATGTAGTGCTTGCTGGGGTTCAGTCACTACTACTTACACCTTGATGTAGTGCTTGCTGGGGTTCAGTCACTGCCACTTACACCTTGATGTAGTGCTTGCTGGGGTTCAGTCACTGCCACTTACACCTTGATGTAGTGCTTGCTGGGGTTCAGTCACTACTACTTACACCTTGATGTAGTGCTTGCTGGGGTTCAGTCACTGCCACTTACACCTTGATGTAGTGCTTGCTGGGGTTCAGTCACTGCCACTTACACCTTGATGTAGTGCTTGCTGGGGTTCAGTCACTGCCACTTACACCTTGATGTAGTGCTTGCTGGGGTTCAGTCACTACTACTTACACCTTGATGTAGTGTTTGCTGGGGTTCAGTCACTGCCACTTACACCTTGATGTAGTGCTTGCTGGGGTTCAGTCACTGCCACTTACACCTTGATGTAGTGCTTGCTGGGGTTCAGTCACTGCTACTTACACCTTGATGTAGTGCTTGCTGGGGTTCAGTCACTGCCACTTACACCTTGATGTAGTGCTTGCTGGGGTTCAGTCACTGCCACTTACACCTTGATGTAGTGCTTTCTGGGGTTCAGTCACTGCCACTTACACCTTGATGTAGTGCTTGCTGGGGTTCAGTCACTGCTACTTACACCTTGATGTAGTACTTGCTGGGGTTCAGTTACTGCCACTTATACCTTGATGTAGTGCTTGCTGGGGTTCAGTCACTGCCACTTATACCTTGATGTAGTACTTGCTGGGGTTCAGTTACTGCCACTTACACCTTGATGTAGTACTTGCTGGGGTTCAGTTACTGCCACTTACACCTTGATGTAGTGCTTGCTGGGGTTCAGTTACTGCTACTTACACCTTGATGTAGTACTTACTGGGGTTCAGTTACTGCCACTTATACCTTGATGTAGTGCTTGCTGGGGTTCAGTCACTGCCACTTACACCTTGATGTAGTACTTACTGGGGTTCAGTTACTGCCACATACCTTGATGTAGTGCTTGCTGGGGTTCAGTCACTGCCACTTACACCTTGATGTAGTGCTTGCTGGGGTTCAGTCCCACCTCTGCCAGTGCTTCTATCCTCCCTGCCAGTGCCTCTCTGTCCTCCCTGCCAGTGCATCTCTGCCCTTCCTGCCAGTGCCTATGTATCCTCCCTGACAGTGCCTATCTATCTTCCCTGCCAGTGTGTCTATCCTCCATGCCAGTGTCTATCCTCCATGCCAGTGTCTATCCTTCATGCCAGTGCCTCTTTCCTCCCTGACAGTGCCTCTGTTCTCCCTGCCAGTGCCTCTGTCCTCCCTGCCAGTGCCTCTATCCTCCCTGTCAGGGCCTCTTTCCTAACTGCCAATGCCTCTATATCCTCCCTGTCAGTGCCTCTATCCTCCCTGCCAGTGTCTATCGTCCCTGTAAGTGTCCTGCAATGCTCCCTCTCACTGTCTATCTTCCCTATCAAGGTCTAACCTCCCTATCATCGTATCTATCCTCCCTTTGTGTGTGTCTGCGTGTGTGTCTGCGTGTGCGGGTGGGTGGGTGTGTGGTGTGTGTGTGTGTGTGTGTGTGTGCATGTGCGTGTGTATTCACCTAGTTGTACTCACCTGGTTGTGGTTGCAGGGGTCGAGTCTCAGCTCCTGGCCCCGCCTCTTCACTGGTCGCTACTCAGTCACTCTACCCGCTCCGTGAGCTTTATCATACCTCTCCTTAAAGCTATGTATAGATCCTGCCTCCACTACATCACTTCCCAGACTATTCCACTTCCTGACAACTCTGTGACTGAAGAAATACTTCCTAACATCCCTGTGGTTCATCTGAGTCTTCAACTTCCAACTGTGACCCCTTGTTGCTGTGTCCCACCTCTGGAACATCCTGTCTCTGTCCACCTTGTCGATTCCTCTAAGTATTTTATGGCGTTATCATATCATCCCTATCTCTCCTGTCCTCCAGTGTCGTCAGGTTGATTTCCCTTAACCTCTCCTCGTAGGACATACCCCTTAGCTCCGGGACTAGCCTTGTTGCAAACCTTTGCACTTTCTCTAGCTTCCTTACGTGCTTGGCTAGGTGAGGGTTCCAAACTGGTGCTGCATACTCCAGTATGGGCCTAACGTACACAGTGTACAGGGTCCTGAATGATTCCTTATTAAGATGTCGGAATGCTGTTCTTAGGTTTGCTAGGCGCCCATATGCTGCAGCAGTTATTTGGTTGATGTGTGCCTCAGTAGATGTGCCCGGTGTTATACTCGCCCCAAGATCCTTTTCCTTGAGTGAGGTTTGTAGTCTCTGGCCCCTAGACTGTACTCCGTATGCGGTCTTCTTTGTCCTTCCCCAATCTTCACGACTTTGCACTTGGTGGGGTTGAACTCCAGGAATCAGTGTGTGTTTGTGTACTCATCTAATTGTGGTTGCAGGGGTTGTGTCATAGCTCCTGGCCCTGTGTGTGTGTGTGTGTTTCCGTGGATTTAGAAGTGCGTTTTTTGACTGAGGTGCAATGAAAAAAGGGAACAGCACCCTCCAGGGAGGGTACAGGCAGTGAAGTGGAGGGGAGGGTACAGGCAGTCAGGTGGAGGAAAGGCTACAGGCAGTCAGGTGGAGGGGAGGGAACAGCACCCTCCAGGGAGGGTACAGGCAGGGAGGTGGAGGGGAGGGAACACCCTCCAGGGAGGGTACAGGCAGTGAGGTGCAGGGGAGGGAACAGCATCATCCAGGGAGGGTACAGGCAGTGAGGTGGAGGGGAGGGAACAGCACCCTCCAGGGAGGGTACAGGCAGTGAGGTGGAGGGGAGGGAACAGCATCCTCCAGGGAGGGTACAGGCAGTGAGGTGGAGGGGAGGGAACAGCACCCTCCAGGGAGGGTATAGGCAGTGAGGTGGAGGGGAGGGAACAGTACCCTCCAGGGAGGGTATAGGCAGTCAGGTGAAGGGGAGGGAACAGGACCCTCCAGGGAGGGTACAGGCAGTCAGGTGGAGGGGAGAGAACAGCACCCTCCAGGGAGGGTACAGGCAGTGAGGTGGAGGGGAGGGAACAGCACCCTCCAGGGAGGGTACAGGCAGTCAGGTGGAGGGGAGGGAACAGTACCCTCCAAGGAGGGTATAGGCAGTTAGGTGGAGGGGAGGGAACATCACCCGCCAGGGAGGGTACAAGCAGTCAGGGGGAGGGCTGGGAGGGAACAGCTCCCTCCAGAGAGGGTAAACGCAGTCAGGCGGAGGGAAGGGAGGGAACATTACCTTCCAGGGAGGGTACAAGCAGTCAAGCGGAGGGAAGGGAGGGAACAGCGCCCTCCAGGGAGGGTAAAAGCAGTCAGGTGGAGGGAAGGTAGGGAACATCACCTTCCAGGGAGGGTACAAGCAGTCAGGCGGAGGGAAGGGAGGGTACAAGCAGTCAGGAGGGCAGGGAGGGAACAGCTCCCTCCATGGACGGTAAAAGCAGTCAGGCGGAGGAAAGGGAGGGAACAGCGCCCTCCAGGGAGGGTCGTGCAACCAGAGGTAATTTTGCTTGCTGTGATTGACAGGTTATCAGGTGTGAGGGAGAGACGAGAGGGAGTTAATAGGATGGAGGAGAGAGGGAGTTAATAGGATGGAGGAGAGAGGGAGTTAATAGGATGGAGGAGAGAGAGAGGGAGTTAATAGGATGGAGGAGAGAGGGAGTTAATAGGATGGAGGAGAGAGAGAGTTAATAGGATGGAGGAGAGAGAGTTAATAGGATGGAGGAGAGAGAGTTAATAGGATGGAGGAGAGAGAGTTAATAGGATGGAGGAGAGAGAGAGGGAGTTAATAGGATGGAGGAGAGAGAGAGGGAGTTAATAGGATGGAGGAAGAGAGAGAGAGTTAATAGGATGGAGGAGAGAGAGGGAGTTAATAGGATGGAGGAGAGAGAGTTAATAGGATGGAGGAGAGAGAGAGAGTTAATAGGATGGAGGAGAGAGAGGGGAGTTAATAGGATGGAGGAGAGAGAGAGAGTTAATAGGATGGAGGAGAGAGAGAGGGAGTTAATAGGATGGAGGAGAGAGAGAGAGAGTTATGGATGGAGGAGAAGAGTTAATAGGATGGAGGAGAGAGAGAGAAGTTAATAGGATGGGAGAGAGAGAGAGATTAATGGGATGGAGAGAGAGAGAGAAGTTAATAGGATGGAGGAGAGAGAGAGGAGTTAATAGGATGGAGGAGAGAGAGAGTTAATAGGATGGAGGAGAGAGAGAGGAGTTAATAGGATGGAGGAGGAGAGAGAGAGAGTTAATAGGATGGAGGAGAGAGAGAGTTAATAGGATGGAGGAGAGAGAGAGAGAGTTAATAGGATGGAGGAGAGAGAGAGAGAGTTAATAGGATGGAGGAGAGAGAGAGAGAGTTAATAGGATGGAGGAGAGAGAGAGAGAGTTAATAGGATGGAGGAGAGAGAGAGTTAATAGGATGGAGGAGAGAGAGAGTTAATATGATGGAGGAGAGAGAGAGAGTTAATATGGAGGAGGAGAGAGAGAGTTAATAGGATGGAGGAGAGAGAGAGAGTTAATAGGATGGAGGAGAGAGAGAGGAGTTAATAGGATGGAGGAGAGAGAGAGAGTTAATAGGATGGAGGAGAGAGAGAGAGTTAATAGGATGGAGGAGAGAGAGAGAGAGTTAATAGGATGGAGGAGAGAGAGAGAGTTAATAGGATGGAGAGAGAGAGAGGAGTTAATAGGATGGAGAGAGAGAGAGAGAGTTAATAGGATGGAGGAGAGAGAGAGTTAATAGGATGGGGAGAGAGAGAGAGTTAATAGGATGGAGGAGAGAGAGAGAGAGTTAATAGGATGGAGGAGAGAGAGAGGAGTTAATAGGATGGAGGAGAGAGAGAGTTAATAGGATGGAGGAGAGAGAGGAGTTATAGGATGGAGGAGAGAGAGAGGAGTTAATAGAATGGAGGAGAGAGAGAGTTAATAGGATGGAGGAGAGAGAGAGTTATAGGATGGAGGAGAGAGAGAGTTAATAGGATGGAGGAGAGAGAGAGAGTTAATAGGATGGAGGAGAGAGAGAGAGTTAATAGGATGGAGGAGAGAGAGAGAGTTAATAGGATGGAGGAGAGAGAGAGAGTTAATAGGATGGAGGAGAGAGAGAGGAGTTAATAGGATGGAGGAGAGAGAGAGAGTTAATAGGATGGAGGAGAGAGAGAGAGTTAATAGGATGGAGGAGAGAGAGAGGGAGTTAATAGGATGGAGGAGAGAGAGAGGGAGTTAATAGGATGGAGGAGAGAGAGAGGGAGTTAATAGGATGGAGGAGAGAGAGAGAGAGTTAATAGGATGGAGGAGAGAGAGAGGGAGTTAATAGGATGGAGGAGAGAGAGAGTTAATAGGATGGAGGAGAGAGAGAGGGAGTTAATAGGATGGAGGAGAGAGGGAGTTAATTATTATGGAAGAAATATTATTATTATTATTGTTTTTTATTATTATTATTATTATTATTATTATAAAATACATAGGGAAGCGCTAAACTCGTACTAGGGAACTTGAAGCACTCTGGTGTGATCCAAGGAAAGGGAGGATAGCACCAGTTCTTCTGATCAGGAGAAAAGAAGGGAGATGAAGGACGAAGAAATAGAAAGACGGAAGAGAGTGCAAAAGAAGAAAAAAAAGAGGAGGGAGGGAGGAAGGAAGATGGAGAAGGAGAATAAGGAAGTAAGAAGATAGTGTCAGGGGCAGCATCAACTGAGGCGGCGCCTCCATCATTCTATTCTTAGTACTGATGATGGTGTTGTGGTGTACCCGTCCTCTGTACCGTCGTGTACCCGTCCTCTGTACCGTCGTGTACCCGTCCTCTGTACCGTCGTGTACCCGTCCTCTGTATCGTCATGTACCCGTCCTCTGTACCGTCGTGTACCCGTCCTCTGTACCGTCGTGTACCCGTCCTCAGTACTGTCGTGTACCCGTCCTCTGTACCGTCGTGTACCCGTCCTCTGTATCGTCATGTACCCGTCCTCTGTACCGTCGTGTACCCGTCCTCAGTACTGTCGTGTACCCGTCCTCTGTACCGTCGTGTACCCGTCCTCAGTACTGTCGTGTACCCGTCCTCTGTACCGTCGTGTACCCGTCCTCTGTACCGTCGTGTACCCGTCAGTACTGTCGTGTACCCGTCCTCTGTACCGTCGTGTACCCGTCCTCTGTATCGTCATGTACCCGTCCTCTGTACCGTCGTGTACCCGTCCTCAGTACTGTCGTGTACCCGTCCTCTGTACCGTCGTGTACCCGTCCTCTGTACCGTCGTGTACCCGTCCTCTGTACCGTCGTGTACCCGTCCTCTGTACCGTCGTGTACCCGTCCTCTACCGTCGTGTACCCGTCCTCTGTACCGTCGTGTACCCGTCCTCTGTACCGTCGTGTACCGTCCTCTGTACCGTGTACCCGTCATCTGTACCGTCGTGTACCCGTCCTCAGTACTGTCGTGTACCCGTCCTCTGTACCGTCGTGTACCCGTCCTCTACCGTCGTGTACTTGTCCTCAGTACCGTCGTGTACCCGTCATCTGTACCGTCGTGTACCCGTCCTCTGTACCGTCGTGTACCCGTCCTCTGTACCGTCGTGTACCCGTCCTCTGTACCGTCGTGTACCCGTCCTCTGTACCGTCGTGTACTTGTCCTCAGTACCGTCGTGTACCCGTCCTCAGTACCGTCGTGTACCCGTCCTCAGTACCGTCGTGTACCCGTCCTCAGTACCGTCGTGTACCCGTCATCTGTACCGTCGTGTACCCGTCCTCTGTACCGTCGTGTACCCGTCCTCTGTACCGTCGTGTACCCGTCCTCTGTACCGTCGTGCTACCCGTCCTCTGTACCGTCGTGTACCCGTCCTCTGTACCGTCGTGTACCCGTCCTCAGTACCGTCGTGTACCCGTCCTCAGTACCGTCGTGTACCCGTCCTCAGTACCGTCGTGTACCCGTCCTCAGTACCGTCGTGTACCCGTCCTCTGTACCGTCGTGTACATCTTTCAGTGCACTGTCGTGCGTCTGGTTTACTCCATTAATGTGTGAGAGAGAGTAAAGATAGGTGTGTGTATCTCACACAAGAGTTACTGTCACTTCACTGTGTTAGACGGTCACTTCCTGTCCTGAGTCAGTGGTCATACACCAGGCGGCACTTCCTCTCCCACTTCTGATACATTGATATGGAGCACACAACACATGGTCAGAGTGGAAAGTGCTTCCTATATGAGTCTTGGTGGGTAGGTAGTGGAGGTACCGGAGGTGCTAGTGGAGGTAGTGGTGGTGTTAGTGACGGTAGTGGTGTTAGTGGAGGTACTGAAGGTGTTAGTGGAGGTAGTGGTGTTAATGGAGGTAGCGGTGGTGTTAGTGACAGTAGTGGTGTTAGTGGAGGTACTGGAGGTGTTAGTGGAAGTACTGGAGATATTAGTGGAGGGAGGTAGTGGTGGTGTTAGTGACAGTAGTGGTGTTAGTGGAGGTAGTGGTGGTGTTAGTGACAGTAGTGGTGTTAGTGGAGGTACTGGAGGTGTTAGTGGAAGTACTGGAGATATTAGTGGAGGGAGGTAGTGGTGGTGTTAGTGACAGTAGTGGTGTTAGTGGAGGTACTGGAGGTGTTAGTGGAAGTACTGGAGATATTAGTGGAGGGAAGTAGTGGTGGTGTTAGTGACAGTAGTGGTGTTAGTGGAGGTAGTGGTGTTAATGGAGGTAGTGGTGGTGTTAGTGGAGGTAATGGAGGTGTTAATGGAGGGAGGTAGTGGTGGTGTTAGTGACAGTAGTGGTGTTAGTGGAGGTACTGGAGGTGTTAATGGAGGTAGTGGTGGTGTTAGCGAGGGTAGTGGTGTTAGTGGAGGTACTGGAGGTGTTAGTGGAGGTACTGGAGGTGTTAATGGAGGTAGTGGTGGTGTTAGTGAGGTTAGTGGTGTTAATGGAGGTAGTGGTGGTGTTAGTGACAGTAGTGGTGTTAATGGAGGTACTGGAGGTGTTAGTGGAGGTACTTTAGGTGTTAATGGAGGTAGTGGTGGTGTTAGTAACGGTAGTGGTGTTAGTGGAGGTGTTAGAGGAGGTAGTGGTGGTGTTTGCGAGGGTAGTGGTGTTAGTGGAGGTACTGGAGGTGTTAGTGGAGGGAGGTAGTGGTGGTGTTAGTGAAGGTTGTGGTGGTGGTGTTAAGAAAGGGATTATGAAAGTTCTGGTATTAGAGATAATACACAGTGGGAGAGGAGTACACAGTAGGGGGTCTTGATGAAATTACCCCCTAACATAGGAAGAAGTGATGGGGGCTAATAATTAAAGTGAGCTGAGGGAAAGTAATGAGACCTGATGGGAGCTCACCATGAGTAGTGGGACGAGTAAAGAAACTGTGGGAACCAAGGAGGAGAGCCTTCAAGGCAATAGACATGGAGAAACTACCAGACAATAGGAGCAACATAAATGTGATGCAAACATAGGCTTGCAGTGAACCACATCCTAATACTGTTGGTGACAAGAAGTTAAATAAACTATTAGGAAAGAGAATAGTCGAATATTCATTTAGGTTTGGGATATCCCGTCTCACGAACTTCCTAGAATTCTACGGTAGAGTAATATATTCTAGAGACTGAGAGGAGTGGTATTTAATACCTTCTGCAAGGAGATATTTGATACTCTATCTCAACAGAAGTTGATCAAGAAACTGGAATAACATGCAGGAACATCAGGGGAATTTCTCAATGGATGTAGGAAGACTTGAGAAACAGAAGGTAGAGAGTGATTGTATGAGAGGATGCTTCAGACTGGTCACAGGTCACTAGTACTTGCTACGTTATTTCTGATAGCAGAAATAACCTGTCTGTCTACTCTTTGGTACCCTGTCTAAAAATTCATGTTCTGTCTCTGAATCCATGTTATTGTGAGACGAATCCAGTGTTCTCTTCATGACTGCGTCTGAACCTTGTTCGCCCCACGTACCTCTCTTCATGGTGACTCAGTGATTTGTAAACTAAATAATGTGTATCTTACAAAGAGCGAGAAGGGCTGGCTCTGAATGTCCCTAGCAGAGCATATGTGAGTAGGAATGTTGAAGCTTAATCTTTGGCTGGAATTGACAGTAGGATGGACGAGTTTTGAGCGAGTGAATTCTGTCTGCGGTCTTCTTTGCCCTTTCCCGACCTTCATGACTTTGCAATTTGGTGGGCAGGCCTGGTCGAGTTGCTGGACCAGGCCTGCCTCTTGTCCAGATCCCTTTGTAGTTCTGCCTGGTCCTCCTCCGATTGAATTCTTAATACTTCACATCGTTTGCAAACAGGGACACTTCCGTCATTTCATTCACATATACCAGCACCGGCCCTAGGACTGACCCCTGTGGGACCCCACTCGTCACAGGCGCCAACTCTGACAACTCGTCACGTGCCATGACTCGCTGATACCTTCCCGTCAGGTATTCTCTGATCCATTGCAGCGCCTTCCCTGTTATACCTACCTGGTCCTCCAGCTTTTGCACTAATCTCTTGTGTGGAACTGTGTCAAAAGTCTTACAGTCCAAGAAAACGTAAGCGTGTGTGTGTGTGTGCGTTTGTTTGTTAGGTTACACTTTCACATACAACGCTGACCCTCCACAAACACCTACTTAATGGTTCAGTGTAAACAATTATACGATTGTCTCATTCTCCATCACCCCTGGCTTTCTCCCACCCCTCCCCATAACTCCTCCCTGGCTTTCTCCCACCCCTCCCCATAACTCCTCCCTACAGCTAGGCTTTTAATAAGACATGACAAGAACCACAGTGGAAATAAGTCACTTTGTGTGACTTCCTTTGTGTTGTGTTGGTGGGTAAGTTACACATACTGTGTGTTACTATGTATGATACTTGTAGTCGCCTAAATATGTATACCTGTACCTAAATAAACTTACTTCCCATCCCTCGCCACTCCCCTTCCTCTCATCTTCCCATCACTAACAATCACTGATCAACTTCCAACTCCCACTTATCTCATTCCACAACCCAACTCCCCCACCCCCTCCTCCCCATCCCTTCTCCATACTCATCTCTTGTTCTCTCTCCCCATTCCTCCCCCGACTTCTCTCCCTCCTCTTTACTTCCCATCGCTCATCCCTACTTCTCATCCCTTGTCACTCCCCTTCTCCCCACTACCCATCACTTACCAACATCCCACACCCGCTCGTCTCATTCCTCGCCCATTTCTATCCCCTATTCCTTAATAAGCACACACACTATATAAGTGTTGTCCCTTACACCAAACCCACACGTTTCCTGCCACACCGTGCAACATACACACCATCACATGACGAACACTGGGGTGTGGTAGAGGGAGAAGGACAGTGGGGAAGGGGAGGAGATAGGGAAGAGAAGAGAGCATGGGGAAGAGAGAGAGAGACTAGTGTATGTTTAAGTTATAATGTATTTACATCTCTCTCTCTCTCACACACACACGTGTCTGAGCGACTAAACACTATGTGCAATGTTTCTTAAGAATCGGTCTTCAGTCAAATATTTTTCACAATTTATGTAAATCTGTATGTGTGTGTGTGTGTGTGTGTGTGTGGATGCTGCCGTGGTACGAGACGTGGAAGACAGTCTCAGTGTGGACTAGTGACAAGTGATGTAATTAGGATATAACAATGTTAGTTATAAGTAAAACAAGTATAAATGAATGTTAGTAAATAATATATTACATTAAAGAGAGCGAGGACACAGATGGTGGCTCTCCCGAGGAGTGAACCTGCGTGTGTGTGAATGGCACTCTTGGCATGGTTAAGGCACTGGTGGTTGGCCTTGTGTCGTCTTGAAAGTTTGACGACCATCAGTCTGCCCTCTCTTTTTCCCCTCAACTGTCCTCTGGCGCCTCCCCTCCGTCATGCCGGGGAACTTGGCACCTTCACACTCACCTTCCACCATCTAACATATGACCAACTCTTACATTTGGATCATAGCAGAGTATTCATGAGCTCTCATTATGAAGATGTATATACAGTAGATACAGCAAACTCACTCACTCTGTCCTCTCTCTCTCTCTCTCTCTCTCTCTCTCTCTCTCTCTCTCTCTCTCTCTCTGGCTCGACTTGCAATCTATAATTTGTATCATATTTGAAGTTCTTGTTGTGGGTTGCTGCTTCTCAAGATAAATGTCACTGTCCAGTAAACTCGCTGTTCCGGGTACATTTAATCCCACTCTATGTACAACCTCCTATTCTTTCTCTTCCTCCTCCATCTCTTCCTGCTCTACCTTTTCCTCCTCTTCTCTGGTAATTATTCTCGTTTACTTAAAAGAGCTTTAACAAGGCTCGCTCCATCTTAAGAACCCAAGTGACCTTTCCTTCGTCCACTGAGGCGACCCAATATGTTCAGACCTTCACTTTGTTGTTGATTTTTGTCGTGCAGAATGAAAGTTGAGACTCCGACGGCTTCTTGTCGACAGGTCGTGATGTCGTGCTTCCTGTACCTCCTCTGCCTGCCTCTGGGAGTTTGCTGCTGGGCTAGAATTCTTGCGTTAGAGGTAGGAGGCGAGGCGGAATTTTCCGCCATTTCGTTCACCA
Source organism: Cherax destructor (assembly GCA_009830355.1). Lineage (NCBI taxonomy): Eukaryota > Metazoa > Arthropoda > Malacostraca > Decapoda > Parastacidae > Cherax > Cherax destructor. Next base: position 71,051 of record WNWK01001887.1, on the reverse strand, counting down.
CTACATGATGACTCTCCCTCTCTTCACCAGCACACAGAATAGTCGCCAGCGTCCGTTTGCCGGAGCGGCATCTTTGGGTAGCAATTAAATTTGGTAGCGACCGACAGGGACGTTAAAGGTGCCTTAGGCGGGAGGGAACTCTTAATTTACGTTGGGCGACACACCTGCTTCCTCGTTAGTGACTGCCTCGTCATGAGTAGCTGCATTCAGTGCCCGAGTGAATGATTACTTGGCTCTTTTTTTTTCATTTTAGTGGCTGCCTCGTCAGGTGAGTGGCTACATTCAGTGCCGGAGTGAATGATTACTTGGCTCTTTTTTTTTTCATTTTAGTGGCTGCCTCGTCAGGTGAGTGGCTACATTCAGTGCCGGAGTGAATGATTACTTGGCTCTTTTTTTTTTCATTTTAGTGGCTGCCTCGTCAGGTGAGTGGCTACATTCAGTGCCCGAGTGCTTAACGGAAGCATATCACTGCATTGTTTTTGTTCAGTGAGGGGAGAGCATTGTTTAGCGGGAGAAACAGTACCATCTCCGGTATATTGTTGTGTCTGGGACCACTCTATCCGTCTTCTCAGGCTGTCTCATTAAACGTTAACAATTGTACCTTCCAGGTGATATATTAACAGAGTGACATTAGGCTTGCAGGCTTGACGCTCTTGCGGGAATACTGGAAAACTTGACTCCTTACCGGCGGAAAACGTCAGACAGTTGGCGGTGATGTGCCATCACTAGTGCGTCGGGCGAGCCGTTTTATGCGTCAGGTAGTGCCACCAATGAACTCGTGAGTCACGATGGTACCCGTCCCACCGTGACCATGACTTCCTCGTGCCACTGTCGCTAGGATAATGGAACGTCGGCTGAAGCTGAAGTCTCTGAAGCGGGTCAACAGTCAGAAGGTTCAGGGCTCGGAGAAGAGGGATGTGGGGCTGCGCTCCCCGGGGGCTCTCAAGAAGCCCCTTCTCAAGTCGCTCTCCGGAGACTGGCGGCTACACCTCGGCTCCCCACAGATCGACTTCGAGTCGACACCTGTCGACTTCTCCACTCCGTCGCTACACAGAATCGACGAGCTGGATCTGAGTTCGAGTCAGCATCTGTGTCGCAGCGCCACCTGTCCCAGCGTGCCCAGCATGGACCCCTTCTCCCTCACCCATCCCTCACCCTTCCTCACCGTCCCCCCGCCTGAGTCCGTCCGCAGCTCCCCAGGACTATCTAGCATGGGACCTCGCGGACGGGGCATAGGGACCCCTCTTGTTCGCTCCCACGAGGACCCTGGACCCACCATCCCCGGCGGCGAGAGGAGGCCGCATCGAGGTCTCCGCCGCACGCGGTCCCGACCCGAGGGCCCTGCGCCCTCCTTCGGCCCCCGAGTGGGTGCCGCAGCCACAGGTGGCACCGGTGGGAGCCTCGGGGCCACCGTCGGCGGCACCATCAAGAGATACGTCAGTCTCCTGCGGAGTCGATCTGCCGTCTCGCACCGAGAGAGACCAACCATAGGTCGCATCAGTCCAGGTAACTAATCAGCTTGACTCTGTTGCATGTCTTTGTTAAGTTCCTCAATTATGCACCTGGTACTACCAGGTGACTGATTTACCTGTATTTTCACACACCTGGTACCCACACACATGATAGGTGACGCTAGGTCACACACTTTTTCTACGTTTGAACTACTCACAGCTAACTACCAAAATCCTTCGATCAGTCCCGGACTCCATTTTCAGTCGGTGGATTCTGTTCTGGAGCCGGGTCGCCGGGGCGTTGATCCCCCAAAAAGTCTTGAGGTAAAAACCTCTACAACATGTTCTAGCACTAAAAAGATCACAAACATTAAACAGACTGACAGAGAGACTGGCTGAGGAAGGGGCGAGGCAAGTAGACAGGGGAAGGGTGAGGAAAGGGGTAAGGGGAGTGAGGAAAGTGTAGGGGGTTAGGTAAGGGGACTGAGGAAGGGGAGGGTGGTGAGGTAAAGGTAGTGAGGAAGGGGAAGGGTGGTGAGGTAAAGGTAGTGAGGAAGGGGGAGGGTGGTGAGGTAAAGGTAGTGAAGAAGGGGAAGGGTGGTGAGGTAAAGGTAGTGAGGAAGGGGAAGTGTGGTGAGGTAAAGGTAGTGAAGAAGGGGAAGAGTGGTGAGGTAAAGGTAATGAGGAAGGGGAAGGGTGGTGAGGTAAAGGTAATGAGGAAGGGGAAGGGTGGTGAGGTAAAGGTAGTGAGGAAGGGGAAGGGTGGTGAGGAAAAGGGAGTGAGGAAGGGGGAGAGTGGTGAGGTAAAGATAGTGAGGAAGGGGATGGGTGGTGAGGTAAAGGGAGTGAGGAAGGGGGAGGGTGGTGAGGAAAAGGGAGTGAGGAAGGGGAAGGGTGGTGAGGTAAAGGTAGTGAAGAAGGGGAAGGGTGGTGAGGAAAAGGGAGTGAGGAAGGGGAAGTGTGGTGAGGTAAAGGTAGTGAAGAAGGGGAAGAGTGGTGAGGTAAAGGTAATGAGGAAGGGAAGGGTGGTGAGGTAAAGGTAATGAGGAAGGGGAAGGGTGGTGAGGTAAAGGTAGTGAGGAAGGGGAAGGGTGGTGAGGAAAAGGGAGTGAGGAAGGGGGAGGGTGGTGAGGTAAAGATAGTGAGGAAGGGGATGGGTGGTGAGGTAAAGGGAGTGAGGAAGGGGAGGGTGGTGAGGAAAAGGGAGTGAGGAAGGAGGAGGGTGGTGAGGTAAAGGGAGTGAGAAAGGGGGAGGGTGGTGAGGTAAAGGAAGTGAGGAAGGGAGGGTGGTGAGGTAAAGGGTGAGGAAAGGGTTAGGGGGTGAGGAAAGGGGAGAGGGTGAGGAAGGGGGAGGGTGGTGAGGTAAAGGGAGTGATGAAGGGAGAGAGGGTGAGGTAAAGGGAGTGAGGAAGGGGGAGGGTGGTGAGGTAAAGGGAGTGAGGAAGGGGGAGGGAGGTGAGGTAAAGGGAGTGAGGAAGGGGGAGGGAGGTGAGGTAAAGGGACAGTGGGTTATCTCTGACACAACAACACTTACTCTCAAGGTGATCCATGCCTCGCCTCTTTTTGTTCAGTTAATTTCACAAGCCAAGACTTGTGTGCTTCCAGCAGGTACTGGAGTGTCTTACACGGTATAACATTCCAGCAGGTACTGGAGTGTCTTACACGGTATAACATTCCAGCAGGTACTGGAGTGTCTTACACAGTATAACATTCCAGCAGGTACTGGAGTGTCTTATACGGTATAACATTCCAGCAGGTACTGGAGTGTCTTACACGGTATAACATTCCAGCAGGTACTGGAGTGTCTTACACGATATAACATTCCAGCAGGTACTGGAATGTCTTACATAGTATAACATTCCAGCAGGTACTGGAGTGTCTTACACAGTATAACATCCCAGCAGGTACACACACACACACACACACACACATTAAAGCACCTGATGTACTCACGCTAGAGTATGTGATGTACTCACATTAGAGTACCTGAGGGACTGGCACCATAGTACGTGACGTACTCACACTAGAGTAGGTGATGTACTCACACTAGAGTGTACTTCAGTAACTGTCGCTATGCTCTGCTTCTCAATACTTGCTGTCATTTCTTTCATTGCTGTTTGTATCTATGTTACGTGTTATTGAATTATGTTTCTCCTCCTCTTTTTCTCCCACGGTAGGTATTTTATAATGTGTTTCTCTCTCTCCTTTCCTCTCTTCCTCCCTCCCACTACACATCTCCCACCTCCCCTCCCAGTATCTCTTCCTCCCAATGTGCATGCATGTATGCAGTGTGTGTGTGTGTATATATATATATATATATATATATATATATATATATATTTATTATTTTTTTTTTTATTAACACATCGGCCGATTCCCACCAAGGCAGGGTGGCCCGAAAAAGAAAAACTTTCATCATCATTCACTCTATCACTGTCTTGCCAGAAGGGTGCTTTACACTACAGTTATAAAACTGCAACATTTACACCCCTCCTTCAGAGTGCCGGCACTGTACTTCCCATCTCCAGAACTCAAGTCCGGCCTGCCGGTTTCCCTGAATCCCTTCATAAATGTTACTTTGCTCACACTCCAACAGCACGTCAAGTATTAAAAACCATATGCCTCCATTCACTCCTATCAAATACGCTCACACATGCTTGCTGGAAATCCAACCCCCTGCACACAAAACTTCCTTTACCCCTCCCTCCAACCTTTCCTAGGCCGACCCCTACCCCGCCTTCCCTCCACTACAGATCCATACACTCTCGAAGTCACTCTGTCTCGTTCCATTCTCTCTACATGTCCAAACCACCTCAACAACCCCTCCTCAGCTCTCTGGACAATCGTTTTGGTAATCCGCACCTCCTCCTAATTTCCAAACTCCGAATTTCTGCATTATATTCACACCACACATTGACCTCAGACATGACATCTCCACTGCCTCCAGCCTTCTCCTCGTTGCAACATTCATCACCCATGCTTCACACCCATATAAGAGCGTTGGTATAACTATACTTTCATACATTCCCTCTTTCTTCCATGGACAAGGTTCTTTGTCTCCACAGACTCCGAAGTGCTCCACTCACCCTTTTCCCTCATCAATTCTATGATTCACCTCATCCTTCATAGACCCATCCGCCGACATGTCCACTCCCAAATATCTGAATACATTCACCTCCTCCATACTCTCTCCTCCAATCTGATATCCAATCTTTCGTCACCTATTCTTTTTGTTATCCTCATCACCTTACTCTTTCCTATATTCACTTTCAATTTTCTTCTTTTACACACCCTACCAAATTCATCCACCAACCTCTGCAGCTTCTCTTCAGAATCTCCCAAAAGCACAGTGTCATCAGCAAAAAGCAACTGTGACAACTCCCACTTTGTATTTGCTTCTTTATCTTTTAGCCCAACACCTCTTGCCAAGACCCTCGCATTCACTTCTCTTACAACCCCATCTATAAATATATTGAACAACCACGGTGACATCACACATCCTTGTCTAAGGCCCACTTTACTGGGAAATAGTCCCCTTCCCTCCTACACACTCTAACCTGAGCCCTCACTATCCTCATAAAAACTCTTCACTGCCTTCAGTAACCTTCCTCCTATTCCATACACCTGCAACATCTGCCACATTGCCCCCCTATCCACCCTATCATACGCCTTTTCCAAATCCATAAATGCCACAAAAACATCTTTACCCTTATCCAAATACTGTTCACCTATATGTTTCACTGTAAACACTTGGTCTACACACCCCTACCTTTCCTAAAGCCCCTTGTTCATCTGCTATCCTGCTTTCTGTTTTACTCTTAATTCTTTCAATAATAACTCTACCATACACTTTACCAGGTACACTCAACAGACTTATTCCCCTATAATTTTTTCACTCTCTTTGTCCCCTTTGCCTTTATACAAAGGAACAATACACGCTCTCTGCCAATCCCTAGGTACCTTACCCTCTTCCATACATTTATTAAATAATAGCACCAACCACTCCAAAATTATATCCCCACCTGCTTTTAACATTTCTATCTTTATCCCATCAATCCCAGCTGCCTTACCCCTTTCATTCTACCCACTGCCTCACGAACTTCCCCTACACCCACAACTGGCTCTTCCACACTCCTACAAGATGTTATTCCTCCTTGCCCTACACACGAAATCACAGCTTCCCTGTCTTCATCAACATTTAACAAATCCTCAAAATATTCTCTCCATCTCCCTGATACCTCTAACTCTCCATTTAATAACTCCCTCTCCTATTTTTAACTGTCAAATCCATTTGTTCTCTAGGCTTCCTCAACTTATTAATCTCATTCCAAAACTTTTTCTTATTTTCAACAAAATTTGCTGATAACATCTCACCCACTCTCTCATCTGCTCTCTTTTACATTGCTTCACCACTCTTTTAACCTCTTTTTCTCTCCATATACTCTTCCCTCCTTGCATCACTTCTACTTTGTAAAACCTCTCATATGCTAACTTTTTCTCCTTACTACTCTCTTTTTCATCATCATTCCACCAATCGCTCCTCTTCCCTCCCGCACCCACTCGCCTGTAACCACAAACTTCTGCTGAACACTCTAACACTACATTTTTAAATCTACCCCATACATTTTCGACCCCATTGCCTACACTCTCACTAGCCCATCTATCCTCCAATAGTTGTTTATATCTTACCCTAACTGCCTCCTCTTTTAGTTTATAAACCTTCACCTCTCTTTTACTTACTGATTCTATTTTCCTTGTATCCCATCTACCTTTTACTCCCACTGTAGCTATAACTAAAAAGTGATCTGATATATCTGTAGCCCCTCTATAAACATGTACATCCTGAAGTCTACTCAACAGTCTTTTATCTATCAATACATAGTCCAACAAACTACTGTCATTACGCCCTACATCATATCTTGTATACTTATTTATCCTCTTTTTCTTAAAATATGTATTACCTATAACTAAACCCCCTTTCTATACAAAGTTCAATCAAAGGGCTCCCATTATCATTTACACCTGGCACCCCAAACTTACCTACTACACCCCTCTCTGCATGTTTCTCCCACTTTAGCATTTAGGGTCCCCTACCACAATTACTCTCTCATTTGGTTCAAAAGTTCCTATACATTCGCTTAACATCTCCCAAAATCTCTCTCTCTCCTCTACACTCCTCTCTTCTCCAGGTGCATACACGCTTATTATGACCACTTTTCGCATCCGACCCTTATATATATATATATATATATATATATATATATATATATATATATATATATAAATATATATATACACACACACACACTTTGAAAACACTAAACTAAGAGCTTAAATAATCTGTACTTGTCAGATTATTGCACATGTTGTACGTTTTAATGAGGTGGTGGCGGTGCTGGTGGCGGCGGCGGTGGAGGAGGAGTTGGGGTGAGGGAGATATGTGACAGGTTCATACACAGCATCCTGTTGGGACTCACTCCTTCACCAATCATAATGACTTCCTGTTCAAGCATTGGAAATGAATTTATTCCCCCTCCACTACCACCACCACTACCATCACCACTACCACCACCACTACCATCACCACTACCATCACCACTACCACCACCATCATCACCACTACCATCACCACTACCACCACCACTACCGCCACCACCACTACCACCATCACTACCACCACCACTGCCAGAGATCAGTGTTTGTGAATATTTCGCCTGCTCTTGCGAATTTCTAGCATTGTAAAAATCTCTAGTTGTGTCGATGCATGCAGGGGATGAGATGAAAAGCTGTAAGCCACCTGCCTGAAAGCTGGCTTCCTTGGATCAACGTCTAGCGAGAGCTGGACGCCAAGGTATTGGTCCAGTGTGGTACGGTCGGTAAAGCACTGCGAACCTCCTTGTTGCAAGGTTCGTAGGTTCGAGTCTCCTTCGGCCAGAGATCCTACTCGAACCTACGCACACAGGTAATAATGGCCTGTTGACCTGGTCGTAATGAGACTTGGAGCGAAAATAAACACAGCAGTAGTCCAAACGTAGATCTACGTTTGCACCGCTAGCGCTCCGAACGTAGATCTACGGTTTTTTTTTTTTACATTTGAAAGAATGTAAAAAAAAAAGATTTTCCTTCAAGAATGATGTGTGGGTGATATATATATATATATATATATATATATATATATATATATATATATATATATATATATATATATATATATCATTATTCTTGAAGGAAAATCTACTTTTTTTTTTACATTCTTTCAAATGTAAAAAACGTAGATCTACGAGCGCTAGCGGTGCAAACGTAGATCTACGTTTGGACTACTGTGTTTATTTTCGCTCCAAGTCTCATTACGACCAGGTCAACAGGCCATTATTACCTGTGTGCGTAATAACCACCACTACCACTATCACCACATGCACCACTACTACCACCAGAGCCTTGTTACACGTGTCAGTGACATTTGGTATCTGATACCAGCCTCATGGCACACCTTGCTTGATAACTTGTTTCTGACACCTGACACATCTTACTTATACCTGCTCCTCCACACTGAGTCAGGATGGTGGTGGGGGAAGGGCGGATGTATGGAGACAGAGAGAGAGGATGATGGTGGTGTTGTGTGGCCTCCAGGATATTAATACTCTTAGCGGATATTTGTACCACAGGAGCTTCACCGGTACGTGGCCAAGACCACCTGGTGGGGGGAGAGAGGAGGGAGGGGAGGAAGAGAGAGTACTCTTAAATGAGATTACGTGAAAAGGCATGGACATCCTGTGGTTGGTAGTCACCCCATACTCATCGTGTGGGTGGTAGTGAGAGGCTTACAGAGGCACATCATGGGTCCAGGTGCTGAGCTTCAACATAGATCTCACTAAGTTACTATCTGCAAGTTTGTAATAATGAGTTGTTTACATTCACGAATTCCATTATAAAAACATTACCGTAGCTCATACATGATTACTAGATATTTATAATATCCATTGTTTAGGAAGCTGTAGTTGTGGTTACTCGGGTGATAGTGCTTCTAGAAACACATACTTGTAGATTTTTTAAATCATTTACATTACATAATGATTGTGGTTTATTAACCATAAGCACTCGGGATATTTTTCAAGACTGGCTGTTAGTGGGCCACTGTGGATAAAATATTTTAACGTTTGTGAGTAAGTTGTCTAAGAACTCACGAACTGTGTTTCTCTCTCTGCAACAGTGAATAAAGCACTGTGTGACAGTTGTTCCTCAGTATATAGTGTTTATAATCATAACCATAATTTTTAAAGGGATGGACCGGTAAGCCAGCGGAAGGCCTTGGTCATATCACCAAAAGCTGCAGTTGCGGGTCATCATCATGACTAAGACCCTCGTCAGGAAACACGTCCTGTTTCCTGACAAACCTTACCTAATATCTTTATTTCTACATGTACAAGGTATACAGTCCTAGCTGACATCAATGACATACTACTATATAGAAAGCCGCTTATTATGCAGAGCATTTCTGTCAAATTAGATCAGTTTTATCCCAGGATGCTACCCACACCAGTCGACTAACAACCAGGTACAAATTTTACTGATGGATGAACATTGACAACTGGTGTAAGGAAACACTCCCAATGTTTCCACCCTCGACGGGAATCGAACCTAGACACTCATCGTGTGAAGCGAGAGCTTTAGCCACCATGCCACGGGGCAGTTCCTCGGATAAAATTTACATTTAACGGAACACCTTAAAACTTCGCTAATCAGATGAACTGTGTTCTTTGATATTTCCATCTTCTTGAAGGAGTTTATACTGTTAACTAGATGGCTGAAGTAAGGACAGTAAAGCAGATGGCTCTCTCCTCACCCTCCAGCACTGCCGCCATGTAACACCGACAACATTCTATACCGTATTGAAAAAATTATGGAGTTTATAGGAGAGATAGATTGAAGACACAGACTACACTAGTGGTATAGTAGTGATGGAAGACACTGACTACACTAGTGGTATAGTAGTGATGGAAGACACTGACTACACTAGTGGTATAGTAGTGATGGAAGACACAGACTACACTAGTGGTATAGTAGTGATGGAAGACACTGACTACACTAGTGGTAAGTAGTGATGGAAGAACTGACCACTAGTGGTAATAGTGATGGAAGACACTGACTACACTAGTGGTATAGTAGTGATGGAAGACACTGACTACACTAGTGTATAGTAGTGATGGAAGACAGACACACTAGTGGTATAGTAGTGATGGAAGACACAGACTACACTAGTGGTATAGTAGTGATGGAAGACACAGACTACACTAGTGGTATAGTAGTGATGGTAGACACTGACTACACTAGTGGTATAGTAGTGATGGAAGACACTGACTACACTAGTGGTATAGTAGTGATGGAAGACACAGACTACACTAGTGGTATAGTAGTGATGGAAGACACAGACTACACTAGTGGTATAGTAGTGATGGAAGACACAGACTACACTAGTGGTATAGTAGTGATGGAAGACACAGACTACACTAGTGGTATAGTAGTGATGGAAGACACTGACTACACTAGTGGTATAGTAGTGATGGAAGACACTGACTACACTAGTGGTATAGTAGTGATGGAAGACACTGACTACACTAGTGGTATAGTAGTGATGGAAGACACTGACTACACTAGTGGTATAGTAGTGATGGAAGGCAAAGACTACACTAGTGGTATAGTAGTGATGGTAGACACTGACTACACTAGTGGTATAGTAGTGATGGTAGACACTGACTACACTAGTGGTATAGTAGTGGTGGTAGACACTGACTACACTAGTGGTATAGTAGTGATGGTAGACACTGGCTACACTAGTGGTATAGTAGTGATGGTAGACACTGACTACACTAGTGGTATAGAGTGATGGAAGACACGACACACTAGTGGATAGTAGTGATGGAAGCACTGACTACACTAGTGGTATAGTAGTGATGGAAGACACTGACTACACTAGTGGTATAGTAGTGATGGTAGACACTGACTACACTAGTGGTATAGTAGTGATGGAAGACACTGACTACACTAGTGGTATAGTAGTGATGGAAGACACAGACTACACTAGTGGTATAGTAGTGATGGAAGACACAGACTACACTAGTGGTATAGTAGTGATGGAAGACACAGACTACACTAGTGGTATAGTAGTGATGGAAGACACAGACTACACTAGTGGTATAGTAGTGATGGTAGACACTGACTACACTAGTGGTATAGTAGTGATGGAAGACACAGACTACACTAGTGGTATAGTAGTGATGGTAGACACTGACTACACTAGTGGTATAGTAGTGATGGAAGACACTGACTACACTAGTGGTATAGTAGTGATGGAAGACACTGACTACACTAGTGGTATAGTAGTGATGGTAGACACTGACTACACTAGTGGTATAGTAGTGATGGAAGACACTGACTACACTAGTGGTATAGTAGTGATGGAAGACACTGACTACACTAGTGGTATAGTAGTGATGGAAGACACAGACTACACTAGTGGTATAGTAGTGATGGTAGACACTGACTACACTAGTGGTATAGTAGTGATGGTAGACATTGACTACACTAGTGGTATAGTAGTGATGGAAGACACAGACTACACTAGTGGTATAGTAGTGATGGTAGACACTGACTACACTAGTGGTATAGTAGTGATGGAAGACACTGACTACACTAGTGGTATAGTAGTGATGGAAGACACTGACTACACTAGTGGTATAGTAGTGATGGAACACACTGACTACACTAGTGGTATAGTAGTGATGGTAGACACAGACTACACTAGTGGTATAGTACTGTGATGTTGCTGTCACTCCACTGTAACTGTGTACCAGTGGTTCTACTAGGTGTACCAGTGGTTCTATTTCTAGGTGTACCAGTGATTCTACTTATAGGTGTATCAGTGGTTCTACTTCTGGATGTACTAGTAGTTCTACTTCTAGGTGTATCAGTCGTTCTACTTCTAGGTGTACCAGTGGTTCTACTTCTGGATGTACTAGTAGTTCACTCTAGGTGACCAGTGGTCTACTTCGTGACCAGTGGTTCTGCTTCTGGATGTACCAGTGGTTCTACTTTTATGTATGCAAGGGGTTGATGGCAGCAGCGGCGCTGTGGTTGATGGCAGCAGCGGCCCTGTGGTTGATGCAGAGCGGCCTGTGAGTTAATGAGCAGATGTCGCTGTGGTTGATGGCAAGCAGGCGCTGTTGTTGTGGTTGATGGCAGCAGTGGCGCTGTGTTGTGGTTGATGGCAGCAGCGGGCTGTGGTTGATGGCATAGCGGCGCTGTGGTTGATGGCAGTAGCGGCGCTGTGGTTGATGATGCAGGCGCTGTGGTTGATACAGCAGTGTCGCTGGTTGATGGCAGCAGCGGCGCTGTTGTGGTTGATGGCGCAGCGGCCTGTGGTTGATGGCAGCAGCGGCGCTGTGGTTGATGGCAGCAGCGGCGCTGTGGTTGATGGCAGCAGCGGCGCTGTGGTTAATGGCAGCAGTGTCGCTGTGGTTGATGGCAGCAGCGGCGCTGTTGTTGTGGTTGATGGCAGCAGCGGCGCTGTGGTTGATGGCAGTAGCGGCGCTGTGGTTGATGGCATGCAGCGCTGTGGTTGATGCAGAGCGGTGCTGTGGTTGATAGGCAGTAGCGCGCTGTGGTTGATGGCAGTAGCGGCGCTGTGGTTGATGGCAGTGCGGCGCTGTGGTTGATGGCAGCAGCGGCGCTGTGGTTGATGGCGCAGCGGCGCTGTGGTTGATGGCAGCAAGCGGCCTGTGGTTGATGGCAGCAGCGGCGCTGTGGTTGATGGCAGTAGCGGCGCTGTGGTTGATGGCAGCAGCGGCGCTGTGGTTGTGCAGCAGCGGCGCTGTGGTTGATGGCAAGCGGCGCTGTGGTTGATGGCAGCAGCGGCGCTGTGGTTGATGGCAGCAGCTGGCGCTGTGGTTGATGGCAGAGCGGCGCTGTGGTTGATGGCAGCAGCGGCGCTGTGGTTGATGGCAGCAGCGGCGCTGTGGTTGATGGCAGTAGCGGCGCTGTGGTTGATGGCAGCAGCGGCGCTGTGGTTGATGGCAGTAGCGGCGCTGTGGTTGATGGCAGCAGCGGCGCTGTGGTTGATGGCAGCAGCGGCGCTGTGGTTGATGGCAGCAGCGGCGCTGGGGTTGATGACAGCAGCGGCGCTGTGGTTGATGGCAGCAGCGGCGCTGGGTTGATGGACAGCAGAGGCGCTGTGGTTGATGGCAGCAGCGGCGCTGTGGTTGATGGCAGCAGCGGCGCTGTGGTTGATGGCAGCAGCGGCGCTGTGGTTGATGGCAGAGCGGCGCTGTGGTTGATGGCAGAGCGGCGCTGTGGTTGATGGCAGCAGCGGCACTGTGGTTGATGGCAGCAGCGGCGCTGTGGTTGATGGCAGCAGCGGCGCTGTGGTTGATGGCAGCAGCGGCGCTGTGGTTGATGGCAGCAGCGGCGCTGTGGTTGATGGCAGAAGCGGCACTGTGGTTGATGGCAGAAGCGGCGCTGTGGTTGATGGCAGCAGCGGCTTGTGGCCAGGTGTGGTTGATGGCACAGCGGCGCTGTGGTTGATGGCAACGCTTGGAGCGGCCGCTGTGGTTGATGGCAGAAGTGGCGCTGTGGTTGATGGCAGCAGTGGCGCTGTGGTTGATGGCAGTAGCGGCACTGTGGTTGATGGCAGCAGCGGCGCTGTGGTTGATGGCAGCAGCGGCGCTGTGGTTGATGGCAACAGCGGCGCTGTGGTTGATGGCAGCAGCGGCGCTGTGGTTGATGGCAGCAGTGGCGCTGTGGTTGATGGCAGCAGTGGCGCTGTGGTTGATGGCAGCAGTGGCGCTGTGGTTGATGGCAGCAGTGGCGCTGTGGTTGATGGCAGCAGTGGCGCTGTGGTTGATGGCAGCAGTGGCGCTGTGGTTGATGGCAGCAGTGGCGCTGTGGTTGAGCTCACGTGAAGAAATGGTAGTAAGACTGGTTCCAAACAGGTTCTGTCTGTATGTATAATGTCACTTGTTGTGGTGGTTAGTGGGTGGTGGTGGTGGTGGTTAGTGGGTGGTGGTGGTGGTTAGTGGGTGGTGGTGGTGGTGGTTAGTGGGTTGTGGTGGTGGTGGTTAGTGGGTGGTGGTGGTGGTGGTTAGTGGGTGGTGGTGGTTAGTGGGTGGTAGTGGTGGTGGTTAATGGGTGGTGGTGGTGGTGGTGGTGGTTAGTGGGTGGTGGTGGTGGTGGTTAGTGGGTGGTGGTGGTTAGTGGGTGGTAGTGGTGGTGGTTAGTGGGTGGTGGTGGTGGTGGTGGTTATTACCACCACCACTCATTTTCCCTTGTAGACAAGACTGAATGAAAATGTGTATGTTTAGTGCTTGTGTATGTGTGTATGAGTGTATGCACTCGAGAAAGGGCGGGGGAGAGGGGAGAGGGGGAGAAGCAACAATCGAATGAGCCAAGTTCAAGAGAGAGTGAAAGAAGGTTCAGTGTCGAGGTTTCATTTTCATCCCCAAGAACAGAGAGGCTGGCTGGAGAGAGTGAGGGGGGGGGGGAAGAACCAGTTCTTTGTTGAGTGTTTGGTCCACGCACGCACACACACACACACACACACACACGCACACACACAACGCTGTTCTAATATTCTATATGATAGTTACATTGTGGGAACACCATCAGTGTGATGCTACACTATATTATATGATAGTTACATTGTGGGAACACCATCATTGTGATGCTATACTATATTATATGATAGTTACATTGTGGGAACACCATCATTGTGATGCTACACTATATTATATGATAGTTACATTGTGGGAACACCATCAGTGTGTTGCTACACTATATTATATGATAGTTACATTGTGGGAACACCATCATTGTGATGCTACACTATATTATATGATAGTTACATTGTGGGAACACCATCATTGTGATGCTACACTATATTATATGATAGTTACATTGTGGGAACACCATCAGTGTGATGCTACACTATATTATATGATAGTTACATTGTGGGAACACCATCATTGTGATGCTACACTATATTATATGATAGTTACATTGTGGGAACACCATCATTGTGATGCTATACTATATTATATGATAGTTACATTGTGGGAACACCATCATTGTGATGCTACACTATATTATATGATAGTTACATTGTGGGAACACCATCAGTGTGTTGCTACACTATATTATATGATAGTTACATTGTGGGAACACCATCATTGTGATGCTATACTATATTATATGATAGTTACATTGTGGGAACACCATCAGTGTGATGCTACACTATATTATATGATAGTTACATTGTGGGAACACCATCATTGTGATGCTATACTATATTATATGATAGTTACATTGTGGGAACACCATCAGTGTGTTGCTACACTATATTATATGATAGTTACATTGTGGGAACACCATCAGTGTGATGCTACACTATATTATATGATAGTTACATTGTGGGAACACCATCAGTGTGATGCTACACTATATTATATGATAGTTACATTGTGGGAACACCATCATTGTGATGCTACACTATATTATATGATAGTTACATTGTGTGAACACCATCATTGTGATGCTATACTATATTATATGATAGTTACATTGTGGGAACACCATCAGTGTGATGCTACACTATATTATATGATAGTTACATTGTGGGAACACCATCAGTGTGATGCTATACTATATTATATGATAGTTACATTGTGGGAACACCATCAGTGTGATGCTACACTATATTATATGATAGTTACATTGTGGGAACACCATCAGTGTGATGCTATACTATATTATATGATAGTTACATTGTGGGAACACCATCAGTGTGATGCTACACTATATTATATGATAGTTACATTGTGGGAACACCATCAGTGTGATGCTATACTATATTATATGATAGTTACATTGTGGGAACACCATCATTGTGATGCTATACTATATTATATGATAGTTACATTGTGGGAACACCATCAGTGTGTTGCTATACTATATTATATGATAGTTACATTGTGGGAACACCATCATTGTGATGCTATACTATATTATATGATAGTTACATTGTGGGAACACCATCATTGTGATGCTACACTATATTATATGATAGTTACATTGTGGGAACACCATCAGTGTGTTGCTACACTATATTATATGATAGTTACATTGTGGGAACACCATCAGTGTGTTGCTACACTATATTATATGATAGTTATAATGTGGGAACACCATCAGTGTGATGCTATACTATATTATATGATAGTTACATTGTGGGAACACCATCAGTGTGATGCTACACTATATTATATGATAGTTACATTGTGGGAACACCATCAGTGTGATGCTATACTATATTATATGATAGTTACATTGTGGGAACACCATCAGTGTGATGCTACACTATATTATATGATAGTTACATTGTGGGAACACCATCATTGTGATGCTATACTATATTATATGATAGTTACATTGTGGGAACACCATCATTGTGATGCTACACTATATTATATGATAGTTACATTGTGGGAACACCATCAGTGTGATGCTACACTATATTATATGATAGTTACATTGTGGGAACACCATCAGTGTGTTGCTACACTATATTATATTATAGTTACATTGTGGGAACACCATCAGTGTGTTGCTACACTATATTATATGATAGTTACATTGTGGGAACACCATCATTGTGATGCTACACTATATTATATGATAGTTACATTGTGGGAACACCATCATTGTGATGCTATACTATATTATATGATAGTTACATTGTGGGAACACCATCATTGTGATGCTATACTATATTATATGATAGTTACATTGTGGGAACACCATCATTGTGATGCTACACTATATTATATGATAGTTACATTGTGGGAACACCATCAGTGTGATGCTACACTATATTATATGATAGTTACATTGTGGGAACACCATCATTGTGATGCTACACTATATTATATGATAGTTACATTGTGGGAACACCATCATTGTGATGCTATACTATATTATATGATAGTTACATTGTGGGAACACCATCAGTGTGATGCTACACTATATTATATGATAGTTACATTGTGGGAACACCATCATTGTGATGCTACACTATATTATATGATAGTTACATTGTGGGAACACCATCAGTGTGTTGCTACACTATATTATATGATAGTTACATTGTGGGAACACCATCATTGTGATGCTATACTATATTATATGATAGTTACATTGTGGGAACACCATCATTGTGATGCTATACTATATTATATGATAGTTACATTGTGGGAACACCATGTTGCATGGTAGTATTGCATCAAAGGTTGATCGGGTAAGGCAGCTTCCGAGGTCACCTTCCAGCAGAGCTGCAGTTATTATCACCTGGAAGTCACCATCTCTCAGGAAGACCCATACCATACACAGGAAGGATAGAATTTTATGAAGGTATCTCTCTCCCTCACTTTCTCTCCCTCTCCCACCTTCCATCTCTCTCTCTCGCCCGCGACGGTTGGTCATGGCTGGCGGGTTTCCAGACCCTTCTCCCTCACCTCCCTCTTTCTTTCATCTCCTTCATTACTTCCTCTCTTCATCACTCCAGACTTCACTCCCTCACTATCTCCCTATCCCATCCCTCCCACTCTCTTAATCACCTAGCCCTTCTTCCATCGTCCCCATCTTCATCCCTCCCTCTCCCTCCCACCTCTCCCCTCTCACCTCCCCTCCTCTCACCACCACTTCCCTCCTTATTACCCATCTACACTTTATTCTCTCCCAGTTACACATCTATTTTATGACACAAGTAAGGAGTTAAGTGCGCCCCTCCATACCCCCTCTGGTGAGCAGGTGTGGAGGTCACCTGGAGAGTGGCTCAGGTGACAGCAAGGTGAACAGGCAGGTGCCTCCGTGTAGCTGGAGGTAACTTCACCTTCCTCGGATCAAGACAAGACACTGCTGCTCTTGCAAACTCTTTGTTCTCTCTACCCAGAAATATTATTGTGTACTGACACCTGTAGTCAAGGCAGAAGTTACACACCTGGAGAACACTTTTGTTATACCTTTGATAGGTTTCCAGGGTTCTGGGTCAGGCTTGTCTGGTGCCTGCCTGGTCAACCAGGCTGTTGCTGCTGGTGGCCCACTGACACATATCGATCACAGCCAGGTTGATCTGGAGTTTACCTGGAGTTGCTTCTGGAGGTCCCAGACCAGGTCTACTGGCTAGTTTGATCGATCAGGCTGTTAGTGCCCGCCGCTCGCAGTCCATCGTTTGCACCACAGGAACTGTTTTAAGGAATGGGTCGAGTTTCCTCTTACTCATTTAGGAGTTTGTTGGTAATTCCCCTCGTGTATGAAGTGGAGGTGTTGAAGAGTCGTGGTCCCTTAACACTTATTGAATTCTCTCTCAGTGTACTCGTCACTCTCTGTTTTTCATATGAGGTTATATTGCACCACCTGCCAAGCCTCTTGTCTTCATAAGTAGTAATTTCGGTGTGCAGGTTTGGGAGCAACCCCTCCTCCATTATCACTCTCAGGTTTCTCAAATTTAATTTGCATTTCATTGAATGATATGAGTTCGAAGATTAAACATTATATTGTTGCCAGTGGCTCACTGTGTCTAATGTGGATGTCACTCTCAGAGTCGAGAATCTTGGAGGCTCACTGTGTCTAATGTGGCTGTCACTCTCAGAGTCGAGAATCTTGGAGGCTCACTGTGTCTAATGTGGATGTCACTCTCAGAGTCGAGAATCTTGGAGGCTCACTGTGTCTAATGTGAATGACACTCTCAGAGTCGAGAATCTTGGAGGCTCACTGTGTCTAATGTAGATGTCACTCTCAGAGTCGAGAATCTTGGAGGCTCACTGGGTCTAATGTGGATGTCACTCTCAGAGTCGAGAATCTTGGAGGCTCACTGTGTCGAATGTAGATGTCACTCTCAGAGTCGAGAATCTTGGAGGCTCACTGGGTCTAATGTGGATGTCACTCTCAGAGTCGAGAATCTTGGAGGCTCACTGTGTCTAATGTGAATGTCACTCTCAGAGTCGAGAATCTTGGAGGCTCACTGTGTCTAATGTAGATGTCACTCTCAGAGTCGAGAATCTTGGAGGCTCACTGTGTCTAATGTGGCTGTCACTCTCAGAGTCGAGAATCTTGGAGGCTCACTGTGTCTAATGTGGATGTCACTCTCAGAGTCGAGAATCTTGGAGGCTCACTGTGTCTAATGTGGATGTCACTCTCAGAGTCGAGAATCTTGGAGGCTCACTGTGTCTAATGTGAATGTCACTCTCAGAGTCGAGAATCTTGGAGGCTCACTGTGTCTAATGTGAATGTCACTACAAAGGATGTTACAGGACTATGATTTATGTCATATATGAGAAGAGAAAGATAAGTGGGGCGAGATCGTTCACCTCCAGGTAAATCGCCTCTATAAATTCACTCAAACCCTCACATTGTGCTTCCTTGAGTTCCTGATAACGAAGATACATCATAATTTACACTTGCTGGATGCTGGAAGAACTTGTTTACACTTGCTGGATGCTGGAAGAACTTGTTTACACTTACTGGATGCTGGAAGAACTTGTTTACACTTGCTGGATGCTGGAAGAACTTGTTTACACTTGCTGGATGCTGGAAGAACTTGTTTACACTTACTGGATGCTGGAAGAACTTGTTTACACTTGCTGGATGCTGGAAGAACTTGTTTACACTTGCTGGATGCTGGAAGAACTTGTTTACACTTGCTGGATGCTAGAAGAACCTGTTTACACTTGCTGGATGCTGGAAGAACTTGTTTACACTTGCTGGATGCTGGAAGAACTTGCTTACACTTGCTGGATGCTGGAAGAACTTGCTTACACTTGCTGGATGCTGGAAGAACTTGCTTACACTTGCTGCATGCTGGAAGAACTTGCATACACTTGCTGGATGCTGGAAGAACTTGTTTACACTTGCTGCATGCTGGAAGAACTTGCTTACACTTACTGGATGCTGGAAGAACTTGCTTACACTTGCTGGATGCTGGAAGAACTTGCTGGATGCTGGAAGAACTTGCTTACACTTGCTGGATGCTGGAAGAACTTGCTGGATGCTGGAAGAACTTGTTTACACTTGCTGGATGCTGGAAGAACTTGTTTACACTTGCTGGATGCTGGAAGAACTTGCTTACACTTGCTGGATGCTGGAAGAACTTGTTTACACTTGCTGGATGCTGGAAGAACTTGCTGGATGCTGGAAGAACTTGTTTACACTTGCTGGATGCTGGAAGAACTTGCTGGATGCTGGAAGAACCTGTTACAGTTCTGCACACTACAGTTACTTCTTAGAAAAAGAGAGGTTTGGTACACTGTGCATTATACTTAATGTGATAAGGAAAAGTAACTGCATTACTGAGGTGTGTGTGTGTGTATGTATGTGTGTGTGTGTGTGTGTATGTATGTATGTGTGTGTGTGTGTGTGTGTGTATGTATGTGTGTGTGTGTGTGTGTATGTATGTGTGTGTGTGTATGTATGTGTGTGTGTGTGTGTGTACTCACCTATTTGTGGTTACAGGGGTCGATTCATAACTCCTGGAACTGCCTCTTCACTGGTCGCTATTCCACTCTCTCCTTGCTCCATGAGCTTTGTCATACCTCTTTTTAAAGCTATGTATGTATCCTGCCTCCACTATCTCACTTTCCAGACTGTTCCACTTCCTGACAACTCTGTGACTGAAGAAATACTTCCTAACATCCGTGTGATTCATCTGTGTCTTCAACTTTTAGTTGTGACCCTTTGTTGTTGTGTCCCATCTCTGAAACATCCTGTCCCTATCCACCTTGTCAGTGCCTCTCAGTATTTTATATGTCGTTATCATGTCCCCCCTATCCCTCCTGTGTGTGTTGTGGTGGATGGTGACTTGAGGGTAGTACCAAGGCTTGAGGGTAGTACCAAGGCTTGAGGGTAGTACCAAGGCTTGAGGGTAGTACCAAGGCTTGAGGGTGGTAACAAGGCTTGAGGGTAGTACCAAGGCTAGAGGGTAGTAACAAGGCTTGAGGGTAGTACCAAGGCTTGAGGGTAGTACCAAAGCTTGAGGGTAGTACCAAGGCTTGAGGGTAGTACCAAGGCTTGAGGGTAGTAACAAGGCTTGAGGGTAGTACCAAGGCTTGAGGGTGGTAACAAGGCTTGAGGGTAGTACCAAGACTTGAAGGTGGTAACAAGGGTTGAGGGTAGTACCAAGGCTTGAGGGTAGTACCAAGGCTTGAGGGTAGTAACAAGGCTTGAGGGTAGTACCAAGGCTTGAGGGTAGTACCAAGGCTTGAGGGTAGTAACAAGGCTTGAGGGTAGTACCAAAGCTTGAGGGTAGTACCAAAGCTTGAGGGTAGTACCAAAGCTTGAGGGTAGTACAAAGGCTTGAGGGTAGTAACAAGGCTTGAGGGTAGTAACAAGGCTTGAGGGTAGTACCAAAGCTTGAGGGTAGTACCAAAGCTTGAGGGTAGTACCAAGGCTTGAGGGTAGTACCAAGGCTTGAGGGTAGTACCAAGGCTTGAGGGTAGTACCAAGGCTTGAGGGTAGTACCAAAGCTTGAGGGTAGTACCAAAGCTTGAGGGTAGTACTAAAGCTTGAGGGTAGTACCAAGGCTTCAGGGTAGTACCAAGGCTTGAGGGTAGTACCAAGGCTTGAGGGTAGTACCAAGGCTTGAGGGTAGTACAAAGGCTTGAGGGTAGTACCAAGGCTTGAGGGTAGTACCAAAGCTTGAGGGTAGTACCAAAGCTTGAGGGTAGTACCAAAGCTTGAGGGTAGTACCAAGGCTTGAGGGTAGTACCAAGGCTTGAGGGTAGTACCAAGGCTTGAGGGTAGTACCAAGGCTTGAGGGTAGTTCCAAGGATTGAGGGTAGTACCAAGTCTTGAGGGTAGTACCAAGGCTTGAGGGTAGTACCAAGGCTTGAGGGTAGTACCAAGGCTTGAGGGTAGTTCCAAGGCTTGAGGGTAGTACCAAAGCTTGAGGGTAGTACCAAAGCTTGAGGGTAGTACCAAAGCTTGAGGGTAGTACCAAGGCTTGAGGGTAGTACCAAGGCTTGAGGGTAGTACCAAGGCTTGAGGGTAGTACCAAGGCTTGAGGGTAGTACCAAGGCTTGAGGGTAGTACCAAGGCTTGAGGGTAGTACCAAGGCTTGAGGGTAGTACCAAGGCTTGAGGGTAGTTCAAGGCTTGAGGGTAGTACCAAAGCTTGAGGGTAGTACCAAAGCTTGAGGGTAGTACCAAGGCTTGAGGGTAGTACCAAAGCTTGAGGGTAGTACCAAGGCTTGAGGGTAGTACCAAGGCTTGAGGGTAGTACCAAGGCTTGAGGGTAGTACCAAGGCTTGAGGGTAGTACCAAGGCTTGAGGGTAGTACCAAGCCATCATCTTCCTGGACTCACTGCCTCGCTGGGAATTTATTTGTCCTCACTGGAATTCCCGAGTGTCTTGGTGGGATTTAAGTGTTTTACTTCTAAACAATCGTCGTACTTATAAAACCTTACTGTGTTTAAAATGGATGTTTTTCTTACCACTGTAATAAACTATGAGAACACTGAGGTTCATTTTCTGGCCACGTTAATGGGACTCGGTCCCTGGCCACATTAATGGGCCTCAGTCCCTGGGTACATTAATGGGCCTCAGTCCCTGGGTACATTAATGGGGCTCAGTCCCTGGGTACATTAATGGGGCTCAGTCCCTGGGCACATTAATGAGGGTCGTTTCTTGGGTACATTAATGGGGCTGAGTCCCTGGGCACATTAATGAGGCTCAGTCCCTGGGCACATTAATGGGGCTCAGTCCCTGGGCACATTAATGGGTTTTAGTCCCTGGGCACATTAATGGGGCTCAGTCCCTGGGCACATTAATGGGGCTCAGTCCCTGGACACATTAATGGGGCTCAGTCCCTGGGCACACTAATGGGGCTCAGTCCCTGGGCACATTAATGGGGCTCAGTCCCTGGGCACATTAATGGGGGCTCAGTCCCTGGACACAATAATGGGGCTCAGTCCCTGGGCACATTAATGGGGCTCAGTCCCTGGACACATTAATGGGGCTCAGTCCCTGGGCACATTAATGGGGGCTCAGTCCCTGGACACATTAATGGGGCTCAGTCCCTGGGCACATTAATGGGGCTCAGTCCCTGGGCACATTATTGTATATAACGTGAATGTATACCGTGTATACAAACTGTATATTCCAGGTGTTGTAGGACCCTTGCGAGTTTAATGTTTCTCCGTGAATATAATAATTATAATAATGAAGTAGATAATTAACCATTGTATAATATAGGTAAAGATATTCATGAAACAGATAAAATAGCATCATTAATATCCAGATGATAAGTCTAAGTTGTTAGTGCTTCTTGTGTCGCCCAAGGACTGACTTGTTTTTATCTAGACGTGGGTGAAGGTGAGGCTGGTGTGACGTGGGTGAAGGTGGTGTGACGTGGGTGAAGGTGAGGCTGGTGTGACGTGGGTGAAGGTGAGGCTGGTGTGACGTGGGTGAAGGTGAGGCTGGTGTGACGTGGGTGAAGGTGAGGCTGGTGTGACGTGGGTGAAGGTGAGGCTGGTGTGACGTGGGTGAGGGTGGTGTGACGTGGGTGAAGGTGAGGCTGGTGTGACGTGGGTGAGGGTGGTGTGACGTGGGTGAAGGTGAGGGTGGTGTGACGTGGGTGAAGATGAGGGTGGTGTGACGTGGTGAAGGTGAGGGTGGTGTGACGTGGGTGAGGGTGGTGTGACGTGGGTGAAGGTGAGAGTGGTGTGACGTGGGTGAAGGTGAGGCTGGTGTGACGTGGGTGAAGGTGAGGCTGGTGTGACGTGGGTGAAGGTGGTGTGACGTGGGTGAAGGTGAGGCTGGTGTGACGTGGGTGAAGGTGAGGCTGGTGTGACGTGGGTGAAGGTGAGGCTGGTGTGACGTGGGTGAAGGTGATGATGGTGTGAAGAGGGTGAAGGTGAGGGTGGTGTGACGTGGGTGAAGGTGAGGCTGGTGTGACGTGGGTGAAGGTGAGGCTGGTGTGACGTGGGTGAAGGTGAGGCTGGTGTGACGTGGGTGAAGGTGAGGCTGGTGTGACGTGGGTGAAGGTGAGGCTGGTGTGACGTGGGTGAAGGTGAGGCTGGTGTGACGTGGGTGAAGGTGAGGCTGGTGTGACGTGGGTGAGGGTGGTGTGACGTGGGTGAAGGTGAGGGTGGTGTGACGTGGGTGAAGATGAGGGTGGTGTGACGTGGGTGAAGGTGAGGGTGGTGTGACGTGGGTGAGGGTGGTGTGACGTGGGTGAAGGTGAGAGTGGTGTGACGTGGGTGAAGGTGAGCGTGGTGTGACGTGGGTGAAGGTGAGGGTGGTGTGACGTGGGTGAAGGTGAGAGTGGTGTGACGTGGGTGAAGGTGAGGGTGGTGTGACGTGGGTGAAGGTGAGAGTGGTGTGACGTGGGTGAAGGTGAGGGTGGTGTGACGTGGGTGAAGGTGAGGGTGGTGTGACGTGGGTGAAGGTGAGGGTGGTGTGACGTGGGTGAAGGTGAGGGTGGTGTGACGTGGGTGAAGGTGAGGGTGGTGTGACGTGGGTGAGGGTGGTGTGACGTGGGTGAAGGTGAGAGTGGTGTGACGTGGGTGAAGGTGAGGTGGTGTGACGTGGGTGAAGGTGAGAGTGGTGTGACGTGGGTGAAGGTGAGAGTGGTGTGACGTGGGTGAAGGTGAGGGTGGTGTGACGTGGGTGAAGGTGAGGGTGGTGTGACGTGGGGAAGGTGAGGGTGGTGTGACGTGGGTGAAGGTGAGGGTGGTGTGACGTGGGTGAAGGTGAGGGTGGTGTGACGTGGGTGAAGGTGAGGGTGGTGTGACGTGGGGGAAGGTGAGGGTGGTATGACGTGGGTGAGCGGGAAGTGTGAGTGGGAGGGTGGGTCAGGTAGTTGAGCCAGGTGAGTGAGACTAGTTAAGAGTGGGCTTCTTACTCACTTCCGGATTGTTGATGTGTTGTAATGGGAGGGGTGGGATAATGGGAGGGGTGGGATAATGGGAGGGGTGGGATAGTGGGAGGGGTGGGATAATGGGAGGGGTGGGATAATGGGAGGGTGGGATAGTGGGAGGGTGGAATAGTGGGAGGGAGGGTATTATGAGACAGGGAGGAGATAGAGGGGAAGGGGTGAGATAGGATGGAGTGACGGTAGGGGAGGGGGTGGATAGCAGGAACTCCCTTCAATGCAAATATAATCCCTTCACCCTACATGCTCCAAAATCCAGGAAAAAGGGATTAATGCACATTTATTCTGGATTTCACCACAGTGGAATTACTCCTCCATGATGAAGTTGATAAGTTAGCCAAGGAAAATACCCTGAAGAATAAACCACGGTACGGGCGGGGATTGAACCCGCGGTGAGTAAGTCGTAAAACTCGTGTCATTACGATTTCTTGAACCCTGAAGAATATAACTTTAGTGTGTCTGTGTCTAGTATCAGGAATAATATTAGGAGAAAGGTAAATAATTAAACTGAATATTATAGGAATGCAGTTAGAAGCCGGAGTAGATCTACCACATACTGTATTACACGCACACACACACACACACACACACACACACACACACACACACACACACATATATATATATATATATATATATATATATATTATATATATATATATATATATATATATATATATAACAATACTGCGACTAGCTGGGGATCCAACTCGTGTTATTTAAACCTGCCTCATGGAAAGCAAACCAAAATCCATGACGCTATGACCACTGAGCCATTAATGCTACAAACATCAGGTACCCAGTAATACTGGACATATTTCCTGATGTGAGAACATACATAGTTGTATGGGATTTTGGTCGAGATGAGTATATTAATTAATTTTAATAATAAAAGGACCACTGTGTGTCTTTGTTGGTGACATCTCAAAACCCCTGCAGCCTCTATCAGGGTTTTTCTTCAACGTTTGCCGTCTTTTTACCCACCATGGCTGAAATGAAGGGGATTATAAATAGTGTTAATACACGCCCTGCTGACATATATTATCAGTATGTCAGGTATATCATCTGTGTTTTGGGTTTAGCCCCGCCCATCACCCCCTCGAAAGGTTAGTCCTATTCAACTAACATCGACCCTAAGCACTGCAGTGGAACTAGGAGGATGTCCACTAAAATAGAGATTTACGTGGCTCATTGTAGCGGGAGCTGGAGACGTTACAACGTCAAAGAGACGCTATTGCTTGAGATGCGTAGTGACGTTGGACGTTTTCACTGCTGTCTTCTACCTGACACACCTTGCCTATCACTCTGTTCATGGCAGGAATAATTTCTGATGCTTGTGAGCAAAGGAGAGTTACTTATCTCTTGCACAGTCCTTCCTGAAGTTTGTCAGTGAAAGACTCAGCATTCATATTCACATTCACACAAATATGACAACGAATGTTTCTGCGTTCAACACACTGTGGTCCAGCAACACACTGTGGTCCAGCTGGGGATACCCCGGTCACTTTGTCACATGTTCACTGCTCAAATCAAAGTGAAGTCCGCCTGTTGCAACCTCTGCCCTCCTTTTATAGTCATTTATCTGGTGACACAATGTGTGCAGGGGTGGATGCCGGCTATGACGACTGTATTGAATAAAGAAGAGTGGATTCCTTGAGTCTAAGTTGCCGGCTGTGGAGTATGAAGCCCAGAGGTATATCAGCAATTTAGAAGCAAATTATTTTGAATGTTCCTCAGTCTTGGGAAATAGCAATTTCCTCAGACAAACACATGTTCGTAAACCTTGCAGAGACTCACGTAAGAGTGTAAATTCTGCTGGACACGTGTGAATATTGGGTGTCGATCTTATCTGATCTGTATCTTCAGTCCCATTAGAAAATGTCTTGATTTTTCAGGGTCAGAAACACGTGTTAAGATAAATGGGTGTTTATGGTATACTGGAGTTTAAAACTGCTGAGCACAGGATGCTTGTTTGTAAGACATGTCAACTCCATCTCTGCTTGTTTGTAAGACATGTCAACTTCATCTCTGCTTGTTTGTAAGACATGTCAACTTCATCTCTGCTTGTTTGTAAGACATGTCAACTTCATCTCTGCTTGTTTGTAAGACATGTCAACTTTATCTCTGCTTGTTTGTAAGACATGTCAACTTCATCTCTGCTTGTTTGTAAGACATGTCAACTTCATCTCTGCTTGTTTGTAAGACATGTCAACTTCATCTCTGCTTGTTTGTAAGACATGTCAACTTCATCTCTGCTAGTGTAAAAAAGAATTGATCATGACCTCCTGCTCTCCAGTGTGGGAAAGTAGATAGAGGGGTCTTAGCCCCCTTGCAAGGGATCGCCGCCCCCCTGAGAGGGGGTTCGTCGCCCCATTGGTTAGAGAAAATTTCTCCCTAATACCAGTCTTCACAAGTAGAACACATATTAATGCATCCACGAAGAAGTGGTCTTAAGCAATTAATACATTAACAGATGTGCTCTGCTTGCATCATGAAACATGCACAGTGTTGCTGGGTACCTGATGTGTGTAGCATTAATGGCTCAGTGGTTAGAGCGTTGTGTATTTTGGCAGCCTTCCCAAGAGGCGGGCTAAAATAACACGGGTTTGATCCCCTGCTAGTCACATTATTGTTAATTTCTTAAACCCTAGTGTCGATCGACAAGTGCCTTTGACAACTGGTACCTAACACACACACACACACACACACACATACACTGCATTTCGCTAATAGTTCTAAACAAAAAATAAAACGTGACGCAGGGACGCATTGTTCGCGTCGTGAGGTGTGTGTGTGTGTGTGTGTGTGTGTGTGTGTGGCAAGATGTCTCCTACCCTCATGTTAATTACGCTCTCAAACCTTCGTTATTACCACCGTATTTCAGGAGTGGAGGAGCTCTGGCCGAGGGAGGTAAGGGGGGGCAAGAAGTGGTTTTTGTATTCGGGGGGGGGGACGTAGTGGGCGGTTGCGGAGGTTTTTATATGTGGGCGGTGGAGGTGGAATAAGTTGAGTGGGGAGGGGCGGGGGAGGGGGTGCAGTGTTTATCACAAGTGACCTTTCTGTGACCTGTAAGTTATTTTCAGAAGATGCTACCACCACGTACATTATATGTACACAACACGTACACATCTTGTACACCTCACACTACGTTGATGTTATTTATGGATATTATTTAGGTTGATAATATTTATTGATGTTACTTAGGGTGATATTGTTCAGGGTAATTATTATTAATGACCATTACTACTCACAGGAGAGTCGTACTCTGACCGTGAAAGAAACAACATGAATCAGTGTTCAGAAGCCCACGTACTGGAAGCAGGGAGGAGAATGCAGAGTTTTTTCATCACATGCGAAGGCCACGCAGATCATGTAACTAACATAAACACTGATCCTGCAGAATTCGAGAAAGAAATAAAAAACATGTTCACTCATGTCCTGGACCGGATTCATGAAATTCCTTACAAAATACCCCTAGCACGAGCACTTAAGTGTTCTTTGGAGGAAGATCTTAGATCTAGGTGAAATACCAGAGGCCTTAAAGAGTGAAGACATTGTTCCTTTGAATAAAAGACACAGTAGAGTGCTAGCCAAAAATTACTGATCAGTAGGCCTAACATTACACATCATAAAAGCCTTTGAAAGGTGACGAGACACTTAAATTTCAAATTTTATGAAACAGCATAACTTACACAAGCCAAACCAGCATGGATTTAGAACAAGAAAATCATGCAAGTCACAGCTGCTAAACCACTATGACAGAATTATGGAGACGCTGGAACGAAAACTATGCAGATGTGGTCGACAGGGATTTCGTAAAGGTGTTTGGTTAATGTGATCGGGAATGATTGTACATAAAGTGAGGATGATAAATATAACAGGTAAAGTAGGCAAGTGGATATTCAACTTTCTGACAAACAGAACACAAATATTGATAGTTAACAGAGCAAAATCCAGCATTAGTACATTAAAAAGCTCAGCACCCCAAGGCACGGCCCTGAGGCCTTTACTGATTCTTATCCTAATAGCAAACACAGATAAAAACATTCGCCACAGGTTCATATTGTTTGCAGATACCAAAATAAGCCTGAAAATCACCTCAATAGAAAACATGGAAAATTTCAGGAAGATATTAACGAAATCTTGCAGTGGGCAGTAGAGAATAACATGATGTTCAGTAGTGGCAAGTTCCAACTGCTTATATATGGAAATAAGGAAGAACTCAGAAGGGACTCTGTAAACTAAACTCTTAGAGGATCATCAAATAAAACGAAATGAACATGTGAAGGACCTGGGAGCAATAATGACTGCTGGATTTTTTCAAAGAACACAAGACCAATGCCCCGACAGCCAGGAAAATGATGGGGTGGATAATGAGGACTTTTAGAACACTTTTTCTCTCTCGCTTAGAATATTGTTCAGTGTTGACGATCCTGTTCAGGGCAGGAGAGATATTAGAACTGGAACAGATACAGAGATCATTTACGGTCTGCATAGAGCCAATAAGGCATTACTGGGAACACCTTAAAGTTTTGAATATGTATTCACTGGAGTGAAGGAGAGAGAGACATGCATGATAATATATACCTGGAAAATACTTAAGAGCCTTTTCCCAAACCTGCACACTGCCATAATAACATACTGGAGTAAGAGATATGGAAGGAAGTGTAAAATAAACCCAGTGAAAAGCAGGGGCGCAGTGGGTACAATAAGGGAACATTGTATCAACATTCGTAGTCCCATAAGATATCAGAAACTGCTGGAACAAGTGTAGAAGTCTTCAAGAGGAAACTGGACAAGTATCTTCACCAGGTGCCAGATCAACCAGACTGTGATGGATATATGGGTCAGCGGGCTACCAGCAGCAACAACCTGGTTGACCAGGCAAGCACCAGACAATCCTGACCCAAGACCTGGCTGCGAGAGTAGGAAAACTCGCAAAACTTGTCAAGGGTAAATTAAAGTATATGATTTAGGAGATAATTATACTGTTTTATTTCCAGATAAAGTGAGCTATTTTTTAGGATGTTATTTTAGTGTGTGTGTGTGTTGCAGGGATGGGGGTGTTGCCGCCAGACCATAACCATAACATTTGCTGTGGTCTTCCCCAGGTAAGGGAAGCTGCTCCCCCGTGTTATGGCCAGGTACTAGTGGATACACAGCGCTAACCCTCACACACCACCAAGGGTGAGTATCCTTCGCCTGTGGCGTGGCCAGGTCGACTCTATTTCATGCACTAGCGTGAGGGAGGTAGGTCACTATGCGTGGTGGCCCGGCCTGCAGCATCAAGCAGCTCCCTGAGGGGAGGCTGTGTCTTATCTCAGCATCATCTGCTGGCGGCACCATCTCTCTCGCCTCTCCTCTGCTCCGTCTTGCAAGACTCACCTGGAGATGCTCTCTTCTCTCTCCTCTGCTCCGTCTTGCAAGACTCACCTGGAGATGCTCTCTTCTCTCTCCTCTGCTCCGTCTTGCAAGACTCACCTGGAGATGCTCTCTTCTCTCTCCTCTATATTTTCTTCTGCTTCCTTCCGCAGTTTTCTTTTACTCTTCCTTTTTGACTTCATATTTTTTATTTTCTGAATAATTTTGTGTTTTGTTTAAGTGATTTATGTTGTATATATTACCTAGTGTTGGTTCTCTCCCTCTATTTATCTTCGTACTTTCTCTCTACCTGCTTTCCATACCTTGCTTTCTTTTACCTACTTCCCCCTACCTGTCTTCCTATCTTCTCTACAACTTTCTTTACCTTGCTTTCCTCCACCTTCTTCATTCTACCTGCCTGCCTTGCCTTGCTTCCAGCCACCTGCCTTCTTTCACCTGTTTAAGTCTACCTGCCACCGCCTACCTTGGGGCAGATATCCAGTATAACCTCTCCTGGGGCACACATAACACATCACTGCTTTAGGTTCTCTCTTGGAGAGATATCCTCAAGACCTTATTTATATCCCCTTTGTTAATACCCATTTTCCACTTGTATACCTCGATCATGTCTCCCCTCATTCTTCGATTCGCTGTGTTCAAGTTGGAAAAAAATTAGATTTAGAAAGGTAATAGTTGTGGATGAGTGGAAGAAACTCCCGAATAACGTCATTAAAGCGATAATCTTGTGTAGCTTTTAAAATAGGTTAGACAGGTACATGAGTGGGTGTGAGTTGGAGTTGCCTAGCATGGTCCAGTAGGCCTGCTGCAGTGCTCCTTTTTTTCTTATGTTCTTGTATCCATCCTGTGGAGGGTAGTGGCTAGTTAGTTGTTCACCTCATATCCATCCTGTGGAAGGTAGCCCAAGAACATATGGATGAACAGAAGGTCTTAAGAACTCTACCCTAAAATGGTTAACAAGAGTACATCTGGATTTACACCCAGAATTGTCTTATTTGTTGCAAACAGATTTAGTATTTTCTCAGCAAGTGTATTTGCGTTGACACACTTAAAATGTCTGTCACTTGCTCGCTGAGGCGTATATAGTGCCAACCCCATTACTGAACATATGACTTTAGGACTACCACACTTAACAACAACAACTCTCTGTCTCTCTCTCTCTCTCTCTCTCTCTCTCTCTCTCTCTCTGTCTGTCTGTCTCTCTCTCCTTTAGTGAATGCTCTTGCACGTGACAAACGCTTGTAAATAAATTAGTACAACATAGGTCCATCAACCTTGTGTGTGGCCTGACCGAACACCAGCATGGTGTTCGGTTGATCTACCAGGGGTCGTGGAGGTCACCTGACGCCCACCAGGTCACCACCTTTGCATCATATGGGTAGGTATGGGGAAGACAGGAGGGAGAGTGGATAGGATCAGGATAGGATAGATGGTTCTGTTGGGCTGGGTTAGGAGAGCATAGTGAGACGGCTTGGCTGTCCTTGGTAGTCAGGACAGACAGTCAGGTACTGCTGATATCGTAAGATAAACTGAAGGTGATGAGAGTTATACGTGTCTGTGTATATACATTGACTTCTATGTCTGTATATACACTGAGAAAAATGTACAGTATGTGTCAGTGCATATACACTTGAGAGTTTAGATGAATGGTTCAGAGAACCGACAAGTTGATAAATTAGACACATGTGCAACACTTGGGTATCTTTATTGAGGAAACGTTTCGCCACACAGTGGCTTCATCAGTCCATACAAAGAAGAATCGTGAAGAACATGAGGAGTTTGAGGTAATCAGTCCCTCAGCCTTGAGTCGATGTTGTCAGTCCATCAATCTTGAAAAGAATACAGCATATGTGCGAAGAAGTAGCTTATGTACTGTAGGCAGGAGAGGTGCCTACTGTATTGTATACCATTTTGATATTCACAACGTCTACCAGTGGGACACACAACGTCTACCAGTGGGACACACTACGTCTACCAGTGGGACACACTACGTCTACCAGTGGGACACAACGTCTACCATTGGGACACGTCTACCAGTGGGATACAACGTCTACCAGTGGGACACACAACGTCTACCAGTGGGACACACAACGTCTACCAGTGGGACACAACGTCTACCAGTGGGACACACAACGTCTACCAGTGGGACACACAACGTCTACCAGTGGGACACACAACGTCTACCAGTGGGACACACAACGTCTACCAGTGGGACACACAACGTCTACCAGTGGGACACACAACGTCTATCAGTGGGACACAACCGTCTACCAGTGGGACACACAACGTCTACCAGTGGGACACAACGTCTACCAGTGGGACACAATATCGTGATGTTCAACGAGAACAGATTTTAGCTATCTCTCTCTACCAAACAAAAAAAAAATATGGCGGACTCAAAATTGGAACATAGTACAAAAGTTAATGAAATCATTCAGCAGAGCGGAGGAGGAATGTGGGGGAACTAGGAGCAACAATGTCGTAGTATCTTACGTTCAGTGATCACACGAGGAACTAGCAACAACAGTGTCGTAGTATCTTACGTTCAGTGATCACAAGAGGAACTAGCATCAACAGTGTCGTAGTATCTTACGTTCAGTGATCACAAGAGGAACTAG
Organism: Cherax destructor; assembly: GCA_009830355.1. NCBI lineage: Eukaryota > Metazoa > Arthropoda > Malacostraca > Decapoda > Parastacidae > Cherax > Cherax destructor. The sequence continues at coordinate 38,635 of WNWK01001887.1, read as the reverse complement.
CAACAAAAGTGTCGTAGTATCTTACGTTCAGTGATCACAAGAAGAACTAGCAACAACAATGTCGTAGTATCTTACGTTCAGTGATCACAAGAGGAACTAGCAACAAAAGTGTCGTAGTATCTTACGTTCAGTGATCACAAGAGGAACTAGCAACAACAATGTCGTAGTATCTTACGTTCAATGATCACAAGAGGAACTAGCAACAACAGTGTCGTAGTATCTTACGTTCAGTGATCACAAGAGGAACTAGCAACAACAATGTCGTAGTATCTTACGTTCAGTGATCACAAGAGGAACTAGCAACAACAATGTCGTAGTATCTTACGTTCAGTGATCACAAGAGGAACTAGCAACAACAGTGTCGTAGTATCTTACGTTCAGTGATCACAAGAGGAACTAGCATCAACAGTGTCGTAGTATCTTACGTTCAGTGATCACAAGAGGAACTAGCAACAAAAGTGTCGTAGTATCTTACGTTCAGTGATCACAAGAAGAACTAGCAACAACAATGTCGTAGTATCTTACGTTCAGTGATCACAAGAGGAACTAGCAACAAAAGTGTCGTAGTATCTTACGTTCAGTGATCACAAGAAGAACTAGCAACAACAATGTCGTAGTATCTTACGTTCAGTGATCACAAGAGGAACTAGCAACAAAAGTGTCGTAGTATCTTACGTTCAGTGATCACAAGAGGAACTAGCAACAACAATGTCGTAGTATCTTACGTTCAGTGATCAAAAGAGGAACTAGCAACAACAATGTCGTAGTATCTTACGTTCAGTGATCACAAGAGGAACTAGCAACAACAATGTCGTAGTATCTTACGTTCAGTGATCACAAGAAGAACTAGCAACAACAATGTCGTAGTATCTTACGTTCAGTGATCACAAGAGGAACTAGCAACAACAATGTCGTAGTATCTTACGTTCAGTGATCACACGAGGAACTAGCAACAACACTGTCGTAGTATCTTACGTTCAGTGATCACACGAGAAACTAGCAACAACAGTGTCGTAGTATCTTACGTTCAGTGATCACACGAGGAACTAGCAACAGCACTGTCGTAGTATCTTACGTTCAGTGATCACACGAGGAACTAGCAACAACACTGTCGTAGTATCTTACGTTCAGTGATCACAAGAGGAACTAGCAACAACACTGTCGTAGTATCTTACGTTCAGTGATCACAAGAAGAACTAGCAACAACACTGTCGTAGTATCTTACGTTCAGTGATCACAAGAAGAACTAGCGACAACGTTCAGTGATCGTAAGAGTGCTGCTGTCATAGTTGTCAGGGAAGAAGAATACTAGGCTAGATAACTAGAACGTTGCGTGCCAGAGATGCCAAGCCGGTGGTAATTCAGTGCAAGTCCTTTGTTCACTCTTGACTGGTATATTGGTGTTCACTAACTGGTCCGTTTAGGGCAGGAGATATATGCTGATCTGAAGAATGTACAGATTAGTTTTAGTACCGTATAAGTCCAGTCAAGATCTAAGTTACTGAGGAAGATTTAAGAGGCACCTAAGTTCCCCAGTCTTAGTTTTGTTTATGTTGATTTTAATGAGTTTCTCTGATAACAAGGTTCTTGCGAATCTGGCACTGATTTTGCCAAAGAGTATACCGGGAGGAGTTTACAGTATACCTGGAGGGTATTCCAGGGGTCAACGCTAATAACATGTTTATTTTTCCGCTATAATCTTCCTTGTCCATTATTACTATCGTATTTGTTTTGTTTCGTAAGGTGAAGTCTTAACATCTTTCCTTAATTCATGGTATAACTTAACAAATCTTTGATGACAATTGTTGTTGTAGAGGTGTGAGCTTTGTTCAGTCTGTACAAAATACTCTTATTTCATTAACTGAGGAAGGTGTATCTTTTTACATTCTCCCCGAATGTTGCACTCACGGGTCTTGCACCCCCGGGTCTTACATCCCGGGTCTTGCACCCCCGGGTCTTACATCCCGGGTCTTGCACCCCCGGGTCTTACATCCCGGGTCTTGCACCCCCGGGTCTTACATCCCGGGTCTTGCACCCCCGGGTCTTACATCCCGGGTTTTGCGCCCCTGTGTCTTACATCCCGGGTCTTGCACCCCCGGGTCTTACATCCCGGGTCTTGCACCCCCGGGTCTTGCACCCCCGGGTCTTACATCCCGGGTCTTGTGCCCCCGGGTCTTGCACCCCCGGGTCTGGCATCCCGGATCTTGCACCCCCGGATCTGGCATCCCGGGTGTTGCATCCAGAATCTTGCACCCCCCAGGATCTTGCCCCCATTAAATAGAGGTGCAAAATTTTGTAAGTTGCACCAACAGTGTTGTCACTGGTGAGGGTAAACTGACACCTCACGAGCACCAGAGTAACCACCCCACCGTGTCACCCACCGTGTCACGCACACGTCACACTCATCTCAAAAGTTAAGATGCACGTCAGGTACTCGTTACGTACTCGTCAGGTCACCTCTAGGGTGTAGTTCTCTCTCTCTCCTCTCTCTCTCTCTCTCTCTCTCTCTCTTCTCTCTCTCTCTCTCTCTCTCTCTCTCTCTCAATGTATGTTTGTTAGGATGTATCAAGGGATACTTGGCTGCATGGATACATACCATGGTGGATATTTGGATATCAGCAATGAATGGATAGATATTTCTGATGAATGGATAGATATATCTGATGAATGGATAGATATATCTGATGAATGGATAAATATATCTGATGAATGGATAGATATATCTGATGAATGGATAAATATATCTGATGATTGGATAAATATATCTGATGAATGGATAGATATATCTGATGAATTGACAGCAAGGTAGAAAATGCAGAAATATTTTTCACTCCAGCAGAAGGCTGCGCAGACCACCTAACCGACATTAGTACAAATCCCATAGATTTCGAAAAAGAAATGGCCAACATGCCCACTCACTCAGCACCTGGACCAGATTCATGGAATGCTTTATTTATAAAGCAGTGCAAAGTACCATTAGCAAGAGCCCTTAGTATTCTGTGGAGAAAGAGCTTAGATCTAGGTGAAATTCCAGAGGCCTTAAAGAGTGCAGACATAGCTCCTTTGCATAAGGGAGGTAGTAGAGCACTAGCTAAAAATTACAGACCAGTAGCCCTCACTTCTCACATCATAAAAATCTTTGAAAGAGTGATGAGACGGCAGATTACAAAGTTCATGGACCAGCACAACCAACATAACCCGAACCAGCATGGCTTTAGAGCGGGTCGATCATGCCTGTCACAGCTGCTGAACCATTATGACAGAATTACAGAGGCATTGGAGGACGACCAAAACGCAGATGTGATTTACACAGATTTTGCAAAGGCGTTTGACAAATGCGATCATGGAGTGATAGCGCACAAAATGAGGGCCATAGGCATTACGGGAAGGTAGGCAGATGGATTTTGAGTTCCTAACACAAAGAACACAAAAAGTAGTAGTGAACAGGGCAAGATCCAGCATCAGCGAGGTCAAAAGCTCAGTGCCCCAAGGCACTGTCCTGGCACCTCTGCTGTTTCTAATCCTCATAGCAGACATAGATAAAAACACCCAGCACACTTTTGTATCATCATTTGCAGATGACACTAAAATAAGCATGAAAGTCACTACGGTAGAGGACACTGAAAAATTACAGGAGGACATAAGCAGGGTCTTCCAATGGGCAGTGGAGAACAACATGACGTTCAATGGTGATAAGTTTCAGCTGCTTAGGTATGGAAAAATGAAGAACTCAAAAGGAACACTATATACAAAACGCAAGAGGGTCACCACATAGAACGAAAGGAACACGTAAAGGACTTGGGAATAATTATGTCTGCTGATCTGTCGTTTAAAGACCATAACAAGACAAAGATCACAACAGCCAGGAAGATGACGGGGTGGGTATTGAGAACTTTCAAAACAAGGGAAATAATGCCGATGGTGACTATTCAAATCGCTAGTGCTCCTCACTTAGAATACTGCTCAGTGCTGACGGCCCCGTTCAGGGCAGGAGAAATAGCAGAGCTGGAACAAATCCAGAGATCGTTTACGGCTCACATTGAGCCATTGAAACATCTAAATTATTGGGAACGCCTTCAAGTCTTGAACATGTACTCATTGGAGCGGAGGAGAGAGAGATACATGATAATATATACATGGAAAGTACTTGAGGGCCTGGTCCCAAATCTGCACACTGCCATAACAACATACTGGAGTGAGAGATATGGGAGAAAGTGTAAAATAAATCCAGTGAGGAGCAGGGGTGCGGTGGGGACAATACGGGAGCACTGTATTAACATCCGGGGTCCCAGACTATTCAACATCTTACCAGAAGATATCCGAAACACGGCTGGAACCAGTGTAGAAGCCTTCAAGAGGAAACTGGACAAATATCTTCACCAGGTGCCAGATCAACCAGGCTGTGATGGATATGTGGGGCAGCGGGCCTCCAGCAGCAACAGCCTGGTTGACCAGGCAAGCACCAGACGAGCCTGGCCCATGCCCGGGCTCAGAGAGTAGATACTCTCGAAACTCTTCAAAGGTATATCAAAGGTAAAGGTATATCTCTGATGAATGGATAGATATATCTGATGAATGGATAAATATATCTGATGAATGGATAAATATATCCATGTACGGATGGTGGCTGGATGAGAGGATTTGGATGATTGAAGGAATGGATACCTGGATGACTGAGATCAGATTTGGTACTCTTATGTTTGTAAGGGTTGAGTCTCAGCTCCAGATCCTCGAACGCATCTTCCTCTCCGATAAACCCGGTCACTCCCGGTAAACCCAGTCACTCCCAGTAAACCCGGTCACTCGATAATGCGGTAAACCCGTTCGATTTCCCAGTAATACGATAAACCCGGTAATTCTCCCGGTAATACGGTAAACCCTGTCACTCTTCCGGTAGTACGGTAAACGCGGTCACTCCCGGTAGTACGGTAAACCCGGTCACTCCCAGTAGTAAGGTAAACCCGGTCACTCCCGGTAGTACGGTAAACCCGGTCAGTCTCCCGGTAGTACGGTAAACCCGGTCACTCCCGGTAGTACGTTAAACTCGGTCATTCTCCCGGTAGTACGATAAACCCGATCATTCTCCTGGTAGCACGGTAAACCCGGTCATTCTCCTGGTAGCACGTTAAACCCGGTCATTCTCCCGGTAACACGGTAAATCCGGTCATTCTCCCGGTAATCCGGAAACTACCGGCACAGTAGGAAATACTTGTGTACTGCTTTCCCCCAGTAATCCCCGGTTTGTGTGTATGTCCGTTCGTACGAACGTACCAAACCCACCTCAGCACCTCACCCCCATCACCTCGCCTCCCATCACTCCTTCCCCATCACCTCGCCTCCAATCACTTCTCCCCATCACCTCGCCTCCCATCACTTCCCCATCACCTCGCCTCCCATCACTCCTCCCCATCATCTCGCCTCCCATCACTCCTCCCCATCACCTCGCCTCCCATCACTTCCCCATCACCTCGCCTCCCATCACTCCTCCCCCATCACCTCGCCTCCAATCACTCCCCATCACCTCGCCTCCCATCACTTCCCCATCACCTCGCCTCCCATCACTCCTCCCCATCACCTCGCCTCCCATCACTCCTCCCCATCACCTCGCCTCCCATCACTTCCCCATCACCTCGCCTCCCATCACTCTCCCCATCATCTCGCCTCCCATCACTCCTCCCCATCACCTCGCCTCCCATCACTTCCCCATCACCTCGCCTCCCATCACTCCTCCCCATCACCTCGCCTCCAATCACTCCTCCCCATCACCTCGCCTCCCATCACTTCCCCATCACCTCGCCTCCCATCACTCCTTCCCATCACCTCGCCTCCCATCACTCCTCCCCATCACCTCGCCTCCCATCACTTCCCCATCACCTCGCCTCCCATCACTCCTCCCCATCATCTCGCCTCCCATCACTCCTCCCCATCACCTCGCCTCCCATCACTTCCCCATCACCTCGCCTCCCATCACTCCTCCCCATCACCTCGCCTCCAATCACTCCTCCCCATCACCTCGCCTCCCATCACTTCCCCATCACCTCGCCTCCCATCACTCCTTCCCATCACCTCGCCTCCCATCACTCCTCCCCATCACCTCGCCTCCCATCACTTCCCCATCACCTCGCCTCCCATCACTCCTCCCCATCATCTCGCCTCCCATCACTCCTCCCCATCACCTCGCCTTCCATCACTCCTCCCCATCACCTCGCCTTCCATCACTCCTCCCCATCACCTCGCCTCCCATCACTCCTCCCCATCACCTCGCCTCCCATCACTCCTCCCCATCACCTCGCCTCCCATCACTCCTCCCCATCACTCCCCATCACCTCACCTCCCATCACTCCTCCCCATCACCTCGCCTCCCATCACTCCCCCATCACCTCGCCTCCCATCACTCCTCCCCATCACCTCGCCTCCCATCACTCCCCCCATCACCTCGCCTCCCATCACTCCTCCCCCATCACCTCGCCTCCCATCACTCCTCCCATCACCTCGCCTCCCATCACTCCTCCCCCATCACCTCGCCTCCCATCACTCCCCCCATCACCTCGTCTCCCCATCTCGTAGTGTACAAAAAACAACTTCTCAAGGTCGTGTGTGCGGCGTATACGAATGATGGTGTTTTGTGCTTGTGGGGGTGGGGGCGGGGGGGGGGGGGGTCTTTGTGGAATGAGAAAGGTTCGGTGTGTGGGAGGGGTAGGTGAGGGGAGTGAGATGTTGAGGGTGATTGTAGGGTGTTACATGATTGTAACACTGTGTATCCTTACCTAGTGTTGCCTGTCCACCAACTCCGCCTCAGGACCTAACTGGTGTAACTCCATATTCATCAAGAATTGCAAGAAGCCATTGCTACGTGCCTTAAATATTCTCTGGAGAAGAAGCCTAGACACTGGAGTTATCTCACAGTCAATAAAACCACTGATATTGACCCACTCCACAAAGGTGGTAGTAAAGCAATGATAAACCAATACCCCTAAACATGCCACATTATCAAGATTTTTGAAATGGTTTTAATAAGCAAGATTATCAGTCACATGGAATAACAGCAGTTGTATAACCCAGGTCAACATGGGTTCAAAACAGGTCGCTCCTGCCTTTGACAGTTGCTGGACCACTGTGACAAGGTCTTAGATGCGCTTGAAGACAAGCAAACTACATATATAGTTTACACTGACTTGGCAAAAGTCTTTGACGATTACGACCATGGGGGTAATTGCACACAAAATGCGTGTAAAGGGAATAACTAGGAAGGTGGACGGATGGATATTTAACTTCCTAACAAATAGAACCCAAAGAGTAATAGTAAAGAGGGTGAAATCAAGAGCTGCTACAGTGAAAAGTTCTGTCCCCCAAGGCACAGTACTTGCCCCACTTTCCTTTCTCTTTCTCGTATCTGACATAGACCATGCTAGAATCTGGATGAAAGTGGCATCCATAAAAAAACCCACAGTGAGCCACCAAGGTGATATAAACCAAGTCTTCCAGTGGTCCACTGACAACAATATGATGTTCAGTGGGGACAAATTCAGTTACTAGGTCATGGAAGAAAGAAGTTTGATAGTATCCACTGCTGATGCTATAACTCCAAAGTCTTTCCCTTCTTTTTGTGTTCTGTGAGATGTTGTGCCTGTTTTCTATATTCTATGCTCGTATCCAATTCTTCACGTTCTTCATCGTTACCCGCCACGTCAAGAATTTATTTATCAAAGAGACTTTGTATTGTGTTTTTTGTTGAAAATTTCAATGTTTTCGCAGTCATTGAGGGCAGCCTGCGAGGACGGTAGTTTGAAGGTAAGGCTCTGTCTCCCTGGTTTAAACAGAGGTTACAGTGCCTCTACACGACTTCCCACACAGATGCTGTGTGTAATAGGTGCCCACACGAGGGTTCATGTCTTTCATAAATGACAGATACAGTGGCGTTACTGTATTGAGCATGGCGGAATTGTATTGACCTGTTGATCCATACTCATCCACCCACACCCACCTTCTCCCTGCTTACTCAGTATTCACTCCCACCCTTACCCTGCTGACTCATACCCACCCTCACACTACTTACTCACGCCCATCCTTACCCTATTCACTCACGAGGACCCACAGTCCCACACCATACGCCCACCCTCACCCTATTCACGCCCACTCCACCCATAAAGGGAATACTAGACAAAAGGCCACATCTTTTTGTTCACGTGTGAGAGCTAAATACCAGCTGGGGGTGGGCGTCGTGGTGTGTATCGTTCCTCTCTCTGTTGCAGTGTGTGTGTGTGTGTGTGTGTTTGTTTGTGTGTGTGTGTGTGTGTGCGTATGTTTGTGTGTGTGTTTGTTTGTGTGTGTGTTTGTTTATTTGTGTGTGTGTGTGTGTACTCACCTAGTTCTTACCTAGTTGTGGTTGCAGGGGTCGAGTCATAGCTTCTGGCCCCGCCTCTTCACTGGCCTCTACTGGATCACTCTCCCTGCGCCATGAGCTTTATCATACCTCTTCTTAAAGCTATGAATGGATCCTGCCTCCACTACATCGCTTCCCAAACTATTCCACTTCCCGACCACTCTGTGACTGAAAAAATACTTCCTAACATCTCTGTGATTCATCTGAGTCTTCATCTTCCAACTGTGTCCCCTTGTTGCTGTGTCCCATCTCTGGAACATTCTGTCTCTGTCCACCTTGTCAATTCCTCTCAGTATTTTATATGTCGTTATAATGTCCTCCCTATCTCTCCTGTCCTCCAGTGTCGTCAGGTCGATTTCCCTTAACCTCTCCTCGTAGGACATACCCCTTTGCTCCGGGACTAGTCTTGTTGCAAACCTTTGCACTTTCTCTTAGTTTCTTTACGTGCTTGGCTAGGTGTGGGTTCCAAACTGGTGCTGCATACTCCAATATGGGCCTAACGTACACAGTGCACAGGGTCCTGAACGATTCCTTATTAAGATGTCGGAATGTTGGTCTTAGGTTTGCTAGGCGCCCGAATGCTGCAGCAGTTATTTGGTTGATGTGCGCATCAGGAGATGTGCCTGGTTTATACTCACCCCAAGATCTTTCTCCTTGATTGAGGTTTGTAGTCTCTGGCCCCCTAGACTGTACTCCGTCTGCGGTCTTCTTTGCCCTTCCCCAATCTTCATGACTTTGCACTTGGTGGGGTTGAACTCCAGGAGCCAATTTCTGGACCAGGCTTGCAGCCTGTCCAGATCCCTTTGTAGTTCTGCCTGGTCCTCGTCCGATTGAATTCTTCTCATCAACTTCACATCATCTGCAAACAGGGACACTTCGGAGTCTATTCCTTCCGTCATGTCGTTCACAAATACCAGAAACAGCACTGGTCATCTGTGTGTGTTTGTTTGTGAGTGTGTGTTTGTTTATTTGTTTGTTTGTGTGTGTGTGTGTGTAAATCAATTTGTGGTTGTAGGGGTCAATTTTCAGCTCCTGGCCTTGCCTCTCAAACTTGCCGCTCCTCTTTCCTGTCATTGTCAGCCCTATCATACATATTCTTAAAGCTGTGTATGGGTCCTGCCTCTACTACTTCGCTGTCCTATCATCCCTGTGACTCATCTGTGTTTTCAGCGTCCAGCCGTGAGTTCGTGTTCCGCTTTCCCGTCTCTCAAACAATCTGTCCCCGTCCATCCTGTCAATTGATCAGTGTTTTGTAGGTTATCATATTGCCCCTAGTGTTTTAGTGCCACGTAGCTCCACGACTAGTCTTGTTGCAAACCTTTGGTCTTTTTTTTTTTTTTTTTGACATGCTTGATCGGGTGTGGGTTAGATACTGGTGCTGCGTACTCCAGTATGGGCCTGACGTACACCATGTACACTGTCGTGAATGACTTTATTCAGGTTTCTGAAATCTAGCCTTAGATTTGTCAGACGCGCTGCAGCAGTTATTTGTTTGGTGTGTGTCTCAGGTGATATGCTTGGTACATTGCTCTCCCCGAGGGTTTTTTTCTTGAGTTTTATCATTGTTTGTGTGTATGATTAACCGCCAGAAGTACTTGTAACCAAACTTAAGCTTGGATCCATCAATCTGTTGACAATGAGAGTAAATGTGCATATACACCTCTGTCAACTCTGTCAGTATGCTTATCTACGTCCCTGTCAACCCTGTCATTGTTCTTATCTACGTTCCTGTCAACCCTGTCATTGTTCTTATCTACGTCCCTGTCAACCCTGTCATTGTTCTTATCTACGTCCCTGTCAACCCTGTCATTGTTCTTATCTACGTTCCTGTCAACCCTGTCATTGTTCTTATCTACGTTCCTGTCAATTCTGTCAGTGTGCTTATCTACGTCTCTTGTTATCCCTGTCAGTGGCTCTTCAAATGTTATACATTTTTAATATAAATCCCAGGTCCTCCTCTGCTTCAGGGTCGTCATTCAGGTCCTTGAGTCTCTCAGCTACGGCATCTTTAAGGTTTCCTTCCCCCAAACAACCTGCACGTGCTCTATCAGGGGAAGCTTTCAAGTTGGGGCTGGGAGTATCCAGGCTGGGGCTGGGAGTATCCAAGCTGAGGCTGGGAGTATCCAGGCTGGGGCTGGGAGTATCCAGGCTGGGGCTGGGAGTATCCAGGCTAGGGCTGGGAGTTGGGAGTATCCAGGCTGGGGCTGGGACTGGGAGTATCCAGGCTGGGGCTGGGAGTATCCAGGCTGGGGCTGGGAGTATCCAGGCTGGGGCTGGGAGTATCCAGGCTGGGGCTGGGAGTTGGGAGTATCCAGGCTGGGGCTGGGACTGGGAGTATCCAGGCTGGGGCTGGGAGTATCCAAGCTGAGGCTGGTAGTATCCAGGCTGGGGCTGGGAGTATCCAGGCTGGGGCTGGGAGTATCCAGGCTGGGGCTGGGAGTATCCAGGCTGGGGCAGGGAGTATCCAGGCTAGGGCTGGGACTGGGAGTATCCAGGCTGAGGCTGGGAGTATCCAGGCTGTGACTTGGGGTATGAACTTCATCAGGAAAAATATGGAAGACTGTTGACACAGGTCTTAAGTCACACTATGACCTGTCCACTAGAGAGTCATGTCAGTTGAACAAGACAGACCACTGTCTTACCTGTCCACTAGAGAGTCATATCAGTTGAACAAGACAGACCACTGTCTTACCTGTCCACTAGAGAGTCATGTCAGTTGAACAAGACAGACCACTGTCTTACCTGTCCACTAGAGAGTCATGTCAGTTGAACAAGACAGACCACTGTCTTAACTGTCCACTAGAGAGTCATGTCAGTTGAACAAGACAGACCACTGTCTTACCTGTCCACTAGAGAGTCATGTCAGTTGAACAAGACAGACCACTGTCTTACCTGTCCACTAGAGAGTCATGTCAGTTGAACAAGACAGACCACTGTCTTAACTGTCCACTAGAGAGTCATGTCAGTTGAACAAGACAGACCACTGTCTTACCTGTCCACTAGAGAGTCATGTCAGTTGAACAAGACAGACCACTGTCTTAACTGTCCACTAGAGAGTCATGTCAGTTGAACAAGACAGACCACTGTCTTAACTGTCCACTAGAGAGTCATGTCAGTTGAACAAGACAGACCACTGTCTTAACTGTCCACTAGAGAGTCATGTCAGTTGAACAAGACAGACCACTGTCTTACCTGTCCACTAGAGAGTCATGTCAGTTGAACAAGACAGACCACTGTCTTACCTGTCCACTAGAGAGTCATGTCAGTTGAACAAGACAGACCACTGTCTTACCTGTCCACTAGAGAGTCATGTCAGTTGAACAAGACAGACCACTGTCTTACCTGTCCACTAGAGAGTCATGTCAGTTGAACAAGACAGACCACTGTCTTAACTGTCCACTAGAGGTCATGTCAGTTGAACAAGACAGACCACTGTCTTACTGTCCACTAGAGAGTCATGTCAGTTGAACAAGACAGACCACTGTCTTACCTGTCACTAGAGAGTCATGTCAGTTGAACAAGACAGACCACTGTCTACCTGTCCACTAGAGAGTCATGTCAGTTGAACAAGACAGACCACTGTCTTACTGTCCACTAGAGAGTCATGTCAGTTGAACAAAAACCACTGTCTTACTGTCCACAGAAGCATGTCATTGACAAGAAGCATGTCACTGCACAGAAGCATGTCTTAACAGACAGACACGTCTTAACGCCACTGAGAGTCATGTAGTTGACAAACAGACCACTGTCTTACTGTCCATAGGAGTCATGTCAGTTGAACAAGACAGACCACTGTCTTACTGTCCACTAGAGAGTCATGTCAGTTGAACAAGACAGACCACGTCTTACTGTCCACTAGAGAGTCATGTCAGTTGAACAAGACAGACCACTGTCTTCTGTCCACTAGAGTCATGTCGTTGAACAAGACAGACCACTGTCTTACTGTCACTAGAGTCATGTCAGTTGAACAAGACAGACCACTGTCTACTACAGAGAGTCATTCAGGACAGACAGACCACTGTCTCTGTCCACTAGAGAGTCATGTCAGTTGAACAAGACAGACATGTCTTACCGACAGAAGTCATGTCAGTTGAACAAGACAGACCACTGTCTAACTGTCCACTAGAGAGTCATTCAGTTGAACAAGACAGACCACTGTCTTAACTGTCCACTAGAGAGTCATGTCAGTGAACAAGACAGCACTGTCTACTGTCCACTAGAGAGTCAGTCAGTTGAACAAGACAGACCACTGTCTTAACTGTCACTAGAGAGTCATGTTGAACAAGACAGACCACTGTCTACCTGTCCACTAGAGAGTCATGTCAGTTGAACAAGACAGACCACTGTCTTACCTGTCCACTAGAGAGTCATGTCTTAACAAGACAGACAGTCATGTCCACTAGAAGTCATGTCTTAACAAGACAGACACTGTCTTACCCAAGAAGTCATGTCAGTTGAACAAGACAGCATGTCTTAACTGTCCACAGAAGTCATGTCATGAACAAGACAGACAGTCTTACTGTCCACTAGAGAGTCATGTCAGTTGAACAAGACAGACCACTGTCTTACCTGTCCACTAGAGAGTCATGTCAGTTGAACAAGACAGACCACTGTCTTAACTGTCCACTAGAGAGTCATGTCAGTTGAACAAGACAGACCACTGTCTTAACTGTCCACTAGAGAGTCATGTCAGTTGAACAAGACAGACCACTGTCTTACCTGTCACTAGAGAGTCATGTCAGTTGAACAGACAGACCACTGTCTACTGTCCACTAGAGAGTCATGTCAGTTGAACAAGACAGACCACTGTCTTACTGTCCACTAGAGAGTCAGTAAGACACTACGCACTGAGCATCATTAAGCAACCACTGTCTATGTCCACTAGGAGCATGTCAGTTGAACAAGACAGACCACTGTCTTACCTGTCCACTAGAGAGTCATAGTTGAACAAGACAGCCACTGTCTTACCTGTCACTAGAGAGTCATGTCAGTTGACAAGACAGACCACTGTTACTGTCCACAAGAGTCATGTCATTGAAGACAGACCACGCAACTGTCCACTGAGTATGTCAGTAAAAAGACAGCACTGTCCACTGAGTCATGTCAGTTGACAAGACAGACACTGCTTCTGTCCACTAGAGAGTCATGTCAGTTAACAAGACAGACCATGTCTTACCTGTCACAGAGAGTCATGTCAGTTGAACAAGACAGACCACTGTCTTAACTGTCCACTAGAGTCATGTCAGTTAACA
>WNWK01001887.1:0-20000 GCA_009830355.1 Cherax destructor | reverse complement strand
GCCAGGTGTGAGACCAGGAAGTCAGGTATGAGACCAGGAAGCCAGGTATGAGACCAGGAAGCCAGGTGTGAAACCAGGAAGCCAGGTGTGAGACAAGGAAGCCAGGTATAATACCAGGAAGCCAGGTATGAGACCAGGAAGCCAGGTATGAAACTTGGAAGCCAGGTGTGAGACCAGGAAGCCAGGTATGAGACCAGGAAGCCAGGTATGAGACCAGGAAGCCAGTTATGAGACCAGGAAGCCAGGTATGAGACCATGAAGCCAGGTATGAGACCAGGAAGCCAGGTATGAGACCAGGAAGCCAGGTATGAAACTTGGAAGCCAGGTGTGAGACCAGGAAGCCAGGTTTGAGACCAGGAAGCCAGGTGTGAGACCAGGAAGCCAGGTGTGAGACCAGGAAGCCAGGTATGAGACCAGGAAGCCAGGTGTGAGACCAGGAAGCCAGGTGTGAGACCAGGAAGCCAGGTGTGAGACCAGGAAGCCAGGTGTGAGACCAGGAAGCCAGGTGTGAGACCAGGAAGCCAGGTATGATACCAGGAAGCCAGGTATGAGACCAGGAAGCCAGGTATGAGACCAGGAAGCCAGGTATGAGACCAGGAAGCCAGGTATGAGACTAGGAAGCCAGGTATGAAACTTGGAAGCCAGGTGTGAGACCAGGAAGCCAGGTATGAGACCAGGAAGCCAGGTATGAGACCAGGAAGCCAGGTGTGAGACCAGGAAGCCAGGTGTGAGACCAGGAAGCCAGGTGTGAGACCAGGAAGCCAGGTATGATACCAGGAAGCCAGGTATGAGACCAGGAAGCCAGGTATGAGACCAGGAAGCTAGGTATGAGACCAAGAAGTCAGGTATGAGACCAGGAAGCCAGGTATGAAACTTGGAAGCCAGGTGTGAGACCAGGAAGCCAGGTATGAGACCAGGAAGCCAGGTATGATACCATGAAGCCAGGTATGAGACCAGGAAGCCAGGTATGATACCATGAAGCCAGGTATGAGACCAGGAAGCCAGGTATGAGACCAGGAAGCCAGGTATGAAACTTGGAAGCCAGGTGTGAGACCAGGAAGCCAGGTATGAGACCAGGAAGCCAGGTGTGAGACCAGGAAGCCAGGTATGATACCAGGAAGCCAGGTATGAGACCAGGAAGCCAGGTGTGAGACAAGGAAGCCAGGTGTGAGACCAGGAAGCCAGGTATGAGACCAGGAAGCCAGGTGTGAGACCAGGAAGCCAGGTATGATACCAGGAAGCCAGGTATGAGACCAGGAAGCCAGGTATGAGACCAGGAAGCCAGGTATGAAACTTGGAAGCCAGGTGTGAGACCAGGAAGCCAGGTATGAGACCAGGAAGCCAAGTATGAGACCAGGAAGCCAATTATGAGACCAGGAAGCCAGGTGTGAGACCAGGAAGCCAGGTATGAGACCATGAAGCCAGGTATGAGACTAGGAAGCCAGGTATGAGACCAGGAAGCCAGGTGTGAGACCAGGAAGCCAGGTATGAGGCCAGGAAGCCAATTATGAGACCAGGAAGCCAGGTATGAGACCAGGAAGCCAATTATGAGACCAGGAAGCCAATTATGAGACCAGGAAGCCAGGTATGAGACCAGGAAGCCAGGTATGAGACCAGGAAGCCAGGTATGAGACCAGGAAGCCAGGTATGAGACCAGGAAGCCAATTATGAGACCAGGAAGCCAGGTATGAGACCAGGAAGCCAGGTATGAGACCAGGAAGCCAATTATGAGACCAAGAAACCAGGTGTGAGACCAGGAAGCCAGGTATGAGACCAGGAAGCCAATTATGAGACCAGGAAGCCAGGTATGAGACCATGAAGCCAATTATGATACCAGGAAGCCAGTTATGAGACCAGGAAGCCAGGTATGAGACCAGGAAGCCAATTATGAGACCACGAAGCCAGGTATGAGACCAGGAAGCCAGGTATGAGACCAGGAAGCCAGGTATGAGACCAGGAAGCCAATTATGAGACCAGGAAGCCAGGTATGAGACCAGAAGCCAGTATGAGACCAGGAAGCCAGGTATGAGACCAGGAAGCCAGGTATGAGACCAGGAAGCCAGTATGAGACCAGGAAGCCAGTATGAGACCAGGAAGCCAGGTGTGAGACCAGGAAGCCAGTATGAGACCAGATAGCCAGGTATGAGACCAGGAAGCCAGTTATGAGACCAGGAAGCCAATATGAGACCAGGAAGCCAGGTGTGAGACCAGGAAGCCAATTATGAGACCAGTAAGCCAGGTATGAGACCAGGAAGCCAGGTATGAGACCAGGAAGCCAGGTATGAGACCAGGAAGCCAATTATGAGACCAGGAAGCCAGGTATGAGACCAGGAAGCCAATATGAGACCAGAAGCCAGGTGTGAGACCAGGAAGCCAGTTATGAGTATGAGACCAGGAAGCCAGGTATGAGACCAGGAAGCCAGGTATGAGACCAGGAAGCCAGGTATGAGACCAGGAAGCCAGGTATGAGACCAGGAAGCCAGGTATGATACCAGGAAGCCAGGTATGAGACCAGGAAGCCAGATGTGAGACCAGGAAGCCAGGTATGAGACCAGGAAGCCAGGTATGAGACCAGGAAGCCAGGTATGAGACCAGGAAGCCAGGTATGATACCAGGAAGTCAGGTATAGAACCAGAAAACCAGGTATGAAACCGGGAAGTCGGGTAGGAAACCAGCAAGCCAGTGTGAGAACAGGAAGTCAGGTATGAAGCCAGGTATGAACTTAGGAAGCCAGGTGTGAGACCAGGAAGAGGCAGACGAAATTGAACCAGGAAGCCAGTATGAGACAGAAGCAGGAGAGACCAGGAAGCAGGTATGAACAGGAAGCAGGTATGAACAGAAAGGTATGAGAAAGGAAGCGGAGGTAGAGAACCAGAAGCCAGTATGGAAGAACAGGATGAAAGGAACTGGAGGATGGAAGGGAACTGGAAGAGGATGAGACAGGAACTGGAAGAGGATGGAAGAGAACTGGAGGAGGAAGGAACTGGAAGAGGATGGACAGGAACGGAAGGATGAAGAACTGGAGGGATGGAAGGAACTGGAGGATGGAAGAACTGGAGAGGAATGGAAGAGGAACTGAAGGATGAAGGAAACTGGAGGAATGGAAGGAACTGGAGAGATGGAAGAACTGAAGGATGGAAGGAACTGGAGGATGGAAGGAACTGGAGGATGGAAGGGGAACTGGAAGGATGGAAGGAACTGAAGAGGATGGAAGGAACGGGAGGATGGAAGGAACTGGAGGGATGGAAGGGAACTGGAAGAAGAATGGAAGAGAACTGGAGGATGGAAGGAGACTGGAGAGGATGGAAGGAACTGAAGGAGAGGGAAGGGGAACTGGAGGATGGAAGGGAACTGGAAGGATGGAAGGGAACTGGAGGGATGGAAGAGGGAACTGGAGGATGGAAGGAACTGGAAGATGAAGGATGGAAGAGTGAAGGAACTGGAGGGATGGAAGGGGAACTGGAAGGATGGAAGGAGACTGGAGGGATGGAAGGAACTGGAGAGGGATGGAAGGAACTGGAAGAGATGGAAGGAAACTGGAGGGATGGAAGGAGGAACTGGAAGAGGATGGAAGAGGGAACTGGAGAGGGATGTAAGGGGAACTGAATGGATGGAAGGGGAACTGGAGGGATGGAAGGGGAACTAGAGGGATGGACGGGGAACTGGAAGGATGGACGGGGAACTGGAGGGATGGAAGAGTAACTGGAATGATGGAAGGGGAACTGGAGGGATGGAAGGGGAACTGGAGGGATGGACGGGGAACTGGAGGGATGGAAGAGTAACTGGAGGGATGGACGGGGAACTGGAGGGATGGAAGAGTAACTGGAGGGATGGAAGAGTAACTGGAATGATGGAAGGGGAACTGGAGGGATGGAAGAGTAACTGGAGTGATGGAAGGGGAACTGAAAGGATGGAAGGGGAACTGAAGGGATGGAAGGGGAACTGGAGGTATGGAAGGGGAACTGGAGGGATGGAAGGGGAACTGGAGGGATGAAAGGGGAACTGAAGAGATGGAAGGGGAACTGGAGGGATGGAAAGGGAACTGGAGGGATGGAAAGGGAACTGGAGGTATGGAAGGGGAACTGGAGGTATGGAAGGGGAACTGGAGGGATGAAAGAGGAACTGGAGAGATGGAAGGGGAACTGGAGGGATGGAAAGGGAGCTGGAGGGATGGAAGGGGAACTGGAGGTATGGAAGGGGAACTGGAGGGATGAAAGGGGAACTGAAGAGATGGAAGGGGAACTGGAGGGATGGAAAGGGAGCTGGAGGGATGGAAGGGGAACTGGAGGGATGGAAAGGGAGCTGGAGGGATGGAAGGGGAACTGGAGGGATGGAAGGGGAACTGGAAAGAGGGAATAGAAATTGAAAAGAGGGTATGGGAACTGGAAAGAGGGGATGGGAACTGGAAAGAGGGAGGAACTGGAAAGAGGGAGGGAACTGGAAAGAGGGAGGGAACTGGAAAGAGGGATGGGAACTGGAAGAGGGATGGGAACTGGAAAGAGGAGGGAACTGGAAAGAGGGAGGGAACTGGAAAGAGGGGATGGGAACTGGAAAGAGGGGAGGGAACTGGAAAGAGGGGAGGGAACTGGAAAGAGGGGAGGGAACTGGAAAGAGGGGATGGGAACTGGAAAGAGGGGAGGGAACTGGAAAGAGGGGATGGGAACTGGAAAGAGGGGAGGGAAGTAGGTCAGAGTGATGGAGGCAAAGATTGAACACAGATAAGACGGTCAGGTGTTTAATTACCAGACGTGTGCGTGTACTCACCTAATTGTGGTTGCAGGGGTCGAGACTCAGCTCCTGGCCCCGTGTGTGTGTGTGCGTGTGTGTGTGTGCGTGTGTGTACTCACCTAGTTGTGGTTGCAGGGGTCGAGTTATAGCTCCTGGCCCCGCCTCTTCACTGGCCGCTACTGGGTCACTCCCTGCGCCATGAGCTTTATCATACTTCTTCTTAAAGCTATGTATGGAACCTGCCTCCACTACATCGCTGCCCAAACTATTCCACTTCCCGACCACTCTGTGACTGAAAAAATACTTCCTAACATCCCTGTGATTCATCTGAGTTTTCAACTTCCAACTGTGACCCCTTGTTGCTGTGTCCCATCTCTGGAACATTCTGTCTTTGTCCACATTGTCAATTCCTCTCAGTATCTTATTTGTCGTTATCATGTCCCCCCTATCTCTCCTGTCCTCCAGTGTCGTCAGGTTGATTTCCCTTAACCTCTCCTCGTAGGACATACCCCTTAGCTCCGGGACTAGTCTTGTTGCAAACCTTTGCACTTTATCTAGCTTCTTTACGTGTTTGCTAGATGTGGGTTCCAAACTGGTGCTGCATACTCCAGTATGGGCCTAACATACACAGTGTACAGGGTCCTGAACGATTCTTTATTAAGATGTCGGAATGCTGTTCTTAGGTTTGCTAGGCGCCCGTATCCTGCAGCAGTTATTTGGTTGATGTGCGCCTCAGGAGATGTGCCTGGTGTTATACTCACCCCAAGATCTTTCTCCTTGATTGAGGTTTGTAGTCTCTGGCCCCCTAGACTGTACTCCGTCTGCGGTCTTCTTTGCCCTTCCCCAATCTTCATGACTTTGCACTTGGTGGGGTTGAACTCCAGGAGCCAATTTCTGGACCAGGCTTGCAGCCTGTCCAGATCCCTTTGTAGTTCTGCCTGGTCCTCGTCCGATTGAATTCTTCTCATCAACTGCGTACTCACCTATTTGTACTCACCTATTTGTGGTTGCAGGGGTCGATTCATAGCTCCTGGCCCCGCCTCTTCACTGATTGCTACTAGGTCCTCTTTCTCCCTGCTCCATGAGCTTTATCAAACCTCGTCTTAAAACTATGTATGGTTCCTGCCTCCACTATGTCGCTTTCTAGGCTATTCCACTTCCTGACAACTCTATGACTGAAGAAATACTTCCTAACATCCCTTTGACTCATAGGAGTCTTCAACTTCCATTTGTGACCCCTTGTTTCTGTGTCCCCTCTCTGTAACATCCTGTCTCTGTCCACCTTATCTATTCCTCGCAGTATTTTATATGTCGTTATCATGTCTCCCCTAACCCGCCTGTCCTCTAGTGTCGTCAGGCCGATTTCCCTTAACCTTTCTTCGTAGGACAATCCCCTTAGCTCTGGGACTAGTCTTGTTGCAAACCTTTGCACTTTCTCTAATTTCTTGACGTGTTTGACCAGGTGTGGGTTCCAAACTGGTGCTGCATACTCCAGTATGGGCCTGACGTATATGGTGTACAGAGTCTTGAATGATTCCTTAGTGAGGTATTGGAACGCTATTCTTAGGTTTGCCAGCCGCCCGTATGCTGCAGCAGTCATCTGATTGATGTGTGCCTCAGGAGATGTGCTCGGTATTATACTCACCCCAAGATCTTTTTCCTTGAGTGATGTTTGCAGTCTTTGGCCACCTAGACTATACTCTGTCTGCGGTCTTCTTTGCCCTTCCCCGATCTTCATGACTTTACATTTGGCAGGGTTAAATTCAAGGAGCCAGTTACTGGACCAGGCTTGTAGCCTGTCCAGGTCTCTTTGTAGTCCTGCCTGATCATCGACTGATTTAATTCTTCTCATTAACTTCACATCATCTGCAAACAGGGACACATCTGAGTCTATCCCTTCCGTTATGTCATTCACATATACCAAAAACAGTACAGGTCCTAGGACTGACCCTTGTGGAACCCCACTCGTCACAGGTGCCCACTCTGATACCTCGTCACGTACCATGACTCGTTGTTGCCTCCCTGTCAGATATTCTCTGATCCATTGCAGTGCCTTTCCTGTTACGTGTGCTTGATCCTCTAGCTTTTGCATTAACCTCTTGTGAGGAACTGTGTCGAACGCCTTCTTGCAGTCCAAGAAAATGCAGTCTATCCACCCCTCTCTCTCGTGTCTTACTTCTGTTACCTTGCGTGTGTGTGTGTGCGTGTGTGTGCGTGTGTGTGTGCGTGTGCGTGTGTGCATGCGTGCGCGCGCTCAGAAATAACCCACGTAGATACAAAACTCAAATGATGAATTTGTCTATATATTTCGACCCCCTTGTTGGGTCCTCTTCAGCTTTGAGGGTCGTGTGGGAGATGTGCCTCGACTGTCTGAGGCTGTGTGAGATGTGCCGTGACAGTGTCTGAGGCTGTGGGAGATGTGCCGTGACAGTGTCTGAGGTTGTATGAGATGTGCCGTGACAGTGTCTGAGGTTGTGTGAGATGTGCCGTGACAGTGTCTGAGGCTGTGTGAGATGTGCCGTGACAGTGTCTGAGGTTGTGTGAGATGTGCCGTGACAGTGTCTGAGGCTGTGTGAGATGTGCCGTGACAGTGTCTGAGGTTGTGTGAGATGTGCCGTGACAGTGTCTGAGGTTGTGGGAGGAGACAGTAGGGTCACAGTTGGTGCCTCTAAAACAAACCTGTCACAGAAGTGGACTGTGAAGTCTTCCTATTGAGAGCTTCGTAGGTGAGTGATACAGCGTTGAACCTGCCACGTTCACGACCACTGTCAGAGAGAGAGAGCAAGTAATAAAGTGAGGTAGGATGCGGGATAAGGAAGAGAGGGAGGGAGGAGAGGAAGGTAGGGGAGAAAGGAAAGGATGGTGAATCGAGAGGGCATCATGCTTGAGTAACACTGGCTACGTTAAACTGGGGGATCACCCCCTCCCCCCTCCGTTCAACCCCCAGGATTCCCCCATCACCCAATCTAACACACACACACACACACACACACACACACACACATAGAACAGGTGTATTTCTCCACTACAATGGTACTGGAATGATCTTGAAGACTGAAACTGGAATACACCACCTGAAACCAAGGAAGACGGGAGACAGGGGAAGAGGAGGAAGGGGGAGAAGGAAGCAATCGTTGAACTAATGTTCTGTAAGGTTGAAAGTCCCACACCTTGCAGGAGGCAGAGTGACCCTTGTCACTCCTCCTCCAAGGTCAAGGTCACTTTCCCACCTCACTCTTGCCGGATCAATGAGTATTTGTTTTGTCTTTGTTTAATATCATCGCTGCCCCTTATTTCTTTTCCCTTGTTTGAATATTTTTTTTCAGTTGTAGTTTTCGTGTTACGTGTGTTGGTGTTTTATGTATACCTTTGATGGGTTTCTAGAGTATTGATACTCTGGTAGCCCGGCCCTGGGCCAAGCTTGTAGGGTGGTTACCTGGTCAGTCAGGGTGTTGCTGTCACTTTCCTGGTCAGTCAGAGTGTTGCTGTCACTTTCCTGGTCAGTCAGTGTTGCTGTCACTTTCCTGGTCAGTCAGTGTTCCTGTCACTTTCCTGGTCAGTCAGAGTGTTGCTGTCACTTTCCTGGTCAGTCAGTGTTGCTGTCACTTTCCTGGTCAGTCAGTGTTGCTGTCACTTTCCTGGTCAGTCAGAGTGTTGCTGTCACTTTCCTGGTCAGTCAGTGTTCCTGTCACTTTCCTGGTCAGTCAGAGTGTTGCTGTCACTTTCCTGGTCAGTCAGTGTTGCTGTCACTTTCCTGGTCAGTCAGTGTTGCTGTCACTTTCCTGGTCAGTCAGAGTGTTGCTGTCACTTTCCTGGTCAGTCAGTGTTGCTGTCACTTTCCTGGTCAGTCAGTGTTGCTGTCACTTTCCTGGTCAGTCAGGGTGGTGCTGTCACTTTCCTGGTCAGTCAGGGTGTTGCTGTCACTTTCCTGGTCAGTCAGGGTGTTGCTGTCACTTTCCTGGTCAGTCAGGGTGGTGTTGTCACTTTCCTGGTCAGTCAGGGTGGTGCTGGCACTTTCCTGGTCAGTCAGGGTGGTGCTGGCACTTTCCTGGTCAGTCAGAGTGGTGCTGGCACTTTCCTGGTCAGTCAGAGTGGTGCTGGCACTTTCCTGGTCAGTCAGGGTGGTGCTGGCACTTTCCTGGTCAGTCAGAGTGGTGCTGGCACTTTCCTGGTCAGTCAGAGTGGTGCTGGCACTTTCCTGGTCAGTCAGAGTGGTGCTGGCACTTTCCTGGTCAGTCAGAGTGGTGCTGGCACTTTCCTGGTCAGTCAGAGTGGTGCTGGCACTTTCCTGGTCAGTCAGTGGTGCTGGCACTTTCCTGGTCAGTCAGGGTGGTGCTGGCACTTTCCTGGTCAGAGTGGTGCTGGCACTTTCCTGGTCAGTCAGAGTGGTGCTGGCACTTTTCTGGTCAGTCAGAGTGGTGCTGGCACTTTCCTGGTCAGTCAGAGTGGTGCTGGCACTTTCCTGGTCAGTCAGGGTGGTGCTGGCACTTTCCTGGTCAGTCAGGGTGGTGCTGGCACTTTCCTGGTCAGTCAGAGTGGTGCTGGCACTTTCCTGGTCAGTCAGGGTGGTGCTGGCACTTTCCTGGTCAGTCAGTGTGGTGCTGGCACTTTCCTGGTCAGTCAGAGTGGTGCTGGCACTTTCCTGGTCAGTCAGGGTGGTGCTGGCACTTTTCTGGTCAGTCAGATTGGTGCTGGCACTTTCCTGGTCAGTCAGGGTGGTGCTGGCACTTTCCTGGTCAGTCAGAGTGGTGCTGGCACTTTCCTGGTCAGTCAGAGTGGTGCTGGCACTTTCCTGGTCAGTCAGGGTGGTGCTGGAACTTTCCTGGTCAGTCAGAGTGGTGCTGGCACTTTCCTGGTCAGTCAGAATGGTGCTGGCACTTTCCTGGTCAGTCAGGGTGTTGCTGGCACTTTCCTGGTCAGAGTGGTGCTGGCACTTTCCTGGTCAGTCAGAGTGGTGCTGGCACTTTCCTGGTCAGTCAGAGTGGTGCTGGCACTTTCCTGGTCAGTCAGAGTGGTGCTGGCACTTTCCTAGCTTCCCTCATATTTGCCTTATTGTGTTCTTGGATAACAAGGTCAGTTGACAGTATTCCGCCCAAATCTCTCACTTGTTCATTTCTTTCTGTTTGGTGATCTTGTGTTTTGCATACAGTCTCTCTCCTGAGTTCTTCCTTCTTTCCTTATCTAAGTAATTAAAACGTGTCACTATTGAACGTCATGTTTTTGTTGTAGTTGTCGTCTGTTGTTACTTTTGTTTTGTATAAATAATAAGAACTTTTAAAACTAGTGAAAGAGTGCGTATGGTGTACTCAACACACGTGTGTGCCCTTGCTCAGTGTTGAGGGCACGAGAGACATCACACCTGGAACACACGTGTGTGCTCTTGCTCAGTGTTGAGGGCACGAGAGACATCACACCTGGAACACACGTGTGTGCCCTTGCTCAGTGTTGAGGGCACGAGAGACATCAGACCTGGAACACACGTGTGTGCCCTTGCTCAGTGTTGAGGGCACGAGAGACATCAGACCTGGAACACACGTGTGTGCTCTTGCTCAGTGTTGAGGGCACGAGAGACATCACACCTGGAACACATACAGAGATCATTTACGACCTGCATACAGCCGCCAGTAAAGCATTTAAGTTACTGGGAACGTCTCAGTGTTCTCAATATGTACTCATTGGGGCAGAGGAGAGAGAGATACGTGATAATATATAACTGGAAAGTACTTGAAAGCTTTGTCACAAATCTGCTCACTGCCATAACAGCGTACTGGAGTGAGAGATATGGGAGAAAATGTAAAATAAACTCGGTAAAAAGCAGGGGCGCCGTGGACATAACAAGAGAACATTGTATCAATATCTGTGGCCCAAAACTATACACCATCTTATCAGAAGATATCAGAAACACTGCTGGGACAAGTAACGGATCACCCAGGCAGTGAGCCGCCAGCAGCAACAGCCTGGTTGACCAGGTAAGCACCAGACAAGGCTGGCCCAGGACATGGCTGCGGGAGTAGGAAAACTCTCGAGACTCATCACAGGTTGATGTTTTGTTGTTTTAAGTTATGTTGTTGTGGCGGCAGGTGTGATCAGAGGTGTGATTGTTAATGAAGTTAGTGTTGCAGTCACCTGTGCTCCTGTGACAGGTGTGAGGGACGGGTGCAGCCTGTCACATACACAGACATAGAAACAGGTGTACACACAGACACGGATGTAGACACACTGTTTCAGTCTAGTTAAATTGTTCTTCAGTCTAGTTAAATTGTTCTTCATTCTAGTTAAATTGTTATTCAATCTAGTTAAATTGTTCTTCAGTCTAGTTAAATTGTTCTTCAGTCTAGTTAAATTGTTCTTCAGTCTAGTTAAATTGTTCTTCAGTCTAGTTAAATTGTTATTCAATCTGGTTAAATTGTTCTTCAGTCTAGTTAAATTGTTCTTCAGTCTAGTTAAATTGTTCTTCAGTCTAGTTAAATTGTTCTTCAGTCTAGTTAAATTGTTCTTTAGTCTAGTTAAATTGTTCTTCAGTCTAGTTAAATTGTTCTTCAATCTAGTTAAATTGTTCTTCAGTCTAGTTAAATTGTTCTTCAGCCTAGTTAAATTGTTCTTCAGTCTAGTTAAATTGTTCTTCAGTCTAGTTAAATTGTTCTTCAGTCTAGTTAAATTGTTCTTCAGTCTAGTTAAATTGTTCTTCAGTCTAGTTAAATTGTTCTTCAGTCTAGTTAAATTGTTCTTCAGTCTAGTTAAATTGTTCTTCAGTCTAGTTAAATTGTTCTTCAGTCTAGTTAAATTGTTCTTCAGTCTAGTTAAATTGTTCTTCAGTCTAGTTAAATTGTTCTTCAGCCTAGTTAAATTGTTCTTCAGTCTAGTTAAATTGTTCTTCAATCTAGTTAAATTGTTCTTCAGCCTAGTTAAATTGTTCTTCAATCTAGTTAAATTGTTCTTCAGTCTAGTTAAATTGTTCTTCAGTCTAGTTAAATTGTTCTTCAATCTAGTTAAATTGTTCTTCAGTCTAGTTAAATTGTTCTTCAATCTAGTTAAATTGTTCTTCAGTCTAGTTAAATTGTTCTTCAGTCTAGTTAAATTGTTCTTCAGTCACTGTCTGGCAAGCACCTTCCAAAACCCACTGGAACACTTGTGTCTGTCAGGTACTGCCTAATCCACTGGAGCACTTCACTGTGTGCCAAGTACTGCCTGGGAGTACCAGGTGAGCGAAACGTAGCGTAAATAAATATCCACACTTTGGAAACGTGTCCATTTATTTATCTTCTCAGTGGCTTTACATAGTGTATAAACAGAGGTACATCATAATCTATTTCAGGGTGTCACTCACCTACACCAGAAACTGCAGCAGGCCTCAGGAACGATCCTTGTGGGACCCCGCGTGTCGCATTTTCCCATTCCTGTATCTCTTCCCGGACCATCATCAGTCTTAGTATTGTTCCTGTTGGGTATTCTTTGATTCACTGTACAATCTTCTTTGTTAGTCATGCCCGCTCCTCCAGCTGTTGATCAGATGTCTTTTAACACTCCAAGAATATGCATACACAGTCCACCCATTCTCTCTCTCTCTCTCCCTCTCTCTCTCTCTCTCTCTCTCTCTCTCTCTCTCTCTCTCTCTCTCTCTCTCTCTTTGTCTTTCTCTCTAGCCTCATTTCCATTACCTTGTCATAGAACTCAAGTAGGTTGTCAACAGTGCTGGCTGTTGTTTTTGAACTCGCACTTTTCATGGTGTTCCACTACTCATCTTTTGATGATCTTACACACCTTACATACTGTGCATGTCAGTGACATTAGCCTGTAGTTTAGTGCTACCTGTCTGTTCCCATTCATAAATATTGCTAGTATGTTTGTCATCTTCTACTTCTCTGATAGCTGCCCTGTTTCAAGTGACATGTAGAATTTAGCTAGCAGCTCACCACAGTGCTTCTGCTTCCTCTTTCAGAACCTACAGAGATATTGTCTAGTTCTATTGCCTGTGCAATATCTTAGTCAATCAGTAGTGTCTTCTCTTGTTGTGTGTATTGTGTTCAGTACTCACTGGTGTACTCTTCCTCTTTCACTCCCCTTATTTCCTCTAAGACTACCTCCTTAAATCTTTTGTTCAGCATCTCGCACACTGTCTGCTCACTTCTAGTAACTCTCTTCTCTTCCTCAATTATATTACCTGCTCCTTTACTGACTTTTTCCTTCTGATGTGACTGTATAGCAGCTTTGAGTCACATCTGGCTTTCTATTGTGTGTACTCACCTATTTGTGGTTGCAGGGGTCGAGTCATAGCTCCTGGCCCCGCTTCTTCACTGATTGCTACTGTGTGTGTGCGTGTGTTTATGTGTGTGTGTGTGTGTGTGGACGTGAACCTCAAGAGACCTCAGAGCAAAGCACTGTTCATCCTTGTGTTGATGCTGCTGCTACCCCTCACCCCCTTGACTACGTCCCCGCCTCCCATTCCCACCAGCCACGCCATCCCTACACCTCCCAGGATCCATTCCCCTCCAGACACCCATTCCTTTCCCTAACCTATTACCCCTCCACTCCCTTGACACATCCCCTTCCCCCCCCTCACTCATCCCCGACAAGGCATCACCCAACTCCTTTCTCTCCTCCACCCACGTCGCTTTGTAAATACGTTCTTCCCCACCTCTCTCTCTCTCTCTCTCATCTGTATGACCCTAGTGGGTTTACCGCTTGGTTTTGATTATAATAATAATTCTCTCTCTCTCTCTCTCTCTCTCTCTCTCTCTCTCTCTCTCTCTCTCTCTCTCTCTCTCTCTCTCTCTCTCTCATTTCAGTAAGGGTTGAAGCTCCCGTAGGTGATGAATCCTTGCTGAAATACTTGACAATATCGTCATTGCCTTTACGGTCTCCCAGTTCAGGCTGACACATTTCAACACCTGGTTGATCACTCCCTGATCCACCGGGAGGCCTGGTCGTGGACCAGGCCGCGGGGGCGTTGACCCCCGGAATACCCTCCTGGTAGACTCCAGGTATGACGGCACGTGACAGGCAACCACAGCTAACCCTCCTTCCCACTATGTAATTATCATATAGAATACGGTAGCCGCACACTGCTGATCTATCCAATTACTCATACACACGCGCACGCACGCACGCCTCACTTTCGCAGGTATCTGGAGAGAGAGAGAGAGAGAGAGAGAGAGAGAGAGAGAGAGAGAGCACCTGCAATGCTTGTACTTACAATGTTTAATCTGGAAGAAGTGAAACAGTGTTGGAGGTTTTAAATAGGAAGGTGATGCTGGGGCACCTCTGTTGTGGGAGGAGGTGGAGTGGTGTTAGTGCTGTGACTTGAGGCATGACCACCGTAGCCTTGAATCCTCCACAGAAAAGTGAGGGAGGTATAGTGGTGCTCCACACCTCCATCTATTCCACACCACCACATATTCCACACCACCAGGAGGCACATACAACAAACCATAGTAATTATGAAAACCCCACCCAAAGTGATTTTTTAGTGGTAAGAAACGAAGAAAGAAAATGGAAAGAGGTAACCAAAATAGTCCACCACCTTGGAGCCTTGTTAGACTGGAGGCACAACCAGTGGCCCCTCCGAACTCACAACTACTGATGCCAACAACGAAAAAACCCCAACAAACATGCAACACAACCTCATTTATATTTGCTAATATACAGAGCCTTAAGCCATCCTCCAACAACAAAATTCCTTTCATTAGTGGACTTCTAGGGTAGTCAAATGCAGTGTTTGCAGCCTTCACAGAGACCCACGCAAAATATTACTTGACAGTGAAATATGGATACTGGGACAACCTTTCAGATGCGACAGAAGAACAAGCAACAAGGGTTGCCTGTATGTCAAAGAGTCGCTCATTTGCACAGAGATACTGAACACCACAAATGATGTAGTTGAAGTTCTGACAATAAAAATCGAGAACCAAAACTTAGTCATTGTACTTGTATATAAGCCACCAGATGCAACTTCCCAACAGTTCAAGGAACAGCTATCAAAAATTGACTGCTGTCTGGAAAATCTTCCAGCCCCATCCCCAAACATCTTGCTGCTTGGTGACTTCAATCTTAGACATACAAAATGGAAGAATATAACAAATAATGTTGTAGCAGAAATAATCCCTGGAGGCAGCCCAGATGAAGAGTCACACACACATGAGCTGCTGAATTTCTGCAACAAACACACCCTAAGTCAGCAGATAGTGGAGCCAACGAGACTAGAGAACACACTAGACCTTATCTTCACAAATAATGAGGACCTGGTAAGAAACATAACAATATAAAAAACAACAAATTCTGATCACAATCTAATCGAAGTTCAGACGTACATGCACAGGAGTCCTGATCAGCAAAACGCATACAGCTATGAGGGTACCTTTACCAAATTCAACTTCAACAACAAGAACATCAACTGGGATCTGGTAAACTATGCCCTAAATGAAACATGTTGGGAAGATATCTTAAATTACATGGACCCTAACCAGTGCCTTGAAAAGATCAACCACCTGGTAGCTGAAGTATGTTCAAGGCATATTCCTCTACGAAAAAAGAAGAGAAGAAGTAAACAGGAGAGAGAGAGAGACGCTCCCTCTACAGGAGAAGACGAAGAATCACTGAGCTCCTCAAGAATGCCGGACTATCTGATTCACGGAAGGAAGCGCTAACCAGGGAAGTGAAAAATATTGAGCTAAAATTAAAGGACTCATACAGGATCCAGGAGAGTCAAGAGGAGCAAAAAGCGATTAGTGAAATTGAAAGAAATTCGAAATATTTCTTTTCATATGCCAAAAACAAGGCAAAAACCACTTCTAGTATAGGGTCCCTGCTCAGACAAGACGGATCTTACACAGATGACAACAAAGAAATGAGTGAGATACTGAAATCTTAATATGACTCTGTGTTCAGTGAGACACTAATCAGTCTAACGATAGACAATCCACAATTTTTTCATGAATGAGCCTCAAAACCCTGCCAAGTATGCCAAATTTCTGACATTACCCTAACTCCTCTAGACTTTGAGAAAGTCATTGACGACATGCCCATGCACTCAGCCCCAGGCCCAGACTCGTGGAACTCTGTGTTCATTAAGAACTGCAAGAAACCCCTCTCACAGGCCCTAAGTATACTATGGAGAAGGAGCTTAGACACAGGTGAGATTCCACAGTCACTAAAAACAACGGATATAGCCCCACTCCATAAAGGTGGCAGCAAAGCAGTAGCTAAGAACTATATACCAATAGCTTTAACGTCCCACATCATAAAAATCTTTGAAAGAGTTCTAAGAAGCAGGATAGCAAACCACCTGGACTCCCAAAAATTGCACAACCCAGGACAACATGGTTTCAGAGCAGGTCGCTCCTGCATCTCGCAACTGCTAGACCACTATGATATGGTCTTAGATGCTCTGGAAACAAGCAGAATGCAGATGTAGTATACCAGATTTTGCAAAAGCCTTTGACAAGTGCGATCATGGTGTAATAGCACACAAAATGCGTGCTAAAGGGATAACTGGCAAAGTAGGCAGATGGATCTTCAACTTCCTAACCAATCGAACACAAAGAGTAGTGGTAAACAGAGTTAAATCGGATGCTGCCATAGGAAGAGCTCTGTCCCACAAGGCACAGTACTGCACTCATCCTGTTCCTCATTCTCATATCAGACATAGACAGAGATGTAAACCACAGCACTGTATCATCCTTTGCAGATGATACTAGGATCTGTATGAGAGTGTCATCCATTGAGGACACGGCAAATCTCCAAGAAGATATAAACCAAGTTTTCCAATGGGCAACAGAGAACAATAAGCCTACTATAAAAGTAATTTGCTACCTGGAGTCTACCTGGAGGGCATTCCACGGATCGACGTCCCCGCGGCCCGGTCTATGACCAGGCCTCCCGGTGGATCAGGGCCTGATCAACGAGGCTGTTACTGCTGGCTGCACGTAGTCCAACGTACGAACCACAGCCTGGCTGATCTGGCACTGACTTTAGGTATCTGTCCAGCTCCCTCTTGAAGGCAACCAGAGGTCTACTGGTAATGTCCCTTATGGCTGGTGGGAGGCTGTTGAACAGTCTTGGGCCCCGGACACTTATTGTGTTTTCTCTTAGTTTACTAGTGGCGCCCCTACTTTTCACTGGGGGTACGTTGCACCGTCTGCCAAGTCTTTTGCTTTCGTATGGAGTGATTTCTGTGTGCAAATTAGGGACCAGTCCCTCCAGAATCTTCCAGGTTTAGATTATGATATCTCTCTCTCGCCTGCGCTCCAGTGAATATAAGTCTAGTGCTTCCAGGCGTTCCCAGTAGTTAAGGTGTTTGACGGAACTTATACGTGCAGTAAAGGTTCTCTGTACATTCTCTAGATCTGCAATTTCACCTGCCTTGAATGGGGATGTTAATGTACAGCAGTATTCTAGCTTAGAGAGAACAAGTGATTTAAAAAGGATCATCACTGGCTTGGCATCTCTTGTCTTGAATGTTCTCATTATCCATCCTAGGAGTTTCCTCGCAGATGTAATAGTGGCATTGTTGTGGTCCTTGAAGGTGAGGTCTTCGGACATTACCACACCCAGGTCCTTCACATTACTTTTCCGCTCTATTGTGTGATTGAAGTTTGTAATATACTCAGTCCTAGCTATTATTTCCTCCAGTTTTCCATAACGGAGTAGTTGGAATTTGTCTTCATTGAACATCATATTGTTCTCTGTTGCCCATTGGAAAACTTGGTTTATATCTTCTTGGAGATTTGCCGTGTCCTCAATGGATGACACTCTCATACAGATCCTAGTATCATCTGCAAAGGATGATACAGTGCTGTGGTTTACATCTCTGTCTATGTCTGATATGAGAATGAGGAACAGGATGAGTGCAAGTACTGTGCCTTGTGTGACAGAGCTCTTCACTATGGCAGCATCCGATTTAACTCTGTTTACCACTACTCTTTGTGTTCGATTGGTTATTAAGTTGAAGATCCATCTGCCTACTTTGCCAGTTATCCCTTTAGCACGCATTTTGTGTGCTATTACACCATGATCGCACTTGTCAAAGGCTTTTGCAAAATCTGTGTTTTCCAGAGCATCTAAGATCATATCATAGTGGTCTAGCAGTTGCAGAGGCAGGAACGACTTGCTCTGAAACCATGTTTCCTGGGTTGTGCAATTTTTGGGGAGTCCAGGTGGTTTGCTATCCTGCTTCTTAGAACTCTTTCAAAGAGTTTTATGATATGGGACGTTAAGGCTATTGGTCTATAGTTCTTAGCTATTACTTTGCTGCCACCTTTATGGAGTGGGGCTATATCCGTTGTTTTTAGTGACTGTGGAATCTCGCCTGTGTCTAAGCTCATTCTCCATAGTATACTTAGGGCCTGTGAGAGGGGTTTCTTGCAGTTCTTAACGAATACAGAGTTCCACGAGTCTGGGCCTGGGGCTGAGTGCATGGGCATGTCGTCGATTGCTTTCTCAAGGTCTAGAGGAGTTAGGGTTATGTCAGAAATTTGGCATACATTGGCAGGGTTTTGAGGCTCGTTCATGAAAAAAAAATTTGGATTGTCTATCTTTAGACGGATCAGTGGTTCGCTGAACACAGAGTCATATTGAGATTTCAGTATCTCACTCATTTCTTTGTTGTCATCTGTGTAAGATCCGTCTTGTCTGACCAGGGGCCCTATACTAGAAGTGGTTTTTGCCTTGAGTGAAGACGTGTCTTGTGTGCTCTCTGTGAATCTGAACAAGATGTCCTCTCTTGAGCTACTCTAACAGCAGCTGAAGGAAGAACTGAGGGTAGCTAAGCTTGAGATACAGCGACTGACTGAGGAAAACAAGAGAATTCGTAGTAATCCTCCTGTTGAGAATCCTCAAGCCAAGAAAGGAACCTGGACAGTGGCCGGAATGCATGGGACAAAGTTAAAGATCAAGAGGATGGATGGAGAGGTAGAATTAACGAAGAACCAGAAACCTGTTGTGGAAACATCGAACCGATTCTCCGTGTTACCCGATGAATGTGAGTCGACTACAGGGAACATCACGAACGACACCAAGGAAGGTAAGAACATTGTTCTTGTTGGGGATAGTCAAATTAGGTATATGGATAGGGCCTTCTGCTTGAAAGAGAGAAGTAGGAGACAGAGGGTTTGCTTTCCTGGGGCTGGGATGGAGGATATTGTTAGCCGTCTGGACGACATCATGAGAGGTAATGGGAGCAATCCTATTATCTGTCTCAGTGCTGGAGGCAACGATGTTGGCAGACGTAGGAGTGAGGACCTGACTAGCAGGTATAGGTCAGCAATAGACATAATTAGGAAGAAGGGTGGAACCCTGTCATATGTGGTATTTTGCCAAGGAGAGGAGTTGGAGATGAATGGCTGTCCAGGGCAATTGGTGTCAATTGCTGGCTGGACAAATACTGTAAGGATAATGCAGTACCATTCATTTGCAACTGGGACCACTTCTATGGCCGAAATGACATGTATGCCAGGGATGGGGTTCACTTATCCAGGGCAGGTGTGGATTTTCTTGCTAGCTCAGTTGAGGGTGTTGTTAGGACTTTAAACTAGGATTAGTTAGAGGTATGGGTTTAGAAATGGAAAATACTGAATGTCGAAATATAGATAAAGGCTTTGATATAAAAAATCTTAACAATAACAAGGACAGAAATAGGTATAGTGGTAAAACAGAATGGAGCAGGAAGGGTAAAGAGAAAGGAGGGTCTTTAAAAGTGTATTATACAAATAGTCGTAGTGCTAGGAATAAGATGGACGATTTGAGATTAGTTGCAAGTGCAGGTAACATAGATGTATTTGCCATAACTGAGACGTGGTTCAATACGAAAAATAGGGACATGCCTGCTGAATGTCATATACAGGGTTTTAAATTGTTCCAAGCAGACAGAAGTTTCGGGAAGGGGGGTGGAGTGGCACTGTATGTCCGAGATCGCTTGAACTGTTGCATAAAAAGGGGAAAAAAGTCTGAAATAACACATACAGAGTCTGTCTGGATAGAATTTTCAGAGGGGCATGAAAAATTGATTTTAGGTGTGATATACCGTCCCCCCAAAATTAGATAGGGACCAAGGGAGACTACTATGGGAGGAAATTGTAGTTATTCTGGGTGACTTCAACTTTAGTAAATTGATTGGAATTTTTGACTGGGAATTTAGAATCTAACGACTTCTTAGATGTAGTTCAAGATTGTTTTTGAAGCAGTTTGTGACAGAACCTACAAGGGAAAATAACCTGCTGACTTAGTTCTGGCAAACAAGGAAACCCTTGTTAATAATTTAGAAATTACAGAGGAACTCG
>WNWK01001886.1:202500-242846 GCA_009830355.1 Cherax destructor | reverse complement strand
GTTTTATTTAGATTCTTTATTTTTTAAACCCCCACATTTTCCAGCACCTTGTTCAGAGTCATATGACTAACTCACTTCTTTAATGAACTCATTTTTAGATGTTTTTATTTTGAATTTTTTTAAAAATTTTTTCTGCAAAAAAAAAAGTATAACAAAAGTAAATAAGTTGTATAGAGTTTTATAAGCTGGTTAGTTTACAGTCCTGTAAATTTTTGCCAAAGCAGCAACAGAGTAATAATAGAAAAAGGATTATATATACCACGAATTATATTACACTTTGGGTGGTAGGTACTGATGCTGAAGACGGGGGAGAGATGAGGTGTTGTACAGGTGAAGTGAGTAAATTGCCCTTTTTTTAGTAAAACTGGGCATTTACGTATTACTACTGGTGATGTTTATGCTCAGATTTAATTATTGTCAGATAAAGATTATCAATTTTTTTTTGAAGAAGTTGTTTACCTGAGAGTTTAAATTTTTATCATTTTCACAAAATGGAAATATGTGTTTGAATTGAGATTTTGGGGTACCACCTATACTCTGGTAGAGACGGAACTGATATAACTGGATTGCAAACTCGTATTTAGACAATAACAATAAAAACGATATATATTTTGGTTGTTTGGGACATCCGAGAAAGATATCCCAGACTGAATAACCCGGGGGCCCTTTTTTGTATATCAGGACAAGAGAAAATTAGTGAAAAGTGGGAAAAGTTTCAACTGTAATTAAATATTAATAGGAATGTAAGAAATAAGACAAATGAGCTAAGACTAATTGCATGTGCAAGATCATTGATATTTTTTAAATACCGGGTTTCCACCTGAAAGATAAAAAAATTTTCCCTTTCCCAGAATGCCACAAACAAGGCTTAAATTGTTCCACACATATAATGATAATAGGAAAGGTGGTATAGTGGGGATTTATTTAATAACTAATGTAAACTATTCCATTAAACAAAAAAGAAATTGAACCATGGGGCACTGAATCTGTTTGGTTCGTTTTTGGGGGGGCTTGAAAAAAAATTTTTTGGGGGTGATTTAGGGGCCCCCCAACCCTTTTATAAAACTTTTAAAACTTTTTTTGGAACGAAATTCATAAGGCATCTAAATACAAAAAAGTTGTGTTAATGGGGGATTTTAATTTTCGACAAATTTTGGAATAAAATTTTACAGGAAATCTTGAAACTAACTATTTTTTAATACCTTTTGGGGGTTTTTTTTTAAAACAGTTTGGCAAGAACCAGCCAGAGGAAACAACCTGCTTGACTTGGCTCTTTTCAACAAGGAATCACTAATCAATAATCTTGAGGTTAATGAGAGCTTGGGGAAAGGACACAAATCCTCATTTTCAATATATCATGGTTTTCCCAATGTGAACTTGGCCGATTTTATATGACTGAGAAAACACTTGGGGGGGATTCGGGGGGTGATATGACTGGTCTTTTTCCCCGGGGGCAGGGAAGTGGTGATGGTTACCATTAAGACATTTTAAAAATGTAGTTCAAGCTGCCCGGGGTATTTATATTTTAAAAAAGGGATAATCAATATATTAAAACAAGGTTCAGAGAGACTTTTTAAAAGGGGGCTAAAAGGGGGAAAAAAAGGGTATTTAAAAAAATAAAAAAAATTTAATTTTTAAAAAAAAAAAAGAAGCCCAAAAGAATTATGGAGTTAAAGTCGAAAATTGGGGGTTAAACCCCAAAAAGAAATGTCAAAAATCAGGTGACTCCTTCCGGTTTCGGGGGGGGTAAACCCGGCCCCCCCCCGTGGGGATTTTACCAAAAAACATTTAAAAATAAATCATAATTCTACATACAACAAACAAAATTAAAAGGCCATTTAAAATTAATCAAAAAATAGTCCCAAAAAAAACAGAAAATCTAGATATTGTCTCGCCGATATTATGTAGTATATTTTTAAAAAAACTGTTGCATCTAAGTCATGATATTTTTAAAAATATATTCTCCCAGTCGTCAGCGAGGATCGTCTTCGAATGTGTCAAGTAATGTGGAAAATTTTTAAGTTTTGTCACCTAGTAATTACGAGCGACAAAATTTTAACTTTGGAATGCCTAAATATCTATTTATGATTTTTTTACCCTTAGAAGTTAAAGGACTGAAGTGGCCGGGGCCCCCGGGCAAACTCTGGGAGAAGTTAAGAGTTTTTGGGGAAATTTTAGATTTCCTAATAAGGAAAGAGGGCCCCAAAAAGCCCCCTCTCTCTCTCCCTCTCCTCTCTCTCTCTCTCCCCCTTTCCCTCAATATTCAGCTGTCTCTGCTTGTCCTTTTCAGGAAGGCTCGGAAAAAATGTCATACGAAACAAAAATACTCACAAAAAAAATTTTTAAAAAAGGGGTTTTTTTTTTTTGGAATCCCCTCAAAAAAAATCAGAACAGGAAGACACTCGTAGGAAAACCCCATACTCACGGGAAAACACTCTCACAACCTCTTCTTAAATACATAAAATATAATATACATTGGCTTGGTTTGGGGGATACAATAAACCCTATGAACGCTGAGAAAAAACTGAATGTAGGCTATTAGCCTCCCAGGCTTTTTTTTGTCCTCAGACTTACCCTTTTCCCCACTTTATACGACGACTACTACTCCATTACTACTACTACCATCACAAACTACCCATTACATTGCCCCTTCGCCCCCTTTTAGTCTCGGCCACAAAAAACACCCCACCCTACCCCCTTACATTTCCCCCCAAACCCCTCATCACACCACCCTTTTTTCTTCCTCTCTTGGTCCTGTCCCGTCTACCCGCCTAAAACTGGCTCCCCCCGTGTCCGGGTGATTTGTATTAATGTATTAATAAAGCAGACATGTTTCTCGTGGAGTGAGGCAAACAAATTACTTGAACTTTATGAAACCCTACGGGGGTTTTTTACAAGGGAAGTTGTATAATTTTTTTGTCCGAATTTTAAATTTTTTAAAAAGCTTTTTTTGTTTATTTCTCTGAGATGAAAAGACAAAGAATTTATGTCTTAAGACGTTAAAACATGCTGTTTATATTTTCAGCTTTTTCATAAAAAAAAAAAATTTAAAAATTTTTTAAAAAAATTTTTATCTCAATTAATAGTCCTCTTAATTTGAGAGACAAATATATTTTGTCACATGATATATATACACCGGGAATTTAGAAAAAGTTTACTTCAGTCTTTCCTTAAAAAATTAAAGGGGTAAATTTTGGGGGCTACTGATCAGTTGCATATAATAAAGACAGACAAACAGGAACTTGAAACTTTAAGACTTCGATTGTTCGTAGCGCCCTTTTTCATGTCTGTCCATCAGACTTTCAAAAAAATGCAGCGAAAAGGGGGGCATTGTGTTTTTTTTTTTAACTATGAAAAGTTTGTTTCACTGTTTATGAACAGGGCAGGCGGGGTCTTAATTTAAATTTAAAGCCGGGTAGTCAATAGGCTTTTCAGATATTTAACCAACAAACTCTCTTTTTTTGTTCGTAGTATGAGATACATCTAAAAAAAAAAACAGACTGGCACTTTTTAGACTAGAATACTTCTGGTTGAAAAAAATATGAAAAAAAGATTAATATACCAAAATATGGTGAATATCTTAGAGTATTAATTAAATGTAAAAAAAAAAAAAAAAAAACTACAGGTATAAGATTTGTACAAATTTTATACTTATTTTTGAGTTGAGAGAACCCGAGCATCGTGCACAATAGAGGTTAAATTCAATAAAATTTGTTAAACTATGGGATTTTTTTTTGTCCTCAATGGTTAGCATGGTACTCCTAAAAAAAATAGTAGTAAAAGAGACAAACAGACAAAATGCTTAGTACCTGTTTCAAGATTCCCTTTTAAAAGAAACACAGGAGGGAAAATTTAAGGTTGATAGGAACAAGCTTTTTGACTTGCTTGAAAAAACCCCCAAAAACAAAAGAAGAAAATTCTCAACAAACTATTATAGGCATTCCAAAGGAAGAATTAAGATATTTAAAAATTTTTAACCCTTGGGGCATAAGTGTGCTCTAAAGTTCCTCAAAGAGCTGGGTGAAAAAACCCTCACAGAAACCAAGGATCACAGAGCGGGGGAGCTTCCTCTTTCCCAGACTCGTGTTGGATCCCGGGGGGAAAAGCCTGCAGATTCTGGGACGGCCCCCGCCGGGGGGCTGGACGGATTCGAGATATGGGTCTGAGATGTTATATTTGTTTTTCTCCCTATTGTATTTTGTCAAAAATTGTTTTTTTTTAAATAAAACAATAGAAATAGGGAGGTGGTAGGAGAGGACAATATTCAAACAGCTCCGGGGGGGAAATAAAAATTTTTCCCGAAGTAAGTTTATTCTTTTCTTTTTTTCTGAGGATAAGGGTTCCCCGCACAGTTCCAGAGGTGGTACCCCCCTATCTATCTATTATCTATCTATCTATCTATCTATCTATCTATCTATCTATATATATATATATATATATATATATATATATATATATATATATATATATAGATAAAAGATAGAATTTATATATTTTTTTGAAATTACTTTTTACTGTTTTTTTTTAAACAGTGTTGTTTTTTCAATTCTTGATTGGTTTTGAGAATGTTATGTTAACAGTTTCTTGTAAAGCTTTTCTAAGACACAGGCCTATAAAAACAAAGCATCGTTAAGAGATGCCAAATCATCTTGGTATTTATATGCCACCGTTATCATTACCATTGATTATGATGACTACGAAATCGTAATGACACGATTATTATCTTGCAAAAATGATGCATCAAAAAAAAAAAAATTGATTTTTTTTCTTTAAAACTATTATTTATTATTCCGTTTTAAGACCTAACGTGTCTTGTTTGGGGTTTTTTTCCCCATTGTCCCACCACTGAACACCTGATTTTTTTTAAGTCCAACAAAGAAGCCAGTTAAATTCTGAAAAATTTTTTGAATATTTTTAAAAAATTAAAAAATGTAAACTTGGGATTTAGTTAATGGGGCCCAAATGGGGTTACTTAGCATTTGCCTGATAACTTTTTCTTTCATTTTTTTTTAAAAAAAAAATACCCCCCAAAAAAAAAAAAAAAATAGAAAAAAGTTAATGTAGCTGGCAGGCAGTGGAATGGTCGTTTTCCATCATAAATCATATTATAGCACTGTGATCTCCCCAAGGACCCCACAAAACCCTGGCCTCACCACCAAATTACTTTTCCTTCTCCAGTTTATTTTTTTTTCCCCTTTTATTCCATTTTTATCTTTCATCTCGGGGGTTTCCCGGGGACCCATCAATTTTTTGCTAGAGGCGCTTTTTTTAAGTATTTTTTTTTTATTTTCCCGTTGACCGCAAGAATTTGATTGATTATTTGTACAGAATTTTTGGATGCTAAGTACGCAAAAAATTTTATACTTTGTTTCCACGAAGCATCACGGGGGTTGTATTTTTCCCCCCCACACACACCCCGGGGCCAGGAGCGGGGTCTCGACCCTGCAACCACAATTAGGTAGAAAAACACACACACACACACATTACTAAATCAGAACATTTGAATTGTAATTTAAGAAACTAGATCTTACCCTATTAAACTAGATAATTATTCTGAAATTTTTTTATTGTGATTATTTAAAATTTTAAATAATAAAAAATTTTATGTAATAGACTCTTGGGGAAAAAAATTAAAAAAAAAATTTTTTGACAGTATAGTCTAATTTTTTGCCAGAGATACTATCAGCCTAGGGGCCTTCAAATTTTTCATATCCGGGCAGTGTAACAGAAATATAGTTTAGTATTTGGTTTTATATTTGGACAAATAAAAAATTTTACCACTACAAATGTTATACAAACTGTTTTAAAAAAAAAAAAAAAAATGTCAAACGCTTATGTTTCTTAACTAGGGGATCCATACCTCATGGGGTTTTTGGAAAAAAAAAGGGGGGGGGAGTCGATCTCTGATTTTTTTTTTAACTTTTGTTGTTAAAAGTAGAATAAACCATATGAAAAAAAAAACCCAAAATGCGGGCAGTTTTTTCAGTCATATAAAAACGACTGGAGATGAAGCTGGTTTAAGTCTGGTGAAGTCGTTATGGGGGCATTTTTGGGCAATCCACTGGGGTCTGTAATTGTAAAAAGGGTTTTAAAAAACCCCGGAATAATCTGAAGTGTTTGAGTTAATGTTTAAGATTTACCATTTTTTAATTAATATTCCCTCGTTATAACAAATTTTAAAAAGGGTGCTCTTTCGAGAAATATTCTACTTTTTCCTTTTTTTTCTTCTATTTTTTTTCTTCTTGTTTTTCTTTTTCTTCTTTTTTCTTCTTTTTCTTCTTTTCTTCTTTTCTTTTTTTTTTTATTATTATTATTATTATTATTATTATTATTATATTTTGAGAGAAAAAACCCAGCAATCAGTATGGGGGTCCCCTTTCCCCCCCCCAACCGTCAAGGCCGGGGTCAACCTGCCCACGGGTGTTTCCATCCAGGCCCACCAATTACTCCCACCATGGGAAAATTTAATGTAATTCTACAATTCTCAGAATTCTCAGTCCCCTCAAGATGGGAAAACCCCCTTTCCCAAATCTTGGGGAAAAAAAATTTTCCTTTTTTGAGAATAGGGGGGGAAGATACCTTTTTCCTACATTCTCGAGGAACTACGATCACGATCATCTACGATCACTGACCCCCCCCATCTACGATCACTGCCCCACCCATTTTCTCTTCGCCCACCTTTTTTCCCCGCCGGCACACCTCTCGCTCTCGTTCCAGCAATATGACGGTCAGATTTTCCCGGGGTTTTCCCCAGGATTGTATCTACTAATTTAAAAGGTTATAATTATGATCAAAATTTTTTTTAAAAGGGGGGGTGGACCGGAAAAAAAGCAAAGGGCCCGGTCAGATGACCAAAAGATCCAGCTGTTCATCATCATATGTTATGATCCGGCAGAAAACACTTGCCCTGTTTTCCCGGCGAACATTACCAAACCAATTCCCCGGGTTGACCTCAGTCCCTCACATGGTCCATCCCTTCACACCTTGAGTGTCTAGGTTCCTGGAAGCCCCCCAAATTTGGGGCTATAAAACCCCAAAAATTCTTTCAGCAGACATAATTGATAAACAGACTTTATCTCAACAGAAATTTTTCACCTTTTAAAAATTTTAAAAATTTCCCGGATGAAATGGTCCCCAATCTGCACAAAAAAAAAAATCCTGAAAGCCAAAAAACTTGGCAGGTGATGCAACATCCCCTAGTGAAAAGCAGGGGGGCCATTAGTACACTAAGAGAAGCCAATAAGTGCCCAGGGCCCAAAAATGTTCAACTGCCTCCCCCCCGCCATAAGGGGGAAATTACCAAGGGGCCCCCCCTTGTCATCAAAGCTGGGCAAAACCTAAAGTCAGTACCGGGTCAAACCGGCTGTGGTTTGTAAAGTTGGGCTACGCGGGCCCCGAGTAAAGCCTTGTTTACAGCCCCCCCCCACCAGGAGGCCGGTCATGGGCCACGCCGCGGGGGGGTTGATCCCCGGGGAAAAACCCCTTTGGGGACCCCCACACAGGGGATTTGAAAAGGTCGTCGGACCGAAACGTCGTCGGTCCCCCTCCGGGGTTATTTTGTATTGTTCCTGTCACGGTATTGTGCCTTTTTTTTATTTATTCCCGGGCTCTGTCACACACCCCCAAAAAACAACTTGAACTTGAAAGGCCCGGGGTCGGTAAGCTGGGTGGAAGAAGGATGGGTAAGGATAGAAATAGGGAAAAAGGGTTTTGGGGAAAGGGGAGGAGGTGGGAATATACAGGGGAGTGGCACGCCCCCTTGGGGGGACATTTCAGGTAAACTGCGGGGTTGTTCAAGGGGGGTGATGCTGGGGGAGGGGAGCTGATGAGGCGGGGGGTTGGACTGCAGGAGGCTGTCAGGCGGTGGGGGGGAGAGGCACAGAAGGCAGCTGTATTGGGGTCGATTGGGCCACCCCCCAGCTTTAGCAAAGGGCAAAGGGGGGGGGGAAATTTTTATCGTGATAATGGTGGTTCTCAGGGGGCCAGAGCAGATTGGTTGAATTGAGTTTTTGGGGGTTGAGCCCCCCAAACAGACATTGAGGGGTTTTGATGAGAGTTCAAGAAGGTTTTTTGGGAGGGGGTACCAACGATAACGGGGACTGTATTTTATTATCTTTTTGATGCCCCCAAAAGATGTGAGCCACCACCAACACCTTCTCAGGGATCCATTATTGCCACACCCCCAAAAGGGCTGGGGGGAAAAAAAATATCAATGGGCATAATTATTGCCCCAAAGGAGCGTACCCCCATATTTCAGTCTTAGATGGACTGAAAGGCTTTTTTACTCACTTTTTTGGGAAAAAAAAAAGTCCACCCCAACCCCCGTGGGGAAAAATTTTTGAAGGTTTTTGAATACAAGAACTCCCAGCCCTGTCGACAAGAACATCCAATTCTTCCCTTGTCGGAACTTTGAGCGATGGTGTTGGCTCCAAAAAAGGGGAAATGCTGTCTTGATTGTAGAATGCCGAAAAAGCACCGCTTGTTTCATGGAGTTCACTTGCGATTGTCTCTACGTTTCCCCTTTTTTGGGTCTGAAGCGGACCCTGAATATACTGAAATTTTTATGTTAATCACAAAACCCCCGGGGAACAGAGTTCATCTTTTTCCCCCGGGCGTTAGGGGAAAATTAAATGATATAACGGAAAAACGAGTAATGTTTATGTTGATTTACGCGCCCGCCGCATGACTACTAGAGCGATGCCCCTTTCTTGCGGTGGCCAAATTCAATCTGCCCCCGTGCTCCCTTTTGCAGCCTGGGAAACCATGTGGTGCCACGAGGTGCCCCGTGTTGCTGTGGTCAGCACAATTTTTTAAAACTGTTGACAGTCCGGCATGAATTAAATTTTTATGCAGCCAGGCCCTCCTCTGGCCCTTTCCCCGGGGGGAAAGGGTGGGGGGCCCCTTCCCCAAAGGGAGTGGGGGATCCCCCCCCCTTTTTGGGGAATTTTCCCACACTGGGGGCAGCGAAAATTCACTTAAAGTGAACTACTCATCCTTAACATTAATTTGATTTTCTACCGCCATCACTGCTTTGTTTTTTCTGAACAGCTTCATTCTGTGTGGGTTTTTGGAGAATCACTAATTTTAATTTTGTTTTCAACACTTTTAATTTTAAAAACACTAATTTATCTAGGCCGCTTATTCACTACCCCTTTTTCTCAAAACATCAACTGTCCTGATGATTCCATTAGTACGGATATATGGTCAAAATTTTTTCCCAAAAGGCCAATGGGACCTGGACCATCATTGTTAATAATCACTTTCACCAGGTTTTTGGACTTATAATTTTCTGGAACACCAGCCCATAGAAATGTTCCCCAAAGATGTGAGATAGTCTTCCCAAAATTTTTTCCCAACGTTCAATCACTTTTTTAAATGTTTGAATTTACGTCTGAGTTGTTCAGGTTCGGGAAAAGAGTAGGATCCCTATGATTTTTTTTTTCATTCAGGGGGGGAACAGGTTCGAGCCTTCCCGTAGTAAATGAGATGGACT
This sequence comes from Cherax destructor, assembly GCA_009830355.1. NCBI lineage: Eukaryota > Metazoa > Arthropoda > Malacostraca > Decapoda > Parastacidae > Cherax > Cherax destructor. The sequence continues at coordinate 233,353 of WNWK01001886.1, read as the reverse complement.
TAACACTTCTAAATTGCCCCGATCATCGGTAAATAATTTAAAAAGGGCTTTTGGGGCTCTATTTTCTTTTTCAGTTACGGGTGTTTGAAATTCTTCTAAGTCGATTCTTTGACGATGAAGAGTCTTCCTTAAACAACGTTTTTTACAATGCCTATCATTTTTTCGTAAAACCCCGGCCAGGGGGGTTTAGGAGGAATGAATCTCCAACGACAATTCGTTGATTCAGCATCGTTGTATTTGGGGGCTCAAAAATCTTGTTTATGTAAGCGGCACCAGCAACAAAATTCTTTTCATTGTAAATATCATCAGCCGGGAATGCCCTTCTGGCTGCAAACCTTCTAAATAATTTGATGAAGGTTTCAGCAGACACATCAGTGGCTACCTAGATGTACTGCCTAGTTGAGCACAGGTGAACAAACAGATGTCCCCTTTTGATGGGAATTTTGTCAACTGTCATTAAAAATTTTTTGGGCCCCATTTAATTACACCCCATTTCAAATGGGGGAATGACATACTCTTTCAGAAGGATATGGAGGTGGACCTGGATACTGTTTTTCCCCATATCATAATGACGACAAGTAATACAGTTCTTGTTTTTTTTTCCCCTTTGCGACCTTGAGGCCCCCAGTAGGATTGACGTTATAAAAAAGAGGTCACCCCACCATGAAACAGTTACTGTGGGCATTCTGAATAATCAGTCTTGTTAGCCAATGATTTTTGGGGATCAATACGGGATGTATTGTTTCCTTAGGTAGTGAAGAATTATAAATTTTTTCCCCTCGACTTTTTTAAAAATTTTTTCTGATCGAGATAAAGTCCAAAGAATTTATCATATCAGGTTTCTTTGGTGATTTATCCTGAGTTTCCAGAAATTTATACTCTGTAAAAAAAACATCTTTCTGATTAACTTTATCCAGTATTTAAGGGGTTCAAGTAATTCATAAGGGGGTTTTTATCCCTTTAATGAATTTAAAAAAAAGAGCAAAAACCCCTTTTTTAAAGGTTTTTACCCAAAGATGAGTTTTTGATCCATCAATGACTATTTTTTTTTGTGTCTGTAGTGTTTAAACAGATTATTTCTGCTGTTTAAAAAGACTGTTTCTTCTGGCATAATGTGCTTTTTGGGCCAGTTATTTTCATTGGGGGCCAGTTCCCCCGGGGCCCCCAAAAATTTTTATTATCCAAAAAGTTCTTGAGTGGGACACCCGGGACAACATGTCAGCTGGATTCTTTGTGTAGAGACGGGGAGAAAGAATAGCCCCTCTGCATCTCTTTATTTCTGCTACTTGTTCTGTACATAGACCAACTTACTCTTATTATTTCTTAACCACTGGAGAAACGTTCATTGTCACTCCAGATCACTTTTTTTAATAAAAAATGATGTACTTTGTTGAGATAGACAGCTAATTTTGTACCTACAAAAGAGTGCTGTCTTTCCCAAAATTGGGTACTGTTCGATTTTAAAAGGGAAAAACCCCCCGGGCCCCTTTTGAAGTAATTAAAGTACTTCCTTCAGCGTTACTCATGTAAGCTACAGCGCCAAAACCCCGGTTGAGATCAAAAAAAACCCCAGTAATGGTATTTTTTTCCCTCTTGCCCTTTTTTCGGGAAATTTAATTTAAAAAAAGTTGTTTAAACCCCTTGGATATTTCATCCCATTTTTGACTCATTTCTTGAAAGTTCCCCCCCCAACTTTTTTTGAGTTTCCATGCATCTTGCACAATTTTTTCCCCCTTTTTAGGGTAATTGGTGAGACGAGTCCTAGAGGATAAAAATTTTTTGGATCCCTCGAAAATAAACAGTTTAAAAATTTTTTTTAACTCTTGATTTATTTTTCCCCCTTTTTTTGAGACTCAGGGGTGTCTTCCTGTTTTTCCCCAAATTAAGCCAAGCATTTTTTTGCATTCGGGAATTTCTTTTTGGGGGGAAATCTTTTTTGATTTTTTCCCCCTTAATTGATTTGAATTAGTATTCCACATCCAGAGGCATATTTGCTTTTTCATCCCTTTTTAAAGTTTCCCTCTGTATAAGGATTTCAAATCCCCTTTTATTCACAGTCCCTTGAAGATTGCCCAAATAGAAACTTTTCTTTAAGATTTCTTTGAAGGGACTTTCAGATTTCTTAAAATGTGATTAAGAGGTTTTTAGTAAGAATGGAGAGGATGTTGCACCAAATAATACTGACTTGAAACGAAATTTTTTACAGGACTTTGGGATCATGGGGGTTTTCTGGCCAAAAAAAGAGTATAATCTCTACATTTCAGTCCTCCCCCTTTTTAAAAAAGCTTTGGAAATATCAGCCGTGTAGGCAATGGATTTGTGCAAAATTTTTAAAGCACGTCTCCAAGCTTCTCAGTTAGTGGGGGCCCCGGGCATCAGACAGTCATTAAGGCTTGCTACATCTTTATTTGCACGTGCGCTGCAATTGAAACCCAAAAAAAGGGGGAGTGGTTTCAGAATTTTTCCGACCCGTGGGGCGGTAGATAAGAGCATCTGTCTTCAACTTATCTTGACTATTTCCCCAAGAATTTATTGTCTAACTGTTTTGGGTATTATCATAGACAGTCAGCAGCTCTGGATTCTTCCTGAGCTCATTTTTGTTTTATTTTTCCGAAAGCCAGGATAAGTAGGGGGGGGTGTGGTGGATTTAATTTCCATGGAACCTAACCCAATACTGTCCATCTTCATATTTGACAGTGTCCAAATATTGGGGTTTTTAAATCTCAGACTCCTGTGGGCTTGGTTTATTTACATCTATACCCATCGATCTAAATCCACAACTTATCAACTGGTTCATTTTTTTTTCCCCCAATGATAATTTTTTTTTGTTAAAGATCAGCATTTTTCTTGTAACTAGTACATTTTTTTATGAATCCCAAATTTTAGCTTCTTTCCCGCTTTTAGAGGGAATTGGGCCCATATCATATGGCCTCCATGTTTTTAGCAAGTGAACATCATGTTTACTTACTATATTTTTTCCCCCAAAAAAGTGATAATAATCACTTCCAATGATTAAATCAATTGCTAATTTTTCCGTCTTTTTCCCGGGCAAGCTAATTACCTTGGCCGCCCAGTGCTGCAACTGTATCCTTATTCCCGATCTGCATGACTTAGGCAATTCGACTACCACAGCTTCTACTGTCTTTTTCCTGTTTCCCCCCACCAACAGTGAATCCCCTATATATTTCTGCTTACCAGAACTTTGGAAAAAACCATATTTCTAACTGTATTTTGGCATGGGGTTGTTTATTCCCGTTTTTGCAACACGGTTTGTCTTATGAAAGACCTTTGTGATCCTTGATCAAATAATGTTGCCCCCGGTTTGTGTAATTTATGTGAAACCAACTGAGCTATTGGGAGAGCAGTCGATTTAGACTTATCCTCACATTTAATGCTGTGTTTGTTGACTTCCTGACCTGTGGGGAAAAAGGTTGTTCCAAAATGCTTGGGCATAAGCTGTATATTCATTCCCCTTTCATTTAAAACACTTTTCAGTGAGCATTTTCCCCCCTTGTGTTTTCCTAACCTTAGGGACCTTTTCAGCTGTTGAGCAGTTTTTTCCGTCCCCCAGTGTTGTGTATTGAATGCAATACTGTGCCCAATGTGTTCCATCACAAAGTACACATTTTGGAGAGTTTATTTTGACATTTTTTACTGTCTGTTGTGTTCCCTTGATAAGGCCACATGGGTTTCCCCTTATGTGGTTTTTGTGGGAATAATCTTCTTGTAATTTTAAATTGAAGGTTTATTATCCACAACAGGATTAGTGGATTTCTCATTTTTTCGTTGCTTGATGCATGAGACTATTGTTTGTAAACCATTCAATTTTTTCACAAGGGAAAAAGCGTTTTTTGAACATAATATTTAAACGTTCAATGGTTTTTTTGACAGTTTATCTTGTATAATACCACTGATAAACCAATCACATTGCCTTGATCATATTTAACTTAGAGTTCTAAATTCTTTTTCTAATGTATCCTAAATGATTTAAGTCGAAAGACAATGTTTGGTGGTTTCAGGTTGTATTAAGACTGCATGTCTAACCCTCTTTGTACATCAAGATAATTATTCAAAACATGGCGAGCATAATTGCCTTTGACCCCCGGGAAAAAGATTTAACGTTCATGGGGGCACCTTTACGAGATATCTGAGATAATTGAACTTTTATCTCATCTATGTCAGTACGTGAATTAAAAGAATTAAACCCATAATGAACTCTTCATAATCATTACCTTAAAAAATAGGGCATAGCCAATTTAGGAAAAATTGGTAAAAAAACCAGGTGGGCCAGGTGTCGATTTGGGGGCAGGTGTGGAGACAGGTTCTGCTGACCACTGGCTGTAGGTCCTTAAAAAGTTTTGGGGAGATACCTTTTTCCCCGTCCCCCCCAATTTTGTCCACAAAAAGGACCCAAAAACATTTTTTAATTTCTTCCTTTTTGGGGTTGGAATCTAAAAATTTCCCTTTTTTGTATATCTCGTAGCCGAATTAATTTTTTAGACGTTTTTTAAAAATTGAGATTTAATTTCCAACTGATCATAGTCTATATTTTTTCTTGGTTAAACCTATAAGATAAATTTAAATTTTTCCCCAAATTTGGGAAATTTTCGTCTGTAAGTTGAATTTTGGGGTTTTGGGGAATTTTGCAGTATAATGACTAACACACTAGGTGTTTAAAACTCCAGCTGAGTTTGTTTTGACTGCGTCAACACTACTGACCCACAAAACCCTTTTTTTTTTAAGGCCGTGCCCTTTTAGGTGGGGTACAAAAGGGGGCGAAACAACACGAAGGTTTGTTTTTCCCGAACTGTTCTCAGCAAAATGAGTCTCACCACTGACGTCACTTCACACATGAAAATATTTCACTGTAAAAAATTACACATATATATTCAATTTTTTATACATACATATGTCACTGTTACAATGTTAATTAATATGAAAGTTTAAACTTAATATCACTTCCTATATTATATATAAGAGACAAACATAATACACAGTTTCTTTTTTAATTTTTGTCTATAAACATTATAAACACTGGGGTTTTTTAAACGTTTATACTATAAAATTCACAGACCCCTGTACGCCAGTCAATCTGCTTTCGTGACTTAAGCAGAAATTAAATGTTGTCCCGCGGGGTGAGTGGGGGAGTGGGGAGGGCCCCCCCGAAACTGTCCCCCCAACCCTTTTGGGGGGCCCGACTACCGTTTTTTTTTGGGTGTCGGGTGGGTCCAGTCCTTTTTATGCCCCGGAGCCCTTTCCCCCCCTCTTTTGGGGTTTAGAAATAGGGACCCAATATTCTGGTTTCTTTTGTAAAAAAAATATTTTTCAGTTTTTCGAAGGACCTTGGGTCGTGACATTTATACACTGTGATAAGTCTCTGGGCCACCATGTGGGACTTCCGGTTCAAAAGATCAACTTTCGATTCGTGGACCAAAACTTTTGGTTCGTAAGAACAAACCTCCGGGGTTTTTTTAAAACCAACATCCGGTTCAAGGAAAATCCGGGGGGTGGGGGGCCCAAAGATAACGGGGCTGTATGTTACTTATCTTTTTGATGAATCCAAGATGTCGCAGCCACCACCAACACCTTTCAGGGGATCCAATTGCCACACTCTACAGGGCTGTATGGAAAAAAAAAACAATATGGGAAAAATTTTTGCCCCAAAGGAGCGTATGTCCAAATTTTAGTCTTAGATGGACTGAAAAAGGGGGTTTTTCTCACTGTTTTGGGCTAAAGTCCACGCATAACCCCCGTCGGGGGAAAAAAAATTTTTTGGTTCTTGAATACAAGAACTGCGGTTCCCCGTCTTGACAAGAACATCCAATTTTACCTTGCTCGTGTAAAAAAACGATGGTTTGGCTCCACCATATACGGCGGAAATGCTGTCTTTTTTTTTTAATGCCCCCGAAGAATCCAAAACTTTTTCGATGGGGGTTTACTTGCGATTTTCCCACTTTCTCCCCTTTTTTCAGTCTGAAGCTGGGACACTTTGAATATCGCAAATTTTAAAAAATAAACGCGCTGGGGGAAAAAAAAATTCCCCCCCTTTTTTTCCCACGTTAGTGGAAAATTTAAAAGATATAACGGACGCGAACGAGTAATGTTTATGTTGATTTACGGGCCCCGGTCGCATGACTTTAGTCATGCCGCCCCTTTTGGCCAAAACCCCGCCCGCTCGTGCGCCTTTTGCAGCCTCGTGCAACCCTGTGGTGCCCAGGTGCCCTTTCCTTGGGGGAAGAACAATTTCTTGAAAACTGTTGACGGACATCTGGCAGAATTAAATTGTTTATGGCCAGACGGCCTCCCTGGCCCTTTTTCCCCCGGGTGGAAAGGGTGGGGGCCCCCAAGGGGGGGAAGGGCGATACCCCCCCCTTTGGGGAATTTTTCCACAGACGGGGGATTTTTGTGCGGTAGTAATTGTATTTTGAAGTAGGGGGTTTAAATTCCCCCCCCAGTAGTCGGTCAGCAGGGTTAGGAATGACATTGTTTGTCGAATTGTTTGTAGAATAAAATTTGAATTGTTGTATCGCATGTACTGGTGTGTTTGATGCTCTAGGTGGTTTGGTGGCGGCTGGAGACGTTGGGTTGGGTGGAGCACTTTGGGTTTTTGGGGGGGGGTGGTTGGTGGGGAGGGTGGGCAGTTGATTTGGTGGTGGGTGGAGCAGCAGCGGTGGCGGAACCATGCGCTGCTTGGGTGGCTTCTGATTGGTCCGTCACAGTGGCGGGAGGTGGTGGTGGTGTATTCAGGGCGGGAGGTGGGGGTGGGGTGGTGAGTCTCGGGGGCGGGGGGGGGGGTGGTGTAGTCTCAGTGGCGGGAGGTGGTGGTGGGGGTGGTGAGTCTCAGTGGCGGGAGGTGGTGGTGGTGGTGTTGTGTCTTCCAGTACCCGAGTGTTGTGTCTTCCAGTACCCGAGTTTTGGGTGTCTTCCAGTACCCGAGTGTTGGTGTCTTCCAGTACCGAGTGTTGGTCTTCCAGTACCGAGTGTTGAGTCTTCCAGTACCCGAGTGTTGGGTCTTCCAGTACTCGAGTGTTGAGTCTTCCAGTACCCGAGTGTTGTCTTCAGTGTTGTGTCTTCCAGTACCCGAGTGTTGTGTCTTCCAGTACCCGAGTGTTGAGTCTTCCAGTACCAGTGTTGAGTCTTCCAGTACCCAGTGTTGGTCTTCCAGTACCCGAGTGTTGTGTCTTCCAGTACCCGAGTGTTGTGTCTTCCAGTACCCGAGTGTTGTGTCTTCCAGTACCCGAGTGTTGTGTCTTCCAGTACCCGAGTGTTGTGTTTTCCAGTACCCGAGTGTTGTGTCTTCCAGTACCCGAGTGTTGTGTTTTCCAGTACTCGAGTGTTGAGTCTTCCAGTACCCGAGTGTTGGGTCTTCCAGTACTCGAGTGTTGAGTCTTCCAGTACTCGAGTGTTGAGTCTTCCAGTACCGAGTGTTGAGTCTTCCAGTACCCGAGTGTTGTGTGTCTTCCAGTACCCGAGTGTTGAGTCTTCCAGTACCCGAGTGTTGAGTCTTCCAGTACCCGAGTGTTGTTTTCTTCCAGTACCCGAGTGTTGAGTCTTCCAGTACCCGAGTGTTGTGTCTTCCAGTACCCGAGTGTTGTGTCTTCCAGTACCCGAGTGTTGTGTCTTCCAGTACCCGAGTGTGTGTTTCCAGTACCCGAGTGTTGGTCTTCCAGTACCCGAGTGTTGATGTCTTCCAGTACCCGAGTGTTGGTCTTCCAGTACCCGAGTGTTGGTCTTCCAGTACCCGAGTGTTGAGTCTTCCAGTACCCGAGTGTTGGTCTTCCAGTACCCGAGTGTTGTGTCTTCCAGTACCCGAGTGTTGTGTCTTCCAGTACCCGAGTGTTGGTCTTCCAGTACCCGAGTGTTGTGTCTTCCAGTACCCGAGTGTTGTGTCTTCCAGTACCCGAGTGTTGTGTCTTCCAGTACCCGAGTGTTGGTGTCTTCCAGTACCCGAGTGTTGTGTGTCTTCCAGTACCCGAGTGTTGTGTCTTCCAGTACCCGAGTGTTGTGTCTTCCAGTACCCGAGTGTTGTGTCTTCCAGTACCCGAGTGTTGTGTCTTCCAGTACCCGAGTGTTGGGTCTTCCAGTACCCGAGTGTTGTGTCTTCCAGTACCCGAGTGTTGTGTCTTCCAGTACCCGAGTGTTGTGTCTTCCAGTACCCGAGTGTTGTGTCTTCCAGTACCCGAGTGTTGTGGTCTTCCAGTACCCGAGTGTTGTGTCTTCCAGTACCCGAGTGTTGTGTCTTCCAGTACCCGAGTGTTGTGTCTTCCAGTACCCGAGTGTTGTGTCTTCCAGTACCCGAGTGTTGTGTCTTCCAGTACCCGAGTGTTGGTGTCTTCCAGTACCCGAGTGTTGTGTGTCTTCCAGTACCCGAGTGTTGTGTGTCTTCCAGTACCCGAGTGTTGTGTGTCTTCCAGTACCCGAGTGTTGAGTCTTCCAGTACCCGAGTGTTGGTCTTCCAGTACCCGAGTGTTGTGTCTTCCAGTACCCGGTGTTGTCTTCCAGTACCCAGTGTTGTTTTCTTCCAGTACCCGAGTGTTGTGTCTTCCAGTACCCGAGTGTTGTGTCTTCCAGTACCCGAGTGTTGTGTCTTCCAGTACCCGAGTGTTGTGTCTTCCAGTACCCGAGTGTTGTGTCTTCCAGTACCCGAGTGTTGTGTGTCTTCCAGTACCCGAGTGTTGAGTCTTCCAGTACCCGAGTGTTGGGTCTTCCAGTACCCGAGTGTTGTGTCTTCCAGTACCCGAGTGTTGTGTCTTCCAGTACCCGAGTGTTGTGTCTTCCAGTACCCGAGTGTTGTGTGTCTTCCAGTACCCGAGTGTTGTGTCTTCCAGTACCCGAGTGTTGGGTCTTCCAGTACCCGAGTGTTGAGTTTCCAGTACCCGAGCCTCGTGGCCCGCCCGTCGTCCAGGGTTTGAAAACAGTTTGTGTGAAGGAAACGTTGACGCAGACAAGGCTGAGACGACGTTTCGGTTCGACTTGTGAATGGCAAGTTTGGATGAAACGTAGTCATAGGGTTTTCTCTGTCTCTTGTGTGAGGGTTATTTGTGTGTTGTTAGTCATGGTATTGTGCGTTTTTGTTATTTTAAGAAAGGTTGTTATTGAATATAACCTGAAATTCTTTTTATTTTTTGTTATTTTCAGTCGAGCGTGGGCACGCTGAGACACACACACACACACACACACACACACACACACACACACACACACACACACACACACACACACACACACACACGAACTGAGGGAAAGAGAAAAGGTAAAACAAATCGAAATAGAGAAAGTTAAGAAGACCTGTTTCTCTTGGTACAATCATCACGTAGTTACTGTCCAGTGTCACAGAAACTGTGTGTGTGCGTGTGTGTGTGCACTCACCTAATTGTGGTTGCAAGGGTCGATTCATAGCATCTGACCCCGCCTCTTCGCTACTAGGTCCACTCCCTGCTCTAAGAACCTTGTAGTACCTCTTCTTGAATCTATGTATGGATCCTGCCTCACTACATCACCCTCCAGATTGTTCCACTTCCTGACAACTCTTGTGTGCTTGTGTCTTCATGTTTATAAACATTGAGTCAGTGTTTCTGGTGTTTCAGAGGACGTGTGGTAGCTGAAGGAGGAGGAGAAGGAGCAGCAGCAGAAGCAGCTTTGTGCGAGCAGTGTGGACCAAGGTACGTATGTGTCTAGGGTACATCTGTGTTGGTACTCCGGAGTAGTCCTGGTTGATTTGTGAACCAGCACCTGCACCCAGCCACCCGTGTAAGGTACACCTGGGTGGTGGTGCTGGTTGTGGTCTTGGTATGTGATGGTTGAGTAGTTAGGAAGGTGGTGCTGGTTGTGGTCTTGGTATGTGATGGTTGAGTAGTTAGGAAGGTGGTGCTGGTTGTGGTGGTGGTCTTGGTATGTGATGGTTGAGTAGTTAGGAAGGTGGTGCTGGTTGTGGTCTTGGTATGTGATGGTTGAGTAGTTAGGAAGGTGGTGCTCTTTGTGGTCTTGGTATGTGATGGTTGAGTAGTTAGGAAGGTGGTGCTGGTTGTGGTCTTGGTATGTGATGGTTGAGTAGTTAGGAAGGTGGTGCTGGTTGTGGTCTTGGTATGTGATGGTTGAGTAGTTAGGAAGGTGGTGCTGGTTGTGGTCTTGGTATGTGATGGTTGAGTAGTTAGGAAGGTGGTGCTCTTTGTGGTGGTGGTCTTGGTATGTGATGGTTGAGTAGTTAGGAAGGTGGTGCTGGTTGTTGTCTTGGTATGTGATGGTTGAGTAGTTAGGAAGGTGGTGCTGGTTGTGGTCTTGGTATGTGATGGTTGAGTAGTTAGGAAGGTGGTGCTCTTTGTGGTGGTGGTCTTGGTATGTGATGGTTGAGTAGTTAGGAAGGTGGTGCTGGTTGTGGTTTGTGGTTGTGGTCTTGGTATGAGATGGTTGAGTAGTTAGGAAGGTTGTGCTGGTGGAGGAAGATGAACTTTTGTGATGCTAGTGATAGATGGTAGTAACAAAATTGATAGATGGTAGTAACAAGGGTGATAGATGGTAGTAACAAGGGTGATGGTAGTAACAAGGGTGATAGATGGTAGTAACAAGGGTGATAGATGGTAGTAACAAGGGTGATAGATGGTAGTAACAAGGGTGATAGGAGTGATAGATGGTAGTGTTAGGGGTGATAGATGGTAGGGATAGGGGTGATAGATGGTAGAGATAGGGATGATAGATGGTAGTAACAGGAGTGATAGATGGTTGCTGTCACGTAGGAATTTTTCAGCATCTTGTAAACAGGGACGTGATGATAACCCAGTTATATCTACAAACTGTAGATTGTATCTCAGGGAGCGGTAAACCCGCGTGGGTCATTGCCGGGTGTGGTGGAGGTTAGATCATCCGTTTGTGGAGATGTGGAAGATGTCTACCTGCTGGTATTCTACCTGTTGGTAGTCTACCTGCTGGTATTCTACCTGCTGGTATTCTACCTGCTGGTAGTCTACCTGCTGGTATTCTACCTGCTGGTATTCTACCTGCTGGTATTCTACCTGCTGGTATTCTACCTGCTGGTATTCTACCTGCTGGTATTCTACCTGCTGGTATTCTACCTGCTGGTATTCTACCTGCTGGTAGTCTACCTGCTGGTAGTCTACCTGCTGGTAGTCTACCTGCTGGTAGTCTACCTGCTGGTATTCTACCTGCTGGTAGTCTACCTGCTGGTATTCTACCTGCTGGTAGTCTACCTGCTGGTAGTCTACTTGCTGGTATTCTACCTGCTGGTAGCAATGTATCTACCGCATCTGCGAGGAAAATGATAGGATGGATAATGAGAACCTTCAAAACTAGGGACGCCAAGCCCATGATGACACTCTTCAAATCGCTTGTTCTCTCTAGGCTGGAATACTGCTGTACACTAACAGCCCCTTCAAGACTGGCGACATTGCAGACCTGGAGAGAGTACAAAGAACTTTCACAGCACACACAAGTACGATAAAGCACCTAAATTACTGGGAATGGTTTAAGGTCCTTGATCTGTATTCCCTGGAACGCAGGCGAGAGAGATACATGATAATATATACTTGGAAGGTCCTGGAGGGATTGGTACCAAACCTGCACACGAAAATCACTCCCTATGAAAACAAAATACTCGGCAGGAGATGCAACATTCCCCCGATGAAAAGCAGCGGCGCCACGAGTACACTGAGACAACACATTATGTGTCCGGGGACCAAGACTGTTCAACTGCCTCCCAGCATACATAAGGGGGATTACCAATAGACCCCTGGTTGTCTTCAAGAAGGCATTGGACAGGCACCTAAAGTCAGTACCTGACCAACAGGGCTGTGGTTCGTACGTCAGTTTGAGTGTGGCCAGTAGTAACAGCCTGGTTGATCAGACCGTGATCCACCATGAGGCCTGATCTCAGACCGAGCCGCGGGGGCGTTGACCCCCGGAACCCTCTCCAGGTAGTCTACTTGCTGGTAGCCTGCCTGCTGATAATCTACGTACTCCTTCTCTGCTTCGCAGTTACCTACTGCTTTTTCTGTTTATTCTTTTCTCTTGTCCTATTCCTGTTATTACTCTTATTCGTCTTCCTCCTACTCGTAATATAATTCTTTGTTATTCTTTCAGTCGTAAGTTATGTAAATTACGGTAGACATAATGAGTGTTGTCTGCGGTAGCCACCTGACGTGTCTGACTGACATTAGTGGCCACCCATCCAGTTACTGGCCCAGGAACTGGAGTCACACACGTCTAGTTCCTTCACTGATTGATTCTTCGTGTAATTCCCTGCGCTTGTCATATAGTTGTCTTCTGGGATACATTGTCTTCACTGATACATTGTCTTCACTGATGCATTGTCTTCACTGATACATTGTCTTCACTGATACATTGTCTTCACTGCTACATTGTCTTCAGTGATACATTGTCTTCACTGATACATTGTCTTCAGTGATACATTGTCTTCACTGATACATTGTCTTCACTGATACATTGTCTTCACTGATACATTGTCTTCAGTGATACACTGTCTTCAGTGATACACTGTCTTCACTGATACATTGTCTTCACTGATACATTGTCTTCACTGATACACTGTCTTCAGTGATACATTGTCTTCACTGATACATTGTCTTCACTGATACATTGTCTTCACTGATACATTGTCTTCACTGATACATTGTCTTCACTGATACACTGTCTTCAGTGATACATTGTCTTCACTGATACATTGTCTTCACTGCTACATTGTCTTCACTGATACATTGTCTTCACTGCTACATTGTCTTCACTGATACACTGTCTTCAGTGATACATTGTCTTCACTGATACATTGTCTTCACTGCTACATTGTCTTCACTGATACATTGTCTTCACTGATACATTGTCTTCACTGATACATTGTCTTCACTGATACACTGTCTTCAGTGATACATTGTCTTCACTGCTACATTGTCTTCACTGATACATTGTCTTCACTGATACATTGTCTTCAGTGATACACTGTCTTCAGGTGTGAACGTAGCCAGGTGTGAACGTAGCCAGGTGTGAACGTAGCCAGGTGTGAACGTAGAGTGACTGGCACTAACCTAAGTGTCAGATGCCATGGGTACAAACGGGGTCGGAATGTATTCTTTGAGAAAGATGGACCAGGAGCTGTAAATCGACCCGTGGAAGCAGAACTAGGAGAGTACAGGTGAGTATGGCTAGGGAAGTACCAGGGGAGCAAGAGGTGGACAATACAACTAGGGACGTACCAGGTGAACAAGAGGTGGACAGGACAATTAGGAAAGTACCAGGTGGACAGTGCAACTAGGAAAGTACCAGGTGGACAGTGCAACTAGGAAAGTACCAGGTGGACAGTACAACTAGGGAAGTACCAGGTGGACAGTACAACTAGGAAAATAGCAGATGGACAGTGCAACTAGGAAAGTACCAGGTGGACAGTGCAACTAGGAAAGTACCAGGTGGACAGTACAACTAGGGAAGTACCAGGTGGACAGTACAACTAGGAAAATAGCAGATGGACAGTACAACTAGGAAAGTACCAGGTGAACAGTACAACTAGGAAAATAGTAGATGGACAGTACAACTAGGAAAGTACCAGGTGAACAAGAGGTGGACAGTACAACCTTGACTGGATCTCGCATGATTGCAGGGAAAAAAAGTTAAATACCAGAGTGGAAGACGAGGTGAAGAATGTTGGTGGTATTTGATGGTGGTGGAGGGTGGTGGTGATGGTGGTGGAGGGTGGTGGTGATGGTGGTGGTGGTAGCGGTGGTGGTGGAGAGATTGGATTGACTACTGCTGCTCCAGTAGAAGTCAAACTTACCTAAACTTAGAATACTTACCCAACCTTATTATAACAAGCGCAATTCAATTTAGACTAATTCAACTAAATATATTTTAGATAAGTTTACAATAATTTAATAATTAACAAACACAGTGAAATATATATTTTTGCGAAATGATTGCATACAGAAATTTTCGTTTGCGTTATTCGGCAAGAAGAGCGTTGCTATTTAAGCCAAAAATAGCAACGACATGTGTTATATATATATATATATATATATATATATATATATATATATATATATATATATATATATAAAATAAATCGCGACCAGGCGATGCAAGATATATGTATCGAGCTGCACTGTCCCTTTACCTCTCTTGCATATCATTAACGGTGTGAGTGGAGGTGTGGGTGGAGGTGTGGGTGTGGGTGTGGGTAAGTGGTAGGCGGGAGGGGGTACAGGAGGGATGGGGGTGTAGAGGGGCTCTGTGGGGGTGAGGGCGTTAGCAGAACACGCCCTGTTTCTAACGCCACCTGTTAATGTTAGATGTGTGTGTGTGTGTGTGAGAGAGAGAGAGAGAGAGAGAGAGAGAGAGAGGAGAGAGTGAGTGAGTGAGTGAGTGAGTGAGTGAGTGAGTGAGAGAGTGAGTATTGTGTGCGTGTTTGCGTGAGCTCACTAACCCTGATGAAGAGCTTTGAACAATTAGCTTAAAGTATATACATTGTGCTGAGCGCAGGTAACGGTAAGACCAGCCTCAAGGAACACTATACAGCCTCTTCCAGCCTCAAGGAACACTACACAGCCTCTTCCAGCCTCAAGGAACACCATACAGCCTCTTCCAGCCTCAAGGAACACTCATGTCACCTCCAGTCTCAAGGAACACCATACAGCCTCTTCCAGCCTCAAGGAACACTCACTCATGTTACTTCCAGTCTCAAGGAACACTTACAGCCTCTTCCAACCTCAAAGAACACCAAACAACCTCTTCCAGCCTTAAGGAACACCATTCACGCCTCTTCCAACCTCAAAGAACACCAAACAACCTCTTCCAGCCTTAAGGAGCACCATTCACGCCTCTTCCAACCTCAAAGAACACCAAACAACCTCTTCCAGCCTTAAGGAGCACCATTCACGCCTCTTCCAATCTTAAGGAACACCACACACGCCTCTTTCAGCATCAAGGAACACCACACACGCCTCTTCCAACCACAAGGCACACCACACACGCCTCTTTCAGCATCAAGGAACACTATACATGCCTCTTCCAGCGTCAAGAAACACCATGCACGTCTCAGCGTCAAGGAACACCATGCACGCCTCAGCGTCAAGGAACACCATGCACGTCTCAGCGTCAAGGAACACCATGCACGCCTCAGCGTCAAGGAACACTATACACGCCTCTGTCAGCGTCAAGGAACATTATACACGCTTCTCAGCGTCAAGGAACACTATACACGCCTCTCAGCGTCAAGGAACACTATACACGCCTCTCTCAGCGTCAAGGAACATCTTACACGCCTCTCAGCGTCAAGGAACACCATACAAATAATTCAGAACAGTTACACCATCGGGGTAAGCATTGATTTATAGCACATATAGTCCAACGTAGGCACGGCAGACTGGCTGATCAGAAAATAATTTATGGAAAACATACAAGTTCCTCTTGAAGACAGCTATAAGTCTGTTGGTAATTCCCCTTATGTGTGAAAGGAGGGTGCTGAATATTCTTGGTCCCTTTATGCTTATTGAGTTATCTCAGGGTACTTATCGTACCTCTGCTTTTCATTGGAGTATTTGCACCTGCCGAGCCTCTTACTGTCTTTGTTTCTGTAGTGAGTTATTCCAGTGTACAGATTTTGGGAACAGTTCCTTCAAATTTTTCCAGGTGTAAATTATGTATATTTCTCACCTGTGTTTCAAGGAACTTCAAATGTTCGGAATAATTTAGATGATTAACTGGATAAATACAGGCACTGGAGGTTCTCTGTACATTCCCCAGTTTTGTAATTTCAGCTGTCTTACAGGGGCAGTAAGAGTAGAGTTGTACTCCAAGCCGGCAGTAAGAGTAGAGTAGTACTCCAAGCCTGGAGAACAAATAACTCACAGTATCATCGGTGGCTTGGCTGTTATGAAGGTTCTAGTTATGGAGCTTATTATTTTCCTGGTGGTTGTGATCTGAAACACTCTTGTGATCATTGCATGTCACACGTCTTTCATTATTGCTCCTTTATTGTATACTCCGTTCTAGATTTTATTTCCAAAGTTTTTCCATAGACCGGGCCTCGGGGGCGTTGACCCCCGAAACCCTCTCCACGTATAGGTATAGCGGAATAATGAGTTTTTCCTCGTTGAACATCATGTCAGTGGCTTACTTGAAGACTTGGTTTATAGCCAGTGGCCCACTGGAAGACTTGGTTTATATCAGCTTAAAACCTCGCTGTGTACTCAATGGATTTCTCTCATACGGATTCTAGTATCGTCTGCAAAGGGTGATCAAGTTGCGCGTCTTTGTGTCGGTTAAGATGAGGAAGAGTAATGGAGCGAGCACTGTGCCTTGAGGAACACAACTCTTCACTGTGGCAGCCTCTCAGTGTTCTGTGGCTTCTGTTAAGAAGTTGAATATCCATCTGCTCACTTTCCAAGTTATGCTTATTGCAGTTATGCCCTTTCCACGTCTATCTTCTCCTCCCCTCCCTTCATATCTTCCGTGTGTGGCTCTATCACTTCCTTGTTAACATAACAGTTATGGTGTGATGCATCTCTCTCTCTCTCTCTCTTTCTCTCTCTCCCTCCCCACTGGCTGTCTACTGGCCACTTTCTCACATGCTATGTGCCCAGCCACTTTCTCTGTCTGGCTCTCTCTCACATAAAACTCTCTCTAAAATACTCAAGCACTCTGACTCCCCCATATTTGTCCCTCACCCTATCTCTACCAATCTGTATATATCTCTCTCTCTCTCTCTGCCTGTATCTCCCCGTTCTCCCCCCTCTTTCTCCCTCACCTTTTCTTTTCTCCCATATTTCTCCTCACTTCTAGCTACCCTGTCCCCCTCACCTTCCGCAGTGTCACCTGTGTATGGCAGGTGAATAGGTGTAGGGGAGTGAATTAATTAGTTTTAGGGGGTTAGTACCATTGGAACCTAGTTTTGGGGTAAGTGGCATTGGAAGCTAGTTATAGGGGATTAGTAAGATTGTAACCTAGTTATAGCGGATTAGTGGCATTGGAACCTAGTTATGGGTAATTAATCTGATTGGAATTAGTTATAGGGGATTAGTGAGATTGGAACCTAGTTATGGGTAATTAATCTGGAGCCTAGTTATAAGGGATTAGTGGCATTGTAAGCTAGTTATAGGGGATTAGTGGCATTGGAACCTAGTTAAGGGATTAAATATACGTGGTTAAATATGTTTTAATAGCTTGACGTAATTTAAAACACAATAAATAATAATTGCAAGTGCAGAGAGAGTTATCCCACGAGGTAACCTGGAGAAGGTTGGAAGGTTATATTTAGGAGAGGAAGCTGGGCAGTCTGAGGTATAGTATGTTTACAAGGGGAGGGAGGCTCTCTCTCTTTCTCTCTCACTAGGATCTCACTCTCTCTCACTAGGATCTCACTCTCACTAGGATCTCTCTCTCTCACTAGGATCTCTCTCTTCTCTCTCTCTCTCTCTCTCTCTCTCTCTCTCTCTCTCACTCACTAGGATGACCTTAGCCACACTTGTTTTAAAAACGCATGTAAATGAACACCTCAGAAATGAACACTTGTAAATGAATTCTTGAAAAAAAACTGTAAATAACTGGGGAAGGGGGAGGGAAAAACACCTGTAAATAAACTGGTGGAGGGGAGGAGAGAACACCTGTAAATAAACTGGTGGAGGGGGGAGGAGTGAACACCTGTAAATAAACTGGTGGAGGGGGAGGAGTGAACACCTGTAAATAAACTGGTGGAGGGGGAAGGAGTGAACACCTGTAAATAAACTGGTGGAGGGGAAGGAGAGAACACCTGTAAATAAACTGGTGGAGGGGGAGGAGTGAACACCTGTAAATAAACTGGTGGAGGGGAGGGAGTGAACACCTGTAAATACACTGGTGGAGGGGGGGGAGTGAACACCTGTAAATAAACTGGTGGAGGGGGGAGGAGTGAACACCTGTAAATAAACTGGTGGAGGGGGGGAGGAGTGAACACCTGTAAATAAACTGGTGGAGGGGGGAGGAGTGAACACCTGTAAATAAACTGGGGAAGGGGAAGGAGAGAACACCTGGAAATAAACTGGTGGAGGGGAGGAGAGAACACCTGTAAATAAACTGGTGGAGGGGGGAGGAGAGAACACTTGTAAATAAACTGGGGGGAGGAGAGAACGCCTGTAAAAAAAACTTAAAAAAAAAAACGGGTGTAAATGAACCTTGAGGGCCAAGTTTGGCTCTCCTACGTAACAGTGTACATGTACATCGTGCCCAGTAGTTGTACCTCTGCTCTGCAGGAAGTACATTTTTGTACTCTGCTTTACAGAGAATAATTATTTTTTTATTTATTATTGTTAATGCGGTTTCTTCTTATTATTATTAGTAGTAGTGGTAGTATTAGTAGTAGTGGTAGTACTAGTAGTAGTAGTGGTGGTAGTACTAGTAGTAGCAGTGGTAGTAGTAGTGGTAGTACTAGTGGTAGTAGTGGTAGTACTAGTAGTAGTAGTGGTGGTAGTACTAGTAGTAGTAGTAGTGGTGGTAGTACTACTAGTAGTAGTAGTGGTGGTAGTACTAGTAGTAGTAGCGGTGGTAGTACTAGTAGTAGTGGTGGTAGTAGTAGTGGTAGTACTAGTAGTAGTGGTGGTGGTAGTACTAGTAGTAGTAGCGGTGGTAGTTATGCCTAGGGGTAGTAGTAGTAGTAGTAGTACTACTAGTAGTGGTGGTAGTACTAGTAGTAGTAGTGGTGGTAGTATTAGTAGTAGTAGTGGTGGTAGTATTAGTAGTAGTAGTGGTGGTAGTATTAGTAGTAGTAGTGGTGGTAGTATTAGTAGTAGTAGTGGTGGTAGTACTAGTAGTAGTAGTGGTGGTAGTACTAGTAGTAGTAGTGGTGGTAGTAGTAGTGGTAGTACTAGTAGTGTTAGTAGTAATAGTAGTAGTAGTAATAGCAGTATTAGTAGTAGTGGTATTGCTACTAGTAAAGGCAGTAGTAATAGCAGTAGTAGTAGTAGTGGTATTGCTACTAGTAAAGGCAGTAGTAATAGCAGTATTAGTAGTAGTGGTATTGCTACTAGTAAAGACAGTAGTAATAGCAGTATTAGTAGTAGTGGTATTGCTACTAGTAAAAACAGTAGTAAAAGCAGTATTAATAGTAGTATTAGTAGTAATAGCAGTAGTAGTAATAGTAGTATTAGTAGTAATAGTAGTATTAGTAGTAATAGTAGTATTAGTAGTAATAGTAGTATTAGTAGTACTAGCAGCAGTAGTAGTAATAGTAGTAGGAGTAGTAATACCTTAACAATAGTAATAGTGAAGGTAAGATGTCTGGTAATGTTGGGAACCCACATCCTGGGAGAAGAAAATAAGACGTCTTCAGGGAGAACTGTTGTATTTTACTCCTTGAAGTTGTTGAGGGTTTTTTTTCTTACCCACTCTCCTTTAAAAAGCTGCTTCGGTAATTATCTCTGTATGATTCTGAGAGCTTTCACGCTGCACCACGAGGCGTTGGATCTTGATAGATCCAGCGCTCACGCCCACAACGGGAAGTGCTGTTTAATCACCCTGTTGCCGTTTTCTAAACTGTTCAGAGACAGGAGTTGGTTGTCTTCCATTTTTTATTTGTGAGATTCTGGCTAAGTTGTAGAATTTTAGTGTGTGTGTGTGCGCGCGCGCGCGTGTGTGCTCCTGAGGTGCAGATCAATTCAATAACCTCTAATAAACGCGTGTCTGGCAAATCTAAGATTAGATTAAGGAATGTCAGCCATGCGTTATTCCTTACATTATACACAAGACACGTCAGACCCACCTTGCAGTATGCAGCGCCGGAAGGGAACCCGCACCTGAGAAAGCATGGCAAGAAACTAGAGAATGTGCAGTGGTTTGTAATGAAACTAGTTTCAGAGGTAAGAGGTAGTAGCTACCAGGAGAACGTAACTAAATCTGATGAGACAAGACAGAAGAACCAGGGGAGATATGGTAAGGACATACAAAATAGTGAACTTGATCGGGTGGACAGGGATAGACTGTTCGGAGGAGGAAAATGGGTATACAGGGGCACAGTTGGGAGTTTGACACAGGTGAGTCACAGGGATGTCAGAAAGTATATGTTTTTAAAGCCTCGGTGTGATCAGGAATTGTAATGACCTGAGAAACGAAGTGGTGGAGGCAGGACCCATACATAGCTTCAGGAATAGGTATGATACTGCTAACAGTGCCAGGAAACAATGAACCCAGTAAAGACTAGTTGAAGAGGTAGGACCAGGAGCCGAGGATCGACCCCTGCAATCACAAATGGGTAAATACTCTCTCACACACACACACACACAGTTTCAGAGCTGGGACACAACAACAAGGGAACATGAATTGAAGTTAAAAACCCAGATGAGTCACAGGGCTGTTAGGAAGTATTTCTTCAGTCTTAGAGTTGTCAGGAAGTGGAACAATCTGGAGAGTGATGTAGTGGAGGCAGGATCCATACATAGCTCTAAGAAGAAGTACGACAAGGCTCTTAGAGCCGGGAGAGAGTGGACCTAGTAGCGACCAGCTAAGAGGCAGGGGCCAGGAGCTGTGAATCGGCCCCCTGCAACCACATATAGGTGAGTACACACACACACACACACGTCACTAATACTGAATAAGACATCTGGATACTATCCCCTCCTCCACCTCCTCTCCTTTTCATCCCCCATCACCCCTCCTCCACTCATGCCACGTGTGCTTCCGCCCTCCATTACCGACAGAACACCCTTCCCTATCGTTAACCTTCCCCTACCCATCCCCTATTGTTCACCTTCCCCTACCCATCCCCTATCGTTCACCTTCCCCTGCCAATCCCCTATCGTTCACCTTCCCCTGCCCATCCCCTATCGTTCACCTTCCCCTGCCCATCCCCTATCATTCACCTTCCCCTGCCTGGCCTTCCACATCAACCCCCTATCTTCCCTCCCTTATCTTCTCTTCCGACTTCCTTTCGTTCTCCATTTTTATCGTCACACTCCCTTCTGAGATGCTGCGTAACTCACTTCTGAGAGCATTCATCTCACAACCGCAAGGGCCCGGGTTCGATTCCCTGGCGAGGAGCAGCATATTGGCCAGTTTCCTTACATGCCTGCCTATCCCAGGTCACGCGGCCCACCTAACAGTAAAAATAAGTCTGTGTGTATCAAACAGTGTTGTGGGTCACAACCAGTGACTTTTGTTATGAAACTCCAGTACCTGCTGGAATGTTTACTGTATAAGATACTCCAGTACCTGCTGGAATGTTAATTGTGTAAGATACTCCAGTACCTGCTGGAATGTTTACTGTGTAAGATACTCCAGTACCTGCTGGAATGTTTACTGTGTAAGATACTCCAGTACCTGCTGGAATGTTTACTGTGTAAGATACTCCAGTACCTGCTGGAATGTTTACTGTGTAAGATACTCCAGTACCTGCTGGAATGTTTACTGTGTAAGATACTCCAGTACCTGCTGGAATGTTTACTGTGTAAGATACTCCAGTACCTGCTGGAATGTTTACTGTGTAAGATACTCCAGTACCTGCTGGAATGTTTACTGTGTAAGATACTCCAGTACCTGCTGGAATGTTTACTGTGTAAGATACTCCAGTACCTGCTGGAATGTTTACTGTGTAAGATACTCCAGTACCTGCTGGAATGTTTACTGTGTAAGATACTCCAGTACCTGCTGGAATGTTTACTGTGTAAGATACTCCAGTACCTGCTGGAATGTTTACTGTGTAAGATACTCCAGTACCTGCTGGAATGTTTACTGTGTAAGATACTCCAGTACCTGCTGGAATGTTTACTGTGTAAGATACTCCAGTACCTGCTGGAATGTTTACTGTGTAAGATACTCCAGTACCTGCTGGAATGTTTACTGTGTAAGATACTCCAGTACCTGCTGGAATGTTTACTGTGTAAGATACTCCAGTACCTGCTGGAATGTTTACTGTGTAAGATACTCCAGTACCTGCTGGAATGTTTACTGTGTAAGATACTCCAGTACCTGCTGGAATGTTTACTGTGTAAGATACTCCAGTACCTGCTGGAATGTTTACTGTGTAAGATACTCCAGTACCTGCTGGAATGTTTACTGTGTAAGATACTCCAGTACCTGCTGGAATGTTTACTGTGTAAGATACTCCAGTACCTGCTGGAATGTTTACTGTGTAAGATACTCCAGTACCTGCTGGAATGTTTACTGTGTAAGATACTCCAGTACCTGCTGGAATGTTTACTGTGTAAGATACTCCAGTACCTGCTGGAATGTTTACTGTGTAAGATACTCCAGTACCTGCTGGAATGTTTACTGTGTAAGATACTCCAGTACCTGCTGGAATGTTTACTGTGTAAGATACTCCAGTACCTGCTGGAATGTTTACTGTGTAAGATACTCCAGTACCTGCTGGAATGTTTACTGTGTAAGATACTCCAGTACCTGCTGGAATGTTTACTGTGTAAGATACTCCAGTACCTGCTGGAATGTTATACTGTGTAAGATACTCCAGTACCTGCTGGAATGTTTACTGTGTAAGATACTCCAGTACCTGCTGGAATGTTTACTGTGTAAGATACTCCAGTACCTGCTGGAATGTTTACTGGTAAGATACTCCAGTACCTGCTGGAATGTTTGTTACTGTGTAAGATACTCCAGTACCTGCTGGAATGTTTACTGTGTAAGAAACTCCAGTACCTGCTGGAATGTTTACTGTGTAAGATACTCCAGTACCTGCTGGAATGTTTACTGTGTAAGATACTCCAGTACCTGCTGGAATGTTTACTGTGTAAGATACTCCAGTACCTGCTGGAATGTTAACTGTGTAAGATACTCCAGTACCTGCTGGAATGTTTACTGTGTAAGATACTCCAGTACCTGCTGGAATGTTTACTGTGTAAGATACTCCAGTACCTGCTGGAATGTTTACTGTGTAAGATACTCCAGTACCTGCTGGAATGTTTACTGTGTAAGATACTCCAGTACCTGCTGGAATGTAACTGTAACTCAGTACTGACTGATTTAGTTAAGAACTCCAGTACCTGCTGGAATGTATGTAGATAGATGCTGTTGTTAAATCAGTACTGCTGTTATGAATCTCCAGTACCTGCTGTGTAAGAAACTCCAGTACCTGCTGTGTAAGAAACTCCAGTACCTGCTGGAAGTATTTGGGTGTTGGCTGGTTGTTATCTGTGTTTCTGTCAATGTTAATAATAAAAAAAGAATATGTTTCACACTCTGGTCTCACTTTCCACCTCCTCCCCCCTCGTGTAATCTCACACCGTCTCTCTCTCTCTCTCTCTCTCTCTCTCTCTCTCTCTCTCTCTCTCTCTCTCTCTCTCTCTCTCTCTCTCTCTCTCTCTCTCCTCCTCCCTTCATATGTTGTCGAACACAAAAAAAAAAAATTCCAGTGTAAAATTAATGTATTTTTTTTATTAAATATTGATTTAAAGTGCCTAACTTTATAGATTTTAATAAATGTTTCACCTTACGAAACAAAGCAAATGCGATAGTAATTATGGACAAGGTAGATTATAGTGGAAAAATGAATATGTTATTAGAACTTACGTGGCCGTTAACGGCCTGTTTACTTGTGGCATTACTGTTTACTTATGTCATTACTGTTTACTTATGTTTGAGCAGGACATTCTCTCATAGGTGGGGAGCTACTGTTTGCTGGAGGTTTGCCCGAACAGTTTCTTTGCTTGTTGCTTGCAGGGAAGTTTTTCTTTGTCTTTTAGCGGGAACTGTTTGTTTACTTTTTTTTAGCGGGAACTGTTTAATTTTTTTGGCGGGAACTGTTTGTTTACGTTTTTTTGGCGGGAACTGTTTGTTTATGTTTTTTTGGCGGGAACTGTTTATGTTGAAAGTTGCATTTTCGAGATATTCCGCCAAGTGGAAATGTCAAGCGATGAGGGTGAGGGCGTTGACTCCAGCAGAGATCCACCACGAGGCCTGGTCTCAGACCGAACCTCGGGGGCGTTGACCCCCGAAGGCTGCTCCAGGTACACTCCAGGTAGGTATACGCTAGTCTGGAGTCTCTCTCACTGGCTGGCTGGGTACACTTGCTGCTGCTGCTCCTCTCTTGTCAGGTATAAGCTCACCTGAAAGTACCACACATAATAAATATGGTAATGCTGGTAATAATAAATAAATTTATTATTATACGAATAGACAGCTATACCAGTAATAAAATTATTATTATTATTATTATTATTATTATTATTATTATTATTATTATTATTATTATTATTATTATTATTTTTATACAAGATAAATATGATAATAGTGGTAATAGAAATAATTTTATTATACGAGGTTTTTATTACTATATCTGCCAAATAATAGACTTGAGTTTAGAACCATAAATAAAAACCAGTAAATGAGAGTTGTAAATAAAAAAGTTGATAAATAAAGGTTTAATAATAGTGTCGTGGTTTTAACATCATGTGGATCTTATATTTTTTATTATTTGCCGTCTTTTGTGGGGGGGGGGGTCTGCTAGCGGGCCGCCAGTACTGACAGGCTGGTTGACCTGGTCATGAACAGGGAGGACTGGGATCCAGCTCGGCCCGCGGGAGTACAGGTGGGGGGGGGGAACTCTCTAAACAGGTCACATTTAAATCCGTTGTCAGTACCTGTTGTTCAACAGGCGCACAGCAGTGGGTGTGTGGAAACAGTAACAACAGTAGCACCAATAACGTTACAAAAAAGGAGCGGCATTAACAGCAGCATCACCAACGGTAACAGCAGCAGTAAAAGCAGCAACAGTATCGCCAGTAACAAAAAAAAGAGCAACAGTAACAACAACAGCAGTAGCAGCACCAACAGTAGCACCAATAACATAGAAAGAACAATAATAGCAACAACAACAGCAGTAGTAACAGTAGTAGCAGTAACAACAGTAACCACAATGACAACAGTAATACCAATAACAGCAGTAGCAGGAATAAACAGCAACAACAAAAAGAGGAGCAGCAGTAACAGCAGCAACAATAACAGCAGAAGCAGTTGCAACAACAACAGCAGCAGCAGCAGCAGTAACATCAATAACAACAATAACAGCAGCAGCAGTGGCAATAACAGCAACAACAACAATAATAGCAGCAGCAGTGGCAGTAACATCAATAACAACAATAACAGCAGCAGCAGTGGCAGTAACAGCAACAACAACAATAACAGCAGCAGCAGTTGCAGTAACAGCAACAACAACAATAACAGCAGCAGCAGTGGCAGTAACAGCAACAGCAACAACAATAACAGCAGCAGCAGTGGCAGTAACAGCAACAATAACAGCAGCAGCAGTGGCAGTAACAGCAACAACAACAATAACAGCAGCAGCAATGGCAGTAACAGCAGCAACAACAATAACAGCAGCAGCAGTGGCAGTAACAGCAACAACAATAACAGCAGCAGCAGTAACAGCAACAACAATAACAGCAGCAGCAGTGACAGTAACAGCAACAATAACAGCAGTAGCAGTAACAGCAACAACAATAACAGCAGCAGCAGTGACAGTAACAGCAACAACAACAACAATAACAGCAGCAGTAACAGCAACAACAATAACAGCAGCAGCAGTGGCAGTAACAGCAACAACAACAATAACAGCAGCAGCAGAGGGCACAGACCACAGGGATCTTTCCTGAGAAAGATGTGACCTCACCTCAGACATTATGACCCCAGACATACATCATGTTGGCTACCACATACTCTCATCTAAGAGTCTTCCATCCTTCACTAGTTACTACCACATACTCTCATCTAAGAGTCTTCCATCCTTCACTAGTTACTACCACATACTCTCATCTAAGAGTCTTCCATCCTTCACTAGTTACTACCACATACTCTCATCCAAGAGTTTTCCATCCTTCACTAGTTACTACCACATACTCTCATCTAAGAGTCTTCCATCCTTCACTAGTTACTACCACATACTCTCATCTAAGAGTCTTCCATCCTTCACTAGTTACTACCACATACTCTCATCTAAGAGTCTTCCATCCTTCACTAGTTACTACCACATACTCTCATCTAAGAGTCTTCCATCCTTCACTAGTTACTACCACATACTGTCATCAAGAGTCTTCCATCCTTCACTAGTTACTACCACATACTTCATCTAAGAGTCTTCCATCCTTCACTAGTTACTACCACATACTGTCATCTAAGGTCTTCCATCCTTCACTAGTTACTACCAATACTCTCATCAAGAGTTTCCATCCTTCACTAGTTACTACCACATACTCTCATCAAGGTCTTCCATCCTTCACTAGTTACTACCACATACTCTCATCTAAGAGTCTTCCATCCTTCACTAGTTACTACCACATACTTCATCTAAGAGTTTCCATCCTCACTAGTTACTACCACATACTCTCATCTAAGAGTCTTCCATCCTTCATAGTTACTACCACATACTCTCATCTAAGAGTCTTCCATCCTTCACTAGTTACTACCACATACTCTCATCAAGAGTCTTCCATCCTTCACTAGTTACTACCATACTCTCATCTAAGAGTCTTCCATCCTTCACTAGTTACTACCACATAGTGTCATCTAAGAGTCTTCCATCCTTCACTAGTTACTACCACATACTCTCATCCAAGAGTCTTCCATCCTTCACTAGTTACTACCACATACTCTCATCTAAGAGTCTTCCATCCTTCACTAGTTACTACCACATACTCTCATCTAAGAGTCTTCCATCCTTCACTAGTTACTACCACATACTGTCATCTAAGAGTCTTCCATCCTTCACTAGTTACTACCACATACTGTCATCTAAGAGTCTTCCATCCTTCACTAGTTACTACCACATCTTCATCTAAGAGTCTTCCATCCTTCACTAGTTACTACCACATACTGTCATCTAAGAGTCTTCCATCCTTCACTAGTTACTACCACATACTCTCATCTAAGAGTCTTCCATCCTTCACTAGTTACTACCACATACTCTCATCCAAGAGTCTTCCATCCTTCACTAGTTACTACCACATACTCTCATCTAAGAGTCTTCCATCCTTCACTGTTACTACCACATACTTCATCTAAGAGTCTTCCATCCTTCACTAGTTACTACCACATACTTCATCTAAGAGTCTTCCTCCTTCACTAGTTACTCACATACTTCATCAGAGTCTTCCATCCTTCACTAGTTACTACCACATACTTCATCTAAGAGTTTCCATCCTTCACTAGTTACTACCACATACTCTCATCTAAGAGTTTCCATCCTTCACTAGTTACTACCACATACTGTCATCTAGAGTTTCCATCCTTCACTAGTTACTACACATACTCATCTAAGAGTTTCCATCCTTCACTAGTTACTACCACATACTTCATCTAAGAGTCTTCCATCCTTCACTAGTTACTACCACATAGTCTAAGTTCTTCCATCCTTCACTAGTTACTACACATACTTCATCAAGAGTCTTCCATCCTTCACTAGTTACACCACATACTTCATCTAAGAGTCTTCCATCCTTCACTAGTTACTACCACATACTTCATCTAAGAGTCTTCCATCCTTCACTAGTTACTACCACATACTTCATCAAGAGTCTTCATCCTTCACTAGTTACTACCACATACTCTCATCAAGAGTCTTCCATCCTTCACTAGTTACTACCACATACTCTCATCTAAGAGTCTTCCATCCTTCACTATACTACCACTACTCACAATCTTCATCCTTCAAGTTTCCACATACTGTCATCAAAGTCTCATCCTTCACTAGTTCTACCACCTTCATCAGAGTCTTCCATCCTTCACTAGTTCTACCATACTTCATAGAGTCTTCCATCCTTCACTAGTTCTCCATCTTCATCAAGAGCTTCCATCCTCACTATTACTACACATCTCCATCTAAGAGTTCTCCTACTGTACTAAATCTTCATCTAAGAGTTTTCCACCTTACTGTCACCACAATCTTCCAATCTTCCACTTACTACTTACTACCATCTCACAGTCTTCCATCCTTCACTAGTTACTACCACATACTCTCATTAAGAGTTTATCCTTCATTATTACTACCACTATCTTCCATCCAAGTTTCCATCCTTCACTATTACTCCAATATCTTCAATCCTTCACTAGTTACTACCACATACTCTCATCTAAGAGTTTCCATCCTTCACTAGTTCACCACTACTCTCATCTAAGAGTCTTCCATCCTTCATAGTTACTACCACATACTTCATCTAAGAGTCTTCCATCCTTCACTAGTTACTACCACATACTTCATCCAAGAGTCTTCCATCCTTCACTAGTTACTACCACATACTCTCATCAAGAGTCTTCCATCCTTCACTAGTTACTACCACATATCTCATCTAAGAGTCTTCCATCCTTCACTAGTTACTACACATACTGTCATCAAGAGTCTTCCATCCTTCACTAGTTACTACCACATACTTCATCTAAGTCTCTCCCATTCTCACTACTTCTCTAAACTTCCTCCTTCAAGTTCCACCACTAGTTATCAATCTTCATCTACTAGTTCTACCCATAGTTACTAGTCTTCCATCCTTCACTAGTTCCATCTTCACTAGACTTCCATCTTCACAAGTCTCCATCTTCACTAGTCTCCATCCTTCACTAAGACTCCCAACTCATCTAGTTTCCACCTTCTATCTACTCATCCTTCACTAGTTCTCCCACTATTATCAAAGTCTCTCCATCCTTCACTAGTTACTACCACATACTTCATCTAAGAGTCTTCCATCCTTCACTAGTTACTACCACATACTTCATCTAAGAGTCTTCCATCCTTCACTAGTTACTACCACATACTTCATCTAAGAGTCTTCCATCCTTCACTAGTTACTACCACATACTCATCTAAGAGTTTCCATCCTTCACTAGTTACTACCACATACTTCATCTAAGAGTTTTCCATCCTTCACTAGTTACTACCACATACTGTCATCTAAGAGTCTTCCATCCTTCACTAGTTACTACCACATACTGTCATCTAAGAGTCTTCCACCTTCACTAGTTACTACCACATACTGTCATCTAAGTTTCCATCCTTCACTAGTTACTACCACATCTCTCATCCATCTTCACTACTAGTTACTACCACATACTGTCATCTAAGGTCTTCCATCCTTCACTAGTTACTCCACATATGTCATCTTCACAGTCTTCACCACACTATTCTCCAAGTCTTCTATCCTTCACTAGTTACTATCACATACTTCATCAAGAGTCTTCCATCCTTACTAGTTACTCACATACTTCATCGAAGATCTTCCATCCTTCACTAGTTACTACCACATACTGTCATCAAGAGTCTTCCATCCTTCACTAGTTACTACCATACTCTCATCCAAGAGTCTTCCATCCTTCACTAGTTACTACCACATACTGTCACCCTAAGAGTCTTCCATCCTTCACTAGTTACTACCACTATTTCTCTCCTAGGTCTTCCATCCTTCACTAGTTACTCCATACTCTCATCTAAGAGTCTTCCATCCTTCACTAGATACTACCACATACTGTCATCTAAGAGTTTTCCATCCTTCACTAGTTACTACCACATACTTCATCAAGAGTCTTCCATCCTTCACTAGTTACTACCACATACTCTCACTAAGAGTCTTCCATCCTTCACTAGTTACTACCATACTGTCATCTAAGAGTTTTATAATCCTTCACTAGTTACTACCACATACTGTCATCTAAGAGTCTTCCATCCTTCACTAGTTACTACCACATACTGTCATCTAAGAGTCTTCCATCCTTCACTAGTTACTACCACATACTGTCATCTAAGAGTCTTCCATCCTTCACTAGTTACTACCACATACTGTCATCGAAGAGTCTTCCATCCTTCACTAGTTACTACCACATACTCTCATCTAAGAGTCTTCCATCCTTCACTAGTTACTACCACATACTGTCATCGAAGAGTCTTCCATCCTTCACTAGTTACTACCACATACTGTCATCTAAGAGTCTTCCATCCTTCACTAGTTACTACCACATACTGTCATCTAAGAGTCTTCCATCCTTCACTAGTTACTACCACATACTGTCATCTAAGAGTCTTCCATCCTTCACTAGTTACTACCACATACTCTCACTTAAATAAGTTAGTCTTCTAACCAGTCCCAACGTGGGTTTTACGACGCTTCTTGTATACTTACAGCAGTATTTTACTCTTGCCAAGACAGTCACATGGTTGACTTTTCAACCAGTCTTAAACAGTTATTTTCAAAGTTCTTTCTATAGTACTCGGTGAGCTATATATATATGTCGTGCCGAATAGGTAAAGCTGATAAATTAGCAAGAACTCGTCTAAAATTAAGTCCTTTCTAAAAAAAATTCTTATACGTTCAGATATATATTTTTTAATTTATGTTAATGTAAAAATTAATAATTTTGTACCAGAAGAGCCTTAGAAAACTTACCTAACCTTATTATAACAAGCGCAATTAAATTAGGCTAATCCAACTAAATATATTTTACATAAGTTTACAATAACTTGATAATAAACAAACACAATGAAATATTTTTTTTTCGTTTGGTTCTGAATGATTTTTTGCTAAATTATTGCATACACAAATTTTCGCTTGCGTTATTCGACAAGAAGAACGTTGCTATTTAAGCCAAAATAGCAAGTTTTTACCTATTCGGCACAATATATATGTAATATAATTTGCGTGTCACGACTGGCAAGGAAGTCGCTTGAATGTAACTAGAAAACGTGTAAATCTGCACGAGCATCACTGGTGGTGCCAGAATAACTTGATTTACAGCCGAGTGGCTTATCAGTGCGCCATTACATTCACTAATAGTGTAGTCAAACCGTTCCTCTCTACCTCTAAACATCGCACTCAGTGGTAATAATCTACGAGTGAGGAAACAGTAATCGAGTGGAAAGTAATTCACTTCTCTTCCAGTTACC
>WNWK01001886.1:0-197500 GCA_009830355.1 Cherax destructor | reverse complement strand
AACCTAATACAAGATACTGGTGTATGTGTTGTTTGTATAGCGTTGAACCTAATACAAGATACCGGTGTATGTGTTGTTTGTATAGCGTTGAACTTCAGACACAAGAAAGTGGGACACTGGGAACGGAAAGGATAAGTATAGATTAAGTGAGAAAATTGTGCATAGTCGTCAAGTAAGAGGAGCCAGAGGTGGACATCACAGCTAACATGTGATACCCACCTCACCACATGATCTACGTGTTGCAAGGCTGCCTTTGCTAGCAACTGCCTTCTGGGACCTAGCAAAACTCTACACGGTGTAAACAACACAGGTCTGGTAGTGTATGCAGTGGAGCTTGAGAGGTCCTAAGGTTTGCAACCTGTTTAGTACCAGAGCTGAACAACACAGGTCTGGTTAATCATACGAGTATGAAACACCAGTGAACCTAGTAGTAGTGGTACTACCAGTACCACCAGTGAACCTAGTAGTAGTGGTACCACCAGTGAACCTAGTAGTAGTGGTACTACCAGTACCACCAGTGAACCTAGTAGTAGTGGTACTACCAGTACCACCAGTGAACCTAGTAGTAGTGGTACTACCAGTACCACCAGTGAACCTAGTAGTAGTGGTACTACCAGTAAAACCAGTGAACCTAGTAGTAGTGGTACTACCAGTACCACCAGTGAACCTAGTAGTAGTGGTACTACCAGTACCACCAGTGAACCTAGTAGTAGTGGTACTACCAGTACCACCAGTGAACCTAGTAGTAGTGGTACCACCAGTGAACCTAGTAGTAGTGGTACTACCAGTACCACCAGTGAACCTAGTAGTAGTGGTACCACCAGTGAACCTAGTAGTAGTGGTACTACCAGTACCACCAGTGAACCTAGTAGTAGTGGTACTACCAGTACCACCAGTGAACCTAGTAGTAGTGGTACTACCAGTACCACCAGTGAACCTAGTAGTAGTGGTACTACCAGTACCACCAGTGAACCTAGTAGTAGTGGTACTACCAGTACCACCAGTGAACCTAGTAGTAGTGGTACTACCAGTACCACCAGTGAACCTAGTAGTAGTGGTACCACCAGTGAACCTAGTAGTAGTGGTACCACCAGTGAACCTAGTAGTAGTGGTACCACCAGTGAACCTAGTAGTAGTGGTACTACCAGTACCACCAGTGAACCTAGTAGTAGTGGTACTACCAGTACCACCAGTGAATCTTAAAATCCAAAGTTTGCAAACAGCTTAGTCCTGGAGCTGAGGGACCACAACTATAGGAGAGACTGGAAGAAATAAACCTCAGGTTATTGTAAGAACTGAGAATCACAGGAGATATGATCACAGCATACATGATACTCAGAAGCACTAACAGTGTGGAGAGGGAAAGGCTTTTTAACATGAGAAGGACAGTATTAATACTGTTTCAACGGAAGCAAGAAGATAAACAATAACTTCATAAATTATTTCTGAAATGAAATTTAAAATTACCCTAAGAGAAGAGTAACCAACCAACACTGTCGATTGTGGAGTAAGAAGCGGGGGCAGGACCTGAGACTCCACCTCTCCTTCCCCTCCACACACATACACACACACACACACACACACACACACACACACACACACACACACACACACACACACACACACACACACACACACACACATACACACATATTCAAGAGAGGAGAAGATAGAGAAACCTCAGCAGATTATACATATGATCAAACAAGTGACTTCTCCAGTTCAACCCGAACAAGTATAAGGTTATGTGAATTTGAGTCGAGGGCAGACCGGACACAGAGTACAGCATAGACAGAGAGAAGCAGCAGATATTGGAATGAAAAAGACCTGGGGGTGTAAAGCCCTCAAATACCTTCCAGGTATATATCGCTCTCCTCCTCTCCAGTGAGTACATATTTAAGACTAAGGCGTTCCCAGTAATTTCAATGCTTTATTGGCTCTATGTGGGTCGTAAACAATCTCAGATATTTCTGCATCCCTGAACGGGGCTGTCAACACTGAGCAATATTCCAAATGAGGGATCACGAGCGATTTAAAAACTGTCACCATTGGCTGTATTTCCCTTGTTCTGAAGGTTCTCATTACCCACTTCGTCATCCTCCTGGCTGGCGTGACCTTTGTCTTATGTTCTTTGAAAGAAAGGTCACCTGACATAATTATTCCTAAGTCTTTCATGTGTTCCATTGTTCTATTTGACGATCCTCTTGAATACAGTGTTCCTTTTGAGTTTTTCATTCTTTCCATACCTAAGCTGTTGGAATTTATCACCGATGAACGTCATGTTCTCCACTGCCCACTGGAAAACACTGCTTATATTTTCCTGTAATTTTTCAGTGCCTTCTAAGTGACTTTCATGCTTTTTTTTAGTGTCATCCACAAGTGATGATACAGAACTGTGACTAGTCTTTTTATATGTCTGCTGTGAGGATAAGAAATAGCAGAGGTGCCAGGACATAGCCTTGGGGAACTAAGCATTTTTCTTCGCTGGTGGAGGATTTTGCTCTGTTTACTACTACGTTTTGTGTTGTGTGTTATGAACTCGAAAATTCATCTGCCTACCTTTCCCGTAATGCCCATGACCTTCATTTTGTGTGTAAACACCCCATGATCGCATTTGTCAAACGCCTTTGCAAAGTTTGTGTATATAACATCTGCGTTTTGGTTGTCTTCCAACGCCTCCGTAATTCTGTCAGTGGTTCAGCAGCTGTGAAAGGCGTGATCGTCCCGCTCTAAAGCCATGTTGGTTTGAATTATGTTAATTTTGCTGTTCCATGAATTTTGTAATCTGACGTCTCATCACTCTTTCGAAGATTGTTATGTGGGAAGTTAGGGCTACTGGTCTGCTACCTCCGTTATGCAGAGGAGCTGTGTCTGCACTCTTGAAGGTCTCTGGTATTTCACCTAGATCTAGGCTCTTTCTCCAAAGAATACTGGAAAAGGTCCAAAGATTTGCAAACAGGCTAGTACTAGAACTGAGGGAAATTCTATCTGAGGAGAAGTTTATGGAACTGAACCTGACGGAGACGGACCTTAGAAGAGAGGAGGATAAGGAGGGGACATGATTACTACGTACAAAACCTTAAGATAAATTGTTAGGGGACAGACTGTTTGAATTAAGAGGACACAGAGGCTGAAGACTCAGATGAGTCACAGGTGGAATGACTTGGATGAGGCAGTGGTAGAGGCAATCTCCACCACTACCTCAAGCCCAGGAGGCAAAAAGTCAGTGATGTCAATAACAGTGGTCTAGGAGGCGGAGCCAGGAGGTAAGTCTCGACACCCTCAAACACAACTCGGTGAGTACAAGGTAGTGAGGTAGATAACTGCTTCCTTGGTGTTGAAATCACCCTCAGGAAGGAAGCACCTCTCTCTCTCTCTCTCTCTATCTCTCTCTATCTCTATCTCTATCTCTCTCTCTCTCTCTCTCTCTCTCTCTCTCTCTCTCTCTCTCTCTCTCTCTCTCTCTCTCTCTCTCTCTCTCTCTCTCTCTCTTCATTCTTCCATACTGCTGTAACAAAACAGTCTGATTATTATTATTATTATTATTATATGTATTGCTATTACTAGTGTTAATACTGCTGCTACTACTATTACAACTATTATTACTAGAGTACAACTGTTATGATACTACTACGGTATCATTACTACTAATACCATGACTACTATTTTTACTATAATAATGCAGATACCAAGAGGGAAAATAATACGCGAGAATGACTGACCAGCTTCCCAGTACAGTAGAGTACCAGTCTGGAAGTATTGCCTTACTAGAAAGTCTAAGTCTTGTGTGAGTAGTGTGGTTTGGTCTGCCGAAACTGGACTCTCCGTGGTCTCCCTGCTTGTGGTCTGTTCCTGGGATCTCATTGCCCGTTACGGCCAGGGTCACAGACCAGGAGGCCTGGTCTGTGACCCTGGTCTTACCACCAGGGAGATGTGTGTGTGTATACAAGAGTTGTGTATCGTAGTGTATGTTCACTGGCAGGTGTGTATATTTCATTACGTTTATGCAGCTAAAGGTATATAAAATTTATATATGCTGAGAGGTGTGTGTATATACACTTGAGAGGGGTGTATATATCAGTGTATGTACACAGAGGTCTCTCTCTTAGTGTATATACACGAGAGGCATATAAATGCATATGTAGACCGACAGGTGTTGAATATATATATATATATATATATTATATATATAAATATATATATATATATATATATATATATATATATATATATATATATATATATATATATATATATATATATATATATATATATATATATATATATATATATATATATTCCGTTCGCATTTCCTCTTCGTTATCTCCCTCCACTTCCCCTTCCCTCCCTTTCTCCTTCTTTCCCTCCCTCCTGATCAATGTGTGTGAAGGTGGGGCATGAGTCTTACCCAAGACTGGGCCCTTTTGTCTTATTCATAGGGCGGTGATGTGAATAAGAAAGAAGGTGGAGACCTTGCGGTGATTTTTACTTGGTATTATATTATGTATTAGAGGAGGGTCGTGTGAGAGGTGGTACAAAGGTTTATTTATTGCTGGTGGTTCACACACAAACTTGCACACTCAGCTCTCATGCCTTTTCACGGGTCCTACTCGATTACCAGCTTCTTCACTCCCTTACGTGTTGCAGCTTTATTATTATTATTATTATTATTATTATTATTATTATTAACTATTCAAAATTAAGTGTTAAAATCGTAGAGGTCATTCAGCATTTCATGTGGTCAGTCTCTGTTGGTCTGTCCTTTATTGTCTGCTGTCTGGCACTGTCCTTGTTTGTATGGTTAGTACCTTATTGATGTACTTGTTTAATTCCTCACATAACTTGTTTGCATGGTTAGTACCTTATTGATGTACTTGTTTAATTCCTCACATAACTTGTTTGCATGGTTAGTACCTTATTGATGTACTTGTTTAATTCCTCACATAACTTGTTTGCATGGTTAGTACCTTATTGATGTACTTGTTTAGTGCCTCGCCGACCTTGTCATTCTTGTTTTCCTTTTCTTCCTTCTTAAGTATGTTGTCATTAATTTATGTGTCAGGGGGAAATATCCGCTGGCCTGAGTCGTCATCAATTGACACAGTGGGTTATTTAGAACGCCTGACCTGGGTCTTAAGAACATAGTGGGTTATTTAGAACGCCTGACGTGGGTCACCCTTTCAGTGGGTCGCCAAGAACATATAAAGTGTTTAACAGGTTAAATAGTCGTGGTGATCTTGACTCAAGGTGACCCTGGCTGTTTTAGTGACCTTGGTAGAGCACTTGGCTCTCTCTGCCACTAAAGAGCTGCTGCATCTGAGATCATATGTGTATCTCTGCTGCTGCTTGTGCTGGGACTACGTGTATCTCTGCTGCTACTTGTGCTGGGACTACACGTATTTCTGCTGCTACTTGTGCTGGGACTACACGTATCTCTTCTGCTACTTGTGCTGGGACTACATGTATCTCTGCTGCTACTTGTGCTGGGACTACGTGTATCTCTGCTGCTACTTGTGCTGGGACTACGTGTATCTCTGCTGCTACTTGTGCTGGGACTACACGTATCTCTGCTGCTACTTGTGCTGGGACTACATGTATCTCTGCTGCTACTTGTGCTGGGACTACATGTATCTCTGCTGCTACTTGTGCTGGGACTACGTGTATCTCTGCTACTACTTGTGCTGGGACTACACGTATCTCTGCTGCTACTTGTGCTGGGACTACATGTATCTCTGCTGCTACTTGTGCTGGGACTACATGTATCTCTGCTGCTACTTGTGCTGGGACTACATGTATCTCTGCTGCTACTTATGCTGGGACTACATGTATCTCTGCTGCTACTTGTGCTGGGACTACATGCATCTCTGCTGCTACTTGTGCTGGGACTACATGTATCTCTGCTGCTACTTGTGCTGGGACTACGTGTATCTCTGCTGCTACTTGTGCTGGGACTACATGTATCTCTGCTGCTACTTGTGCTGGGACTACACGTATCTCTGCTGCTACTTGTGCTGGGACTACATGTATCTCTGCTGCTACTTGTGCTGGGACTACGTGTATCTCTGCTGCTACTTGTGCTGGGACTACACGTATCTCTGCTGCTACTTGTGCTGGGACTACACGTATCTCTGCTGCTACTTGTGCTGGGACTACACGTATCTCTGCTGCTACTTGTGCTGGGACTACATGTATCTCTGCTGCTACTTGTGCTGGGACTACATGTATCTCTGCTGCTACTTGTGCTGGGACTACGTGTATCTCTGCTGCTACTTGTGCTGGGACTACGTGTATCTGCTGCTACTTGTGCTGGGACTACATGTATCTCTGCTGCTACTTGTGCTGGGACTACGTGTATCTCTGCTGCTACTTGTGCTGGGACTACACGTATCTCTGCTGCTACTTGTGCTGGGACTACACGTATCTCTGCTGCTACTTGTGCTGGGACTACACGTATCTCTGCTGCTACTTGTGCTGGGACTACATGTATCTCTGCTGCTACTTGTGCTGGGACTACATGTATCTCTGCTGCTACTTGTGCTGGGACTACGTGTATCTCTGCTGCTACTTGTGCTGGGACTACGTGTATCTCTGCTGCTACTTGTGCTGGGACTACGTGTATCTCTGCTGCTACTTGTGCTGGGACTACGTGTATCTCTGCTGCTACTTGTGCTGGGACTACGTGTATCTCTGCTGCTACTTGTGCTGGAACTACGTGTATCTCTGCTGCTACTTGTGCTGGGACTACATGTATCTCTGCTGCTACTTGTGCTGGGACCACATGTATCTCTGCTGCTACTTGTGCTGGGACTACGTGTATCTCTGCTGCTACTTGTGCAGGGACTACGTGTATCTCTGCTGCTACTTGTGCTGGGACTACGTGTATCTCTGCTGCTACTTGTGCTGGGACTACGTGTATCTCTGCTGCTACTTGTGCTGGGACTACGTGTATCTCTGCTGCTACTTGTGCTGGGACTACGTGTATCTCTGCTGCTACTTGTGCTGGGACTACATGTATCTCTGCTGCTACTTGTGCTGGGACCACATGTATCTCTGCTGCTACTTGTGCTGGGACTACATGTATCTCTGCTGCTACTTGTGCTGGGACTACATGTATCTCTGCTGCTACTTGTGCTGGGACTACGTGTATCTCTGCTGCTACTTGTGCTGGGACTACGTGTATCTCTGCTGCTACTTGTGCTGGGACTACGTGTATCTCTGCTGCTACTTGTGCTGGGACCACATAAGTATTTCCAGTTTCCACACACTAGCAACATAAGAGAGATAAGATACAATTTTGTTTGTTTTTTTCTTAACTCCGGAGAGTTAGCCATCCAGGATATCCCAAGAAAGTCGGTGCGTCATCGAGGATTGTCTTGTTTCCATTGGTATCCTTCAGTCTTGTCCCCCAGTATGCGACCACACCAGTCGACTAATATCCAGGTACCTACTTGCTAAGTGAACGGGGACAGCAAGTGTAAGGAAACACACACACCGGGGCCAGGAGCTGAGTATCGACCCCTGCAACCACAATTAGGCGAGTACACCCAATGTTTCCACCCGGCCGGGGATTGAACCACGGACACTGTAAGGCGAGAGCGTTGCCTACCAGGCCACGGGCCACGGGACGTAACTATCATTTATTTCGTTCCTGTCAGCTTATCTTCTGACGTTGTTCTCAAATAGTTTTTCTTCTAACTTTGCCATGGATATTTTCAAATGCTTGTACAAAAACTTTTTGAAATATCGTATTCACGAAATCTTTTATGTTATGAATAACTTTTTTAAGTGGGTGAATTCTTAAATGGAAATAATAAAAAAATAACCACCCAAAATGCATTTTGTGTGGCTAAATTACTCGAATTTTTTTTTTTCCGATTTTTACATTATTGGACCTTGAGATGTTTAATTTGTGATGATAATGTTTTTTTTACTGGCAAGATGACTGGTGGGAACAGTGGGTGTGGGAATGGAGGGAGGGGGAGGAGAATGGTAAGAAGGAGAAAATGGTGTTATTGTGAGGTAAGAAGAGGTAGAGGAGGGGAAGAGAAAAGAAGCTCGGAGGAGAATAGGGGCACCAGTAAGACGTTGTACCACATACAATACTGTTTTGCATGTGTCGTTCAGCCCACCTTCTTCCCATTATCTTGTTTGGTTTCTTATTTCACCTTCCTTCCGTCTTTTTTTCATTGGCCAGGAGGAGGAGTAATTGATTTAGGCACCGTGGCTGAGAAAGGAGGGAGGGTGGCCGCCCCTCCATTCATCAGAGACTCCATTCATATCTACCTTCCTTTACCACTCACAAGTGTTCTTCCCACCGTTATGACCGTGTGTTTGTGTGTGTGTGTGTGTGTGTGTGTGTGCTCACCTAGTTGTGTGTGTGTGTGTGTACTCACCTAGTTGTGTGTGTGTGTACTCACCTAGTTGTGTGTGTGTACTCACCTAGTTGTGTGTGTGTGTACTCACCTAGTTGTGTGTGTGTACTCACCTAGTTGTGTGTGTGTACTCACCTAGTTGTTTGTGTGTGTGTGTGTGTGTGTGTGTGTGTGTGTGTGTGCACTACTTGACTGCTTACACTACACAAGTAACCCGCACATAAGAGAAAGAAGCTTATTAAGACGTTTCGGCGCTTGTGTGCGTCGAGTCTCAGCTCCTGGTCCCACCATTACCGACTTTAGCCTCTTGGGTCTTATGCTATGTACTCCTGAGTTAGTCTCCACTATTTCCTTATTATGTAGTAATTGTATCACAAGACATGTACAAAGAGAACCTGAAATGTGACAAACCCCATATAGTCATCTCGCCACTCATTGTTGCTTAAACGAAGCCCAAGAGCTGGAGCTCATGTTCCTTAAGCACACACACCTCATCAGAGTTCTTCTAGTCAGTCTTAGGCCTCACTGGACTAACTTATCCTACTTGTAATTGAATCAAAACACACACACACACACACACACACACAAAATAAACATTCACTACCCATCTGGTTTTCAGAGTTCGTTATCTTGCCTTTTACTGTAACATACCTGCGTCCTCTCTCCACTTGACATACAAAAAAAATCAGGCAATGAAGTAGACGAAAGAAATACCCTCTGAAAATGGACCAAGAGGGAGGTTAAAAAAAAAAAAGGCTGGTGATGACTGAAGTGGAGCACCTTTCATATCTCTGGAATGTCAGACCGGCCTTCAAGACGACTGAAAAGAAAAGTCTAAAAAAAATCACTCTCAAAAAAAGCCAAAAAAAAAGAGTAACACCAAAGGGAAACGTTAAAACTTGTGTATAGTAAATCTAAAGAGGACACAGGAAGGACTTAAGATTCTTTTTTACGGGAGAATTGAAAGCCACGGTACAAGGAAGAGGAGGGCGATGTTTGTTTACAAATTCCTCGGGAGGCATCGGCCAGCGGTTAGTGCACCTTTAAATTCTATGTAATTCCCCACTAACTGCAACCAGTAAGACACTTTAATGTATCATGGAAAACTTTATATAAATGACAACATTTATAACTTTTGTTTTTCACGTATAAAATTTCCCATGCTGAATTAAGAGTATTATTTGTCATAAGGGCGAGGCTCTGGCCGGGTAAGAGAGGCCACACAATGAACCAGCCTGAGCAGGAAACATTACACACCAGACACCGGCATCATGTGGACAATGGAGAATAGAGAAGAAGAGGGAGAATGGAGGCAGATCTGATAAAGGTGCCTCGGGAAGGAAGTGATACAATGAACCAAGAAAAAAAAGACGGAAAGTACACACACACGGCAAGAGGAAAAGTAAACAACTGAAGAGAGGAAGAGAATGGTGGAACTGAAGTGTATTTATAACGTTGGTTTACACGAGTGCGCTAAAATATGTGTGTGTGTGTGTGTGTGAGAGAGAGAGAGACGGGGGTACTGATGATTGTGAAGAACTTATTATCCAGGGACATAGACTGCATTAACGGGTTTCGCGTTTCCTTATGAATACTAATATTATTATTAAAAAAATAAGAAAAAATAATAAGGAGAAAGTGAAGAGAAAAGAAGGCAGAGTTTGCGATCTTTGTGTAACGAGTCATCACGATTACGGTGGTAAACACCTTCAACTAGGCGGGGGGGACTGATTACCTCGTCTTCTACTGTCTCTAGTTTAAACACCTTCCATTAACCTTTGTATTGAATTGATAAAGCCGCTGGTTGGCGAAACGTCTTGAGACGAAAGATACCAAAGTGTTGCACATGCGCCAGTCATAAACTTGTCGTTATTGTGTACCATTACTGTTACCAAACAATGATGGTTTTGCCAAACAATAATAGTTGTGCCCAACAACGATCGTTTTGCCAAGCAGAGTAAATGCCATTGTTGTGATACAGTCAAGCATGGTGCTTCACGGGAGGTAAACACAAGGAAACAAGCAGCTGTTAAAGAATTGAAGGATGTTTTTGATCGGATATTGCTGAGTTTTCAATATATTACGCGAGAATTTTGCTATGTTGCAATTAAATGAGTGTCACTACTGCAGGTTCTGACCGTGTTTTATTTTACTTTGCAGAGAGACGAGAAATGTATGAAGTGAGCAGAGAAGATCAGCGCTCTCTGAGCTGAGGACGTCACCATGAGTACCCCTTAACAAGTCTCTACCTTATTCCTCTCTTTTTTGTTGTACTGTCTTACCTCTTTTCTCTCTTTTAGTCTGTTTCTTCACTGACCTTACCTCTGGCACTTGGCCCTCTGATTAACTGCTCTTCGATTTATTTCTTCTGGTATTCGGACCTTTCCTTCATTGAACTTTTTTCATTCTCTCTCTCTCTCTCTTTGCTTCTCTTCTGGTCTTTCTCTCTCATGTCCTTCCTTTCTTTAGTGGTATTTTGTGACATTGGTTAAGCTCCTGTCATTTCACTCTTGGACTGGGGTCAACTACCGCCATGTCAGTCATCTGCCAAACCTTCATCCAGAACACATGGAAGAAAGACTTGTGTTCCAACTGCTTCAAGTCTAAGGACGAACATGGGGGAGAAGGAGAGGGAGGAGGCGGCGGCGGAGGAGTTAAGGATGGAGGACAGAAGGAGGAAGATATGGGTTTCTCCAGAAACAGGAACGGCGTGGATGGAGGAGGCGGAGGGTCGCGGCGGTATATGGGCGTGGCTGGACGGGTGTACCAGCGCGGCTACTACAATAACTCCTGGAAATCGATCATGATCGATAAGTCTGACTCGACGCTCATGTCTACTGGAATCATCAATGGTGTATCGAGTCTAGTGAGCCAGGAGAATGAGAAGAACCTCATGCTAAGCGACATGGTGGACTCCGAGGACAAGAAGGACACACTGGTCAGTTCCAGGTTGGTTCAGCAGGTGAAGACGTCGCAGAGTGAGGCCAGACTTCTCACAGAGCTCCTGGGCAGCAAAAACGAGGAAGAAAAGAACAACAAAGAAGAGACAAAGTATAAGGAGAAGGAAGAAGATAGGGGCGACGTGAGCAGTGACCTGGGGTCGGAGGCGAGCAACGACGGAAGCAGAGCCTCTTCAGCGGCTTCGTCAGCATGCTCATATGAGGTGTCCGGCTCTGCCGCCAACAGCGACACTGCCTCTCTAAGGAGCGAGGGAAGCAGTGAGCATTCGAGTGAGGACAAGCAGGAGGACACTGAATCCAAGATGGACGCTTACTTGCCTGGCAGGAACGAGACTCGGGAAGTTGTTCCAATAAGCATCCTCAAACACGACGGACACCCGAAGAGTTCCCGGGGCTCGATAACCTTCAACCCGAAGCTTGAACAAGTTATCGGTTACGGTGGTGATGTAGACTACTCCGACGATGAAGATGACCTGGATGATGACACCGATGATGACTACGACAATCTGGCTGACTTGACTCCAGATGAGCGAGTCTTGAGACAACTAACGGACAAGAACACAGAGTTTAATTCAGACAATGACAACCTGAAAAAAGATATAGAGGAGCTTCTCCCCTCCGTTAAAGAACTAGAGGAGAAGAGAAAGATGATCCTCGCGGAGATTGCGGCGCTAGAGAGGCTGGGAAGGGAAAATCGACTGAAGAATGAAAAGGCGAAGCAAGAAGAAAAGAAAGAAGACAAACAGGAAGCCAAAGTGAAATTGAAACGCTCTCCCCCGCTGGTCTCAACCAAGCCACTGATCGCCCGCAACAATAATGAGCTCCGCATCAACCAGGTGCTCCCAATGAAGAACGGGGAGGTGGTCAGAACGGGACTGGCGGGGGACAGTGAAGATGTCCCTCTAAAGGGCATCAAGCCCAAGTACGTCGCTAGGGAGGAGGAGATGATTGAAAAATCCAGTTTAGAAAACGGGGAGCTGAAGACCAACATAGGCAAGATCACCTCCATAGACAATATGTATGTCTCAGAAGACACGAAGATGATCAGATCTGCATCTGTACATGATGTCTGTATATCGGTCGTGGACAAGACAGTCAAATCCGCGGAAGCTAGTCAGGATATACCGGCAAAGATAACTAATATTGACGACGTCTTGCCACACCACGAAGAGGACATTTCGGACGAAACCTCAGATTCTTTTGATTCTGGAAAGGAAACATTATCATCATCATCGAGTCTGAGAGCATCATTATCTCCTGTGACACCGCCTGAAAGTCCTCTCTCGGATAAAGCAAACACAAATCAAAATACTTTGGTCAATAAAGGGGCAGACAGCGCCAAATCCTGTGAGTTAACAAAGGAAGCTCCTCGTGCAACCAGTAGTGATACAGAGGCTTCACCTAAATTAGCCCCGGTTTCATCTGCTAGAAAATTACTTATGGACCAAAGCCATCGTCAAACAGTAAATGAAGCAACACAGCAGACTGCTGCAAAATGCTTAAATACCTCGCCAAATTCAAGTCCTGAAATTCACAAGGCTCAAGCTAGCCAAAACCTGGCAGCAAGCATCAAGACTCCATCACCAACTCAGCATCACAAGAAACTGGAGACCTCACCAGGCTTTTCGGTCACTCCAGGGAAGACTTCCTCACAGTCATCCTCAACTGTAGTGCATCAGAACTTAAATACACCTGCAAACTGTGTAGTGGAACAGAAACTGGATGGAAACTCTAGAACCACAAATGAAAGATGCGCAGAAGAGGTCTCTCAATCCAACACATTACCCAACTCAACAGCAGACACAAAGAAGACTGACAAAACCTCAAGTGAGAGAGGTTTAAAAGAGGTCTCTCAACCTCACACATTACCCAACTCAACTGCCACCGCAAGAAACGCTTCCAAAATCTTGAGTGAGAAAGTTTCGGAAGAGCTGTCTGAGCCCCACACATTACTTTGCTCAACATTGGCTACAAGGAACATTGCCAAAAAAGAAACTGAAAACCTCTCCCAAAGTCGAGGCTCCGGTAATGCTTCAGAAGTCACTAGAACTAACTCAAACCAGTCACTTCCAGTAGCATCTGGAATTCCAAGTATCCAGCTCTTCCAGAGGCTTCCAACGGCACTTCACATCAGAGTAACTCAGACAATTTTCAAATTTCAACATATAAAAATCTTACCGAATCCTCTAGAGATACATCTAACGAAAATCCCACAGAGGCTTCCAAACTTTTACCTAATCAGCATCTTCCAGAAGTTTCTAGAAAAACACTACCTAATAAGTTACACCTGGATATTTACAAAACACCATCTAATCAAAGCCTTCAACAAGACTCCTTAAGAAACTTATCTAATTACATTCATATTGAGGCTACCAAAATTTCATCCAATCAGAGTCTTCCAGAGACGACACGAACCTTATCAAATCATAGTCATGCTTCCAGAACACCATCCAATCAAAGTCTTCCAG
Source organism: Cherax destructor (assembly GCA_009830355.1). Lineage (NCBI taxonomy): Eukaryota > Metazoa > Arthropoda > Malacostraca > Decapoda > Parastacidae > Cherax > Cherax destructor. Next base: position 183,700 of record WNWK01001886.1, on the reverse strand, counting down.
AAACCCCAAGAAGTTCCAGTGATCAGAGTCTTCCAGAGACGCCAAGAACCTTATCTAATCACAGTCGTGCTTCCAGAACACCATCCAATCAAAGTCTTCCAGAAACCCCAAGAAGTTCCAGTGATCAGAGTCTTCCAGAAACTCCAAGATCTTCAGAGAGTGATAAAAATATTCAAGACAATGCAAAGACTCCAGCAAGTCGGCAGTCGAGTACCTCCAGCATGATGACAACCTTCGGCACACCTTTAATGATATCGACCCCGCCAGAGAACTCATTCCTTCATTCGTCCTCCACACGCAGCATGTACGACGACTCTTACAGCTGTCCCTCTGCGATGCACACCCAAGAGACGACAGACTTCCTCCGGGAGATCAAGTTGCAACCAGAAGTTCCAGCTCCGACGGCAGGCATCCAGAAGTCTGCATTATATGCCTCAACATCTTGCCTCAAGGGTCTTCCTGGAGCCAAGCCGGTGATAACACCCAAACCTCCAAAACTTAGAGAAAAACCCAAAGTTCCATATAAACCATCTGGTAACAGTCCTAGAATATATGCAACACCTGCGCCCATCACCCCGAAAGTTCCAATTGGGAATCTTTCAGGGGCTATTTCAACACCCAACCTTACAGCACTGCATGCAGAAGACAGAAGTGACACAAACTCTACCGCATCGGGCACTTCGGACGCGTCTTCATCACACTCACGACCAGAAAGTAGACCAGAAACTGTGTACAAACTTAATCCCGAGCAGAAAAAGCCACCCCCAACCACTCAAGCACCCTCTATACCAGTGCTGAATGGACGCCATAAGGTAGAGGCTGTTTATGATGTTCCTGTGACGCTCGCTTCAAGTATGATAACCACACCTAGAAAAACTTTAGTAGGGTCTTCCGGTGAAGAGTTGAAACGCGAAGATGATGCCACCATTTACCACGAGATTGATGAAAGCATCAAAGCTAACAGACAACCTGGTAACACTGACCTGGATCAGGGATCGTCGGGGTCTCCATCTGAGCCAGATTATTCCCCATCTTCGAGTCGTCATGAGTCCACCAGGTGTCAGTCTAGGTCCATCTTCGAAGCTAATCGCTCTATGCTGTCTGCCGCTCTCGACTTCGGCACTAAGGCAACAAGATCGAGCTCAACTAAGCGACCTGCGCCTAGACCGCCAGCCGGCGAGGAGGAACAAAATTGCGGTGCAGCGGAGGCTTCGGAGAGTACCACGCCGACGACGACTCAACCAGTGGTACCAGTGGAAAGGTCTCCAAAGAACTCGCTTGGCGAGAGTCCCCAGGAAACAACTTCAACGATACAATCTGATAACAATGATGGTGAATCTTACTCTTCCTTCACCGACGATTTTGACGACGACGACGACGATGAAGAAGAGGAAGAGGAAAGAGGGGACAGCCACCCTACATTGAGGAAAGCTGAGAGGTCGTCATCAGCTGTGCCCTTCTACAGGAACTCCATTGGCGCCATCGTCACCCATGAGGGTAAAGGTTAGTTGCTTCTTGTTTCCTTCCTGGCGAGCGGCAGAGGCTGTTCCAGGGTGCGCCAGTCCTTACCTTGATCTCTTCTAACTTTACCCTTTGCATATGACCCTTCCAAGAGTTGGGGAGGGGTGTCTTGTTGCTGATGAAGGGCTCTTGATCAGAGGAATTGGAGCTACCAACCCTATCATCGGATCAAACCTGATTGCCCTCTCCACTCTCATCTCTTCCCAGATGCTGTATGACCCCTACAGTTTTAGCATCTCATAATACACACACACACATACACACACACACACACACACACACATACACACACACATACACACACACATAATGTCGTGCCGAGTAGGTAAAACTGGTCAATTAGCAAGAATTCATTTAAAATTAAGTCCTTTCTAAAATGTTCTCTTATACGTTTAAAGATATATTTTTTTCATTTATGTTAATGTAAAAATTAATAATTTTATACCAAAAGAACCTTAGAAAACTTACCTAACCTTATTATAACAAGCGCAATTTAATTTGGCCTAATCCAACTAAATATTTTTAGACAAGTTTACAATAATTTAATAATAAACAAACACAATGAAATATATTTTTTCGTTAGGTTCAAAATGAAAATTTTCGCTTGTCTCATTCGGCAAGAAGAACGTTGCTATTTAAGCCAAAATAGCAAGTTTTACCTATTCGGCATATATATATATATATATATATATATATATATATATATATATATATATATATATATATATATATATATATATATATATATATTTTTATAGCAAAAGATCACAGTAAACAGGTGATATCAAAATATGCAAGACAACCACTATGGAAAAATAATGTGAGTAATCGCTTGGAATTCCTCTATTTTTCATAGTGGTTGTCTTCTATATATATATATATATATATATATATATATATATATATATATATATATATATATATATATATAACTTCTCAAAGCGGATTAACTTTACGCCGGATCTTGTGATCTAAGGAATTTGAGCCGTCAGTTTCCTTTGATCGAATCTGACTGCTTCTCATTCTCCTAGGCACTGTATGACCCCTACGGGTTTAGCGCTTCCTGAAAATAATCATAATTTACACTTACAGGAACGTACGACTTCCCTGGGGCCGTGGGTATGGTAAGTTCCTCCCCTCTGGGCAGCCAGGTGCCCAGCATGGTTCCTTCTGGCAGCCCAGGAGCTGTGTCCAACAAGCCCCTGGCTTCACGGTCACACTCTGTGCCTCGTAATGCCAACCACGTCGTCAGTGCCAGCTTGGTGTCAGGGGCTAAGTTGCAGCTGGCATCTTCCTCATCTACCTCAGCTACATGTTCCTCCTCGTCCAAGTTCAGCTTCGGCAGACCTGGTGAGCTGTGTGTGTGTGTCTGTTTTGGGGAGGGTGTTTTGGCTCGATACTGTGAAGAGTATTGATTATATGTACTCTCTCTCTCTCTCTCTCTCTCTCTCTCTCTCTCTCTCTCTCTCTCTCTCTCTCTCTCTCTCTCTCTCTCTCTCTCTGGCTGCAGTTTTTGCTCAGGAGATAGCATAAATATAGACTAAGGTCTGTTTCTCGCCTTTGTCAAGTACATTTTCTCTCTTATCTCTCATGTCTCGGTTACAGCATTCTTGCGTCCGTCGTCGCCTCCCAGTGAAAAGCGAGACTCCAGCAGCAGTGATAGAGGTCGAGATCGCAAAAGCAAGAAGACTTCTTCATCCACATCTTCGAGGTTCTCGCTCAAGAAGTTGCTGCGTCTTGGAGGTGGCGGCGGTGGCAAAGAAGATGAGAGACGGGCAGCCAAAGAACAAGAGAAGAGACTGGCAAGAGACACCAAGAAGGGAAGGATTACTATCATCCACCCGCTGGATTATAATCAGAATGGCGTCGAGGTGGGTGCTGGTAGTGTGGGTGGTGCTGGTAGTGGATGGTCGTGTGGGTGGTGCTGGTAGTGGATGGTCGTGTGGGTGGTGCTGGTAGTGGATGGTAGTGTGGGTGGTGCTGGTAGTGGATGGTAGTGTGGGTGGTGCTGGTAGTGGATGGTCGTGTGGGTGGTGCTGGTAGTGTGGGTGGTGCTGGTAGTGGATGGTAGTGTGGGTGGTGCTGGTAGTGGATGGTAGTGTGGGTGGTGCTGGTAGTGGATGGTCGTGTGGGTGGTGCTGGTAGTGGATGGTAGTGTGGGTGGTGCTGTAGTGGATGGTCGTGTGGGTGGTGCTGGTAGTGGATGGTCGTGTGGGGTGGTGCTGGTAGTGGATGGTCGTGTGGGTGGTGCTGGTAGTGGATGGTAGTGTGGGTGGTGCTGGTAGTGGATGGTCGTGTGGGTGGTGCTGGTAGTGGATGGTAGTGTGGGTGGTGCTGGTAGTGGATGGTCGTGTGGGTGGTGCTGGTAGTGGATGGTCGTGTGGGTGGTGCTGGTAGTGGATGGTCGTGTGGGTGGTGCTGGTAGTGGATGGTAGTGTGGGTGGTGCTGGTAGTGGATGTGTAGTGTGGATGGTGCTGGTAGTGTGGGTGGTGCTGGTAATGGATGGTCGTGGGGTGGTGCTGGTAGTGGATGGTCGTGTGGGTGGTGCTGGTAGTGGATGGTAGTGTGGGTGGTGCTGGTAGTGGATGGTAGTGTGGATGGTGCTGGTAGTGTGGGTGGTGCTGGTAATGGATGGTCGTGTGGGTGGTGCTGGTAGTGGATGGTAGTGTGGATGGTGCTGGTTGTGGCTGGTGCTGGTCGTGTGGGTGGTGCTGGTAATGGATGGTAGTGTGGGTGGTGCTGGTAGTGGATGGTCGTGTGGGTGGAGCTGGCAGTGGATGGTCTTGTTATTGCTGCGGGGTGGTGATGGTGGTGGCACAGGTGGTTGTGTTAGTGGTGGGCTTGGTTAGTGTAACTTTGTAAATGGTTCAAGTCGGACCGAAACGTCGTCGTAAGCTCCTCTCTTCTATGTGCGGGTTGTGTGTGTAGTGTGGGCTTGGTGCTTTACGTGTGGTCGGCTAACACCCAGGTACCTATTTACTGCCGGGTAAACAGGGGCAACAGGAGTGAGAAAACATGTCCAACTTTTCCACCTGGTGCTGGGATCGAACCCAGTTCCTTCAGATGCGAACCGCCTGCGATACCACTTCTTTACATCCTAACCAGAAACCCATCACACAGTTTGGTAAATATTGACTGTAGCTTCTTATGCTTTTTAATTTAAATTCTCCAACATTAAATGGGTTATGCAATGAAACTAGCTTTATTTTGTGCAAATTGTAAGAGAACATTTATTAACCTGAACTAACCTAACCTAGAATTACTCCTAATTCAGGTCCGGTTTACTTAGGTTTGGTTACGTTAGGTTAGATTTTTGGTTACCAAAAAAACAGCTGTTTTTTTCCCAACGCCATAATAAAGTCACTGAGATCAGAACTGAGAAGTTACATTTAGTATTAGTCGATATTATTATTATAATCAAATAGAAGTATCAGTCGATAATATTTCCCTGAACTAGTAGGAAAACTACATGTGTATTCTATTTTAAAATAATAATAATTATTTTAAAAATCATGAATTATCCATTGTTTCGCATGATAGGTGATCGCTCGCCCTGAGAAGACGTCCCCTATTTATGACTACACGGGTATATATGGCTACATCCCTCCACCCCAGCTCAGTGCTAAACTGGACCCCTGCTCCTCCCTAACACAGGTGAGTCCTTCCCCAGTCTTCAGGGGTAATTTCTGTCAGCTTATCCTCTTAATAACAGTCAGTGTTTCACTGTTGCTAATTCAGTTAAATAGCTAGCTTATTTCACTAGGCTTAATTAAAATTATCTGTTACTTTGGTGGGTCTTCGTTTTCTATCTGCCCCTCAAAATTTTTAGTCCTTTATGTTGTACGTATTTTGTTTATTGGCGCCGTAGTAATTGGTTAATTTTTAATGATCAATGACACTAACTTATATAACGTAAAAGAAGGAATTAGTTGAAAACTGTGTGAGAAATGGACAAAAAAAATGAGAGGATGAGTTGACATTATTGAAGTAATTTTTTTTTATTTACGCTTTGCATACATAACATCAAAAAGTTTTACAATGATCTTTCAGGACACACAGTTGTCATACGTACATTAAATAGTACATTATATAGATTTAACACAGAACAGTTTATTGTACACCCGATTTCTATCTTGTGGATGATAGACCAAAAAATATAAATGCACAAATGGCTCAGGGACTAAGCCTCAGAAGGGTTAATAGTACATCTGTATATACTGTATTATATTTCACTTGTTACAAGGAAAAATATAGAGCATTTGTTTAAAACATTTGATAATTTCATTAAGATACCTTGACATATCACATAGGTTATTCTAGTTCCTCAACAAGTGGACAACGAAGCACATAAGTGTTCAAGAGAATGAACATAATGCCGGCCACAATTTGGATTTAATGTGATCATTTCAGCGTCTGCCAATCTTCCATAAGTATATATAACCAAGCCTAAGCCAGGCTACTACATCAACAGTCAGTTTGTTTACATTGCATGTTGCGCCTATGCACATTTCTTTTTTGTTACAGTGATTTACAGATCTACTCAGGCGTCTAACTGTGACATCCAGGTTTCGTACCTAGCTCCTAATATTCTGAGTTGACACAAACAGATCAAGGTTATATTTAACTAATTTCCTTCAAGATATTCAGTGTGTGATGGAATTCATAAGAATTTATTTTTTGTATGTTTTGTCATTATGGGAGTCAAGTGCCTACAGTGATGACAATCAGTTTTTTAACTTGTGTCATTATTATTATTATAATCAAAACTAAGCGCTAAACCCACCAGGGTCATACAGCAGGTGCCATTAGGATGGCAAATAATTAAAGTTTTAATGTTGAAACCCAGTTTTTCATATTTATAATTGAACATGGTTGCAATATTTCTTATGTAGGGAGGTGTTAGAAAGCGCTAGCAAAGGTATGAACAGAAGAGCTAATTAACTATCGATAACAAGTTATAAGTATCATTTTTTTCGAATATGAGAAAAGGCTGATATATTTTGTATGTAACTCCTTTCGTATGGTTGATGGATAAATTCTTAGCTTAATAAATTCACATCTTGTATGCCCTTGTTTGACAAGTTCAGCAGGGGTCCGCCATGTCATTCTAATGATAGTTTCTACAATTATATGATACAACTGATAAAGACTTAGCTGATATCATTGGCATACTATATATAGAAAGCCCCTGGTTATGCAGAGAGTTTCCAGCAACTTTTTAAAACTTGTCCCCAGGAGATCAAGTAAATGTGCATATATTAAATTCACTTGTATTATATTTTGTTATAAATATTCAAACGTGTTTCCTTTAAAACAACATACTATATGCAAATAAAAATTATAATAGTAAATATTACTTTATGATAAATTAGAACATTTGCTAGCAAAAGTGTTGTTTGATCTGGTATTCCTCCATTTTGTCAAATATTATGAATGCTATGTTCAAGTATGCGAAAAGGTGTGTACACCGAGTTGTATATTTGTGTATATACACTGATTTTAGTCCATATTTAAGGGATTAAAGTAGCCCTGACTGTTAGGGAACAGATGATATTCAACCTTAATTACCATAACACAATCTATAGTCTTTCAGCCTAATAAACCAACTATTTCTCAAATGCGTATATACAAATAAATATGTACATCTCAGTGTATATACACTGAAAGTTAATGTAAATTCCCATTTTAGGGATTAACAACACTATTCTTGAATGTTAGTATACGTGTGAGATGCAGCCTTAATTAACCACGTGCAGTCGATAGTCATTAACCCAAACTACGTTGACACATGAAGAAAATAATGCAGAAAGCTTGAGAGCACTTTTGATACAAAAATAAGATGTGTTTGTTGCAGGCCGCCGCCGCCACCACCGCAATGCAAGCCTCACCAGCCCCGTCCTTAGCCAGCAAGACCTCCCACAGTTCCTCTTCCGTTGGTCCTTGTGGGGCAATGACGCCCCCTAATGCTCCTCCGCCCCCTGCTCCATCTCTGCCCCTGGCCGCTGTGGTTACTACCACCGTGGACACCACGTCTGCCAACGTCACTACAGCAGTCGCTGCGTCAGCGTCACTTACTGTGTCAGGGGTCACGTCCGTGTACGCCAGCAGTCCTCTTGTCACGGCCACCACTACTTCATCCCTTGAAAAACGTAGCTCCTTCCTCAGAAGAGTAAGTATCATTAGTATTTGCTGCGCCTCTCATGAGTGTTAAGCGGGGCCAGGAGCTATAACTCGACCCCTGCAACCACAACTAGGTGAGTACAGATCAGTAATAGAAAAAAATGTACTCACAGGTGTATGTCTAAGTGTATGTGAACTGAGTTTTGTTTAATCATTGTTTAGGAATTAGTAATCTTGACTGGTGGTGAATAGGTGATTCACAGCCTTAATGACCCTCTTGTAGTTGTCAGACTTTGAACTCCATTAACCGACCTAACCCGTTGACATTATTTAAATGCAGAGCAATCTATACCAATATTATCCACGACTTGTGAGAGTAAGTTACTCTCAATATGTATTCCATTGCATAAATTTGTTATAGTTCCTTATTACTTTCTCAATTTTCGTATTCGCTATGCATAATTATTTAGTTAAAATGAAGTTATGAAGTTCATTAGCAGGCTTATTGAAGTGAGAATGTAGATGATGATTTCCATGTTTATGTTCTCCATGACACAAGGGTGTAAGAATCCAGTATTCTTTATGTAAAGAATTCATTATTAAGGTACTGACGATACTGTTATAGGAATTTTCACCGTGTTTGAGCCTAGCATGCAAGGGAGGGTTTGTAATAAGCAGTGTCACTCGTGGTGTTTTAGGAATGTACCTTGGAACGGAAAGAGTCTGGAGCCAGCTACACCACATACAATGGTGTTTCCACCTCTTCACCACACCCCCTGCACCACCAGCCTGGGGTCAGCATCACCACTACTACCTCTACCTCCGCCTCATTGCACCACCAACACCATCTTGGCTACAACTCTGAAGGTTAGTATCACTGTCAGCTCATTCCTCAGTCATGTACAGGATATGTACAACGAAAGATGTATGTTTGTGTATATTCAGAGTTTACTTCAATCCTTATATTAGAGATTAAAGTATTTTTAATGGCCCGCGTGTTGTTGATAGGCTTTAGGTAACCATTAATATGCTGGTGTTTCATGTGTGATGTATTAATGGTGCAATTTTTAGGCTTTTTGCTTTTCATTTTTTCATATATTTTTGGAGGTTTCATCATTTACATGTTCTTCCCTTATTGTGCTGGTTTTCATGCTTGTTGGCTTGTGCATCACTTTGTTTGTGAGAAATAACTATTCAGATTAACCCAGGATTAATAAATAACCCAAGAAAAGTCCAGCATTGTGACTTATTTCCATTGCTTTCCCCAAGATCTTGCCCAGGTTGTGACTCGTAAAGTGGACGCACTTCTAGTTACTCCTAGTCCTCGAAGGGAGGTGCTTGGATGCCGGTGAAAGGCTCTTGATCCAAAGAATTGGAACTGTCCTCCCCTTCTTCGAATCGAATGTAAATTCCTCCCAGTCGCTAGGCGATGTATCACCCCTACTAGTTTAGCGTTTCCCTATGTGAACATGGGCAACAGACTACCCTGGATTAAACCTGGTCCATTTCGTTGTGAGCCGAACACTCCGCAAGTGAACTATGTACATTTCTTGAAATTTCTATTATTGAGAAATAAATTCTATTAATGTCTTCATAGTCTGTAACATTTAGGTTGGTGAATTTTGTAATAATAAAACTTTTGTGTTTAACATATTCACAGTTTCATCAGAAGAGAAGAGAAACTCGATATAGCGAGCTGTTTCGTGTTGACGTTATCCAGCATAAATCTGCATGATAACGTGCATGTGATCTTATAGCCAGGAATTAACTTTCTTCTCTAGTCTCATTCACTATTGAATTATGGTCAGTTAACATTGACACAGCCTTAATTACACGGACATAATAATCTGAGGAAGATTACTGGGAAAGATCACGAAATGTAATTTTGTGCCTAATTTCCAGTTGGGTTGAAGCGTCTCACTGCTGCTTCCTATGAATGATACAAGAGTTTCAGCACGAATGTAGTACAATCCACAACTTAATTATTTATCTAATATATATATATGCATGCATGCAATCGCGAACGAGAGATGAAAGATGAAAAATAATCACAAGGAGTTGAATATATACATAGTTACATATATATACACCTATAATTTATAATATGAAACAAAATTTTACAGTTATACAGACTGTATTACGTAATGGTAATGCTTACATTATCGTGATTTAGAGCCAAGAGATTTAAGCATCCTCCCTAGTCTAGTACAGTATATTAAGCCTCCCACGCGTTTCGTGTCAATTTGAGCAGTTATTACCCCATGACCGTTCCCAAGATTATAACACTTTGTGGAATGTGAGTGGCGTCATTAGCACGACATCCCTTCCATTGTGACGATGGTGACGCTGATGGTGGGTGATCAGCCTCACCCATGGCTGCATTTTCCCTCCACCTCACGCCATTCCAAGTTCCCCCTCCACCCTTATGTGTGTACACACACACCAGTCTTACCTGTTGCTACTCTTGCAACATTGCATAGCTCCTGATGCACGGAAAAGTGTGAAAGATATATATATACAATACAGTCGCAAACAGGCGATCTTAAAAATCCAAACAAGATTTTCCTCCCCATATGGCTTGTTCTGTATATATAATGTAGTAGGTTGGTAGATAGCAACCCCCCAGCAAGGTACTGCCAGATGAGTGTAAAACGGTAGCCTGTATTTGTTTTACATGATGGTATGATTGCTGGTGTCTTTTTTCTGTCTCATAAACATGCAAGATTTCAGGTACTTCTACTTACACTTAGGTCACACTACACATGCTTGTACACGTTTATGTATACACACTCATCTGAGTTTTTTTTATTTTATCTTAACAGTTCTTATTACTTTTCATATCCATGAGGAAGTGGAATAAGAATCTTTCCTCCGTAAGCCATGCATGTTGTAAAAGTCAACTAAAATGCCGGCAGCGATGGGCTAGTAACCCCTTTTCCCATATAGCCTACTAAAAAGAAAAAGACGAAAACCGTCAATTTGGGATGTTCGAATGTGTGTGGATGTTGTGCGAATGATAAGAAAGAGATGATTGTGGATGTTATGAATGAAAAGAAGCTGGATGTCCTGGCTTTAAGTGAAACAAAGCTGAAGGGGGTAGGAGAGTTTCAGTGGGGAGAAATAAATGGGATTATGTCAGGAGTTTCTAATAGAGTTAAAGCTAAGGAAGGAGTAGAAATAATGTTGAAGGATAACTTGTGGCAGGAAAAGGAATATAAATGCATAAATTCAAGGATTATGTGGAGTAAAATAAGGGTTGGATGTGAAAAGTGGTTTATAGTAAGTGTTTATGCACCTGGAGAAGAGAGAGATTGATTGATTGATTGATTGATTTTGGGAAATGTTGAGTGTGAGGAGTTTTGAACCAAGTGAGAGAGTACTTGAGGTTGTGGATTTCAATGCTAAAGTGGGTAAAAATGTTGTAGAGGGAGTAGTAGATAAATTTGGGGTACCAGGGGTAAATGAAAATGGGGAGACTAATTGAACTGTGTAGAAAGAGGTTTGGTAATAAGTAATAAATATTTTATGAAAAAGGGGATAAATAGGTATACAAGATATGATATAGCATGTAATGAAAGTAGTTTGTTAGATTATGTATTGGTGGATAAAAGGTTGATGAGTAGGCTTCAGGATGTACACGTTTATAGAGGGGCAATGGATATATCGGATCATTATCTAGTTGTAGCTACAGTTAGAGTAAGAGGTAGATGGGACAAAAGGAAAATGGCAACAATAAATAAGAGAGAGGTGGAAGTTTATAAACTAAGGGAGGAGGAAGTTAGGGTGAGATATAAGCAACTATTGACAGAAAGATGGGCTAGTGCAAGAAGGGGTAGTGGAGGGGGGTTGAAGAGGGATGGGATAGTTTTACAAATGCAGTATTAGAATGTGGAGGCAGAAGTTTGTGGCTATAGGAGGGTGGGTGCAGGATGAAAGAAGAGTGATTGGTGGAATGATGAGGTAAAGGGTGCGATAAAAGAGAAAAAGGTAGCTTATATGGGTGTGAAGCATGGGTTGTAAATGCTGCACCGAGGAGGCGGCTAGAGGCAGTGGAGATGTGTCTAAGGGCATTGTGTGGTGTAAATATTATGCAGAGAATTCGTAGTGTGGAAATTAGGTGTGGAGTTACTAAAAGTATTAGTCAGAAGTCTGAAGAGGGGCTGTTGAGGTGGTATGGTCATTTAGAGAGAATGAAACAAAGAATGACTTGGAGAGCGTATAAATCTGTAGTGCAAGGAAGGCGGGGTAGGGGTCGTCCCCGAAAAGGTTGGAGGGAAAGGGTTGGACTTCCAGCAAGCGTGCGTGAGCGTGTTAGATAGGAGTGAATGGAGACGAATGGTTTTTGGGACCTAACGATCTGTTGAAGTGTAAGTAGGGAAATATTTTTGTAAAGGGATTCAGGAAAACCGGTTAGCCGGACTTGAGTCCTGGAAATGGGATGTACAATGCCTGCACTTTAAAGGAGGTATTTGGGATATTGGCAATTTGGAGGGACGTCTAAGCTGTCGTATCTGAGCGCCTCTGCAAAGACAGTGATTATGTATGAGTGATGGTGAAAGTGTTGAATGATGAAAGTTTTTTTTTCTTTTTGGGTCACCCTGCCTCGGTGGGAAACGGCCAATGTATGTGTGTATACATGTGTGTGTGTGTATATATATATATATATATATATATATATATATATATTTTTTTTATTAACACATCGGCCGATTCCCACCAAGGCAGGTCAAAAGAAAACTTTCATCATCATTCCTCCATCACTGTCTTGCCAGAGGGTGCTTTACACTACAGTTATAAAACTGCAACATTAACACCCCTCCTTCAGAGTGCCGGCACTGTACTTCCCATCTCCAGAACTCAAGTCCGGCCTGCCGGTTTCCCTGAATCCCTTCATAAATGTTACTTTGCTCACACTCCAACAGCACGTCAAGTATTAAAAACCATATGCCTCCATTCACTCCTATCAAATACGCTCACACATGCTTGCTGGAAGTCCAAGCCCTCGCACACAAAACTTCCTTTACCCCCTCCCTCCAACCTTTCCTAGGCCGACCCCTACCCCGCCTTCCCTCCACTACAGATTTATACACTCCGAAGTCACTCTGTCTCGTTCCATTCTCTCTACATGTCCAAACCACCTCAACAACCCCTCCTCAGCTCTCTGGACAATCGTTTTGGTAATCCCGCACCTCCTCCTAATTTCCAAACTCTGAATTCTCTGCATTATATTCACACCACACATTGACCTCAGACATGACATCTCCACTGCCTCCAGCCTTCTCCTCGTTGCAACATTCATCACCCATGCTTCACACCCATATAAGAGCGTTGGTATAACTATACTCTCATACATTCCCCTCTTTACTTCCATGGACAAGGTTCTTTGTCTCCACAGACTCCGAAGTGCTCCACTCACCCTTTTCCCCTCATCAATTCTATGATTCACCTCATCCTTCATAGACCCATCCGCCGACATGTCCACTCCCAAATATCTGAATACATTCACATATTTGGGAATCCCTCACTATGGCAGTTACCTGTTTTCAGGATGGTCAACAAAAACTAGACATATAAGTCAGGTCAAGCTCTGCCTCTTGACATGGACCACTAAGACCAGATATTCACTTGACCTATCCAGTCATTAAGATTTTACTTAATATTTGTATTCTCCTGAAGGGAACCTCAGACCGGAGGTCAAATATACAAAACTTTTCTGTCTCCGTGTAGGTTGATTCCTCTTATTGACAAGTATTCATTACACTCTCGTGCTTTATATATATATATATATATATATATATATATATATATATATATATATATATATATATATATATATATATATTATATATATATATATATATATATATATATATATATTATATATATATATATATATATATATATATATATATATATATATATATATATATATTATATATATATATATATATATATTATATATATATATATATTATATATATATATATATATATTATATATATATATATATTATATATATTATATATATATATATTATATATATATATATATATATTATATATATATATATATATATATATATATATATATATATATATATATATATATATATATATATATATATATATATATATATATATATATATATATATATATATATATATATATATATATATATATATATATATATATATATATATATATATATATATATATATATATATATATATATATATATATATATATATATATATATATATATATATATATATATATATATATATATATATATATATTATATATATATATATATATATTTTATATATATATATTATATATATATTATTATATATATATATATATATATATATATATATATATATATATATATATATTATATATATATATATATATATATATTATATATATATATATATATAAAGCACGAAGTGTAATGAATACTTGTCAATAAGAGGAATCAACCTACATGGAGACAGAAAAGTTTGTATATTTTGACCTCCGGTCTGAGTTCCCTTCAGAGAATACAAATATTAAGTAAAATCTTAATGACTGATAGGTCAAGTGAATATCTGGTCTTAGTGGTCCATGTCAAGAGGCAGAGCTTGACCTGACTTGTATGTCTAGTTTTTGTTGACCATCCTGAAAACAGGTAACTGCCATAGTGAGGGATTCCCAAATATACTCGGTCATGGGATGACCTTCCTTAATATACATTTGGTTGTAACGGGTCTACCTATCTGGGGTTGTTGGTCAATTAACTCTGCTTCTAGAGTTCCTATTATAGGCATCATTTATTTGGTGTAATAGCTGCACTTTCCAGTTGATGGTGTAGTTGTAAGGTTTGATGTCCTGGATAACTGTAAAACTATTTTGTGCATACTGTTCCTTTTGTTATCCTAGCCGTCTTTTATGTTCTATCCCACTTTTTGAAAATTGTGTACTGTTAAAATTACAAAAAATTAACTATCGGTACACAAGATAAAAAAAATGAAAAACTGACATTCTAGGTCCATTTGGTTTGTTTGGCCGCCTCTGCCTAAAAACTTGTTATATACACTTCAGAGATATTTTAATCCCTCGTAGGATGTTACAGTATTGCTGTTGGTCTGTAGGTGGGTTGTGGTCTTGGACATCGTGTAGTCGATAAGATTTAAACCTACGTTGTCTGAGGTGACTGGCTTGTGTTGAAACCTGTCGTTATGTTAACACTGACTCCATGATGGCTGCGGAATGTTACTGAATGAGAAGTTTCCCATAGTCATCTGGCAAACCTAGTGTCATGTAACTATTATGAATCTTTCCCTTTATTCACAGCGCTGTGACCCTCTCGCGTTTAGCGCTTATTATGATTATATTAGTAGTAGTAACTTTTTTTCAGGTCCGGCGGCGGAGGGGAGGGGGAGGTATACAGTGTTGATTTTATTTTGCAATATTTGGTTTCTGCTCTTTAAAAACGCATCAAACAATCATGTTCAAAGTTGATCAGTAAATAGTCTGCATTGACTTGATGCAGTGACTAATATTCCATCAATGGTTGTGCAGTTTCCTGGTGGGAGCTGCACAACTGATGGGTAGAGTGATCAGTGAAGCTTGTCTTGTTCACCGCACGCTGTTCGACAGACATCACAGCCTAGCTGATCACACACTGCAGGAATTTGTCCAATTTACTGTTGAAGGTGGTTATAAAACATGTTGGTAATTCCTGCATATAGTTTAAGGTTTTGAAGAAGAAATGGACCTTTGCTTATTGCGTTACCATTTATGTACTTTGTACACCCTTGGTTACGTTATTGTGCATCATCGGCCGTGCAACTCTTTCATAGAGTTGCAGACACGACTGCAGTCTAGACATCATTGTCTTTATATGGAGTTATTTTTGTGTACATAATTGGAAATAGTCCCACCAATATTGTCCAGGTCCAAGTGTATATTATAATAAAGCTTTCTCGCATGTATTCCGTTGAATTATTTTGAGAGACTTGCAGGATTCGCAAATAAATAAATGTAGGCACAGATGCAACAAAACTTGTTTGCAGTCTCCAGATCTGTATTTTCGCCAGCCTTAAAAGGCTGGATTGTGTTTGAGCTAGTGTGACAAGGCACAGTGTAAAAACAAAACTGATTGTGTATATTAACACACACACACACACACGTATGCATGCATACTCGGTCACGGAGTATAGACTAGGTGGGGGGAGGCAGAAGATTAATACGAAAAAAAAATATATAATCTTAATTTTTAAAGGGGTGGACCGATAGGCCAGTGGAAGGGCTCGGTCAGATGACCAAAAGCTCCAGCTAAGGGTCTTCATATGACTAAGACCCTCGTCAGGGAATACATGTCCTGTTTCCTGACAAACCTTACCTAACCTCAAGTAGAGGCTGTAAATCTTATTCAGAGAGAGAAAGGGAGAGACCTGAGAGTAACCATAGGGTCTATCATATCGCTAGAGGCTCGCTTCTGCTGAATAATCTCTACTGCCAATTCTTGCCTGGCAAATCAGAGTGACCTCCAGGAATCTCAACAAAGAATCAGTCTGGGCGCTTTATACAACATTTGTCAAGCCCATCTTGGAATATACAGTACCGGGATGAAACCCACGCTTGAGAAAGTATGTTAAAAAATGGAGAAAGTGTAGAGGTATGCAACGCGATGAATTCTAGAGCTTATGGGTATGAGCTACGAAGAGGCTAACCGAATTGAACCTAACGATACCGGAGGACAGATAACATACAAAACACTTTGAAGAATTGATAGGGCACACAGTCTGTTTGAGAGGGGGAAAAAAGGTACTTGGGGTGCATAGCTGAAAGTTAGAAACAAATGAGTCACAGAAATGTCAGGAAGCATTTCTTCAGCCTCAGTGGTCGGGAAGTGGAATGACTTCGATGAGGAAGTGGTGGAGGCAGATTCCATACATGGTTTGAAGAGCAAATACGATAGGGCCCACGAGGCTAGGAGGGAGTGAGTCTGGCAAATTGAGAGTCGGAGGCTAGAAGATAAGACTCAAACCCCTGCAACCACATGTAGGTATGTACACACTACTGTCATTTACACATTGCTTGAAATTATTTCTGTTCTCAAGATTGTCATTCACACCTTTAATGATGTGTGTTAACGTGAGGTATACATGTGAGGTATAAATATGTGTACGTCAGGTATAAATGTGTACGTGAGGTATAAACATGTATATATGCGAGGTATACACTAGTATCCATGCGAGGTATACACTAGTATGCATGCGAGGTATACACTGAGTATGCATGCGAGGTATACGCTGAGTGAGTATGCATGCGAAGTATACGCTGAGTGAGTATGCATGCGAGGTATACGCTGAGTGAGTATGCATGCGAGGTATACGCTGAGTGAGTATGCATGCGAGGTATACGCTGAGTGAGTATGCATGCGAGGTATACGCTGAGTGAGTATGCATGCGAGGTATACGCTGAGTGAGTATGCATGCGAGGTATACGCTGTGTGAGTATGCATGCGAGGTATACACGTGGGTATATGCGAGGTGTACACGTACAAGTGAGGTATACTGTGTTCATGTGGGTGTACACACAGATGTGTGGTTGATATTTGATGTACACAGGTAGGTGGGTTGTGGGTGTATACCCGGCTGTGTACGTTGTGGATGTAAACCCAGGTATGTGGCTTGTTGGTGTACACACAGGTGTGTGGGTTATGGGTGTACACCCAGGTATGTGGCTTGTTGGTGTACACTCAGGTGTGTGGGTTATGGGTGTACACCCGTGTGTGGGTTATGGGTGTACACCCGTGTGTGGGTTATGGGTGTACACCCGTGTGTGGGTTATGGGTGTACACCCAGGTGTGTGGGTTGTGGGTGTACACCCAGGTGTGTGGGTTATGGGTGTACACCCAAGTGTGTGGGTTATGGGTGTACACCCAGGTGTGGGGATTGTGGGTGTACACCCAGGTGTGTGGGTTATGGGTGTACACCCAGGTGTGTGGGTTGTGGGTGTACACCCAGGTGTGAGGATTGTGGGTGTACACCCAGGTGTGTGGGTTATGGGTGTACACCCAGGTGTGAGGATTGTGGGTGT
Source organism: Cherax destructor (assembly GCA_009830355.1). Classification (NCBI taxonomy): domain Eukaryota; kingdom Metazoa; phylum Arthropoda; class Malacostraca; order Decapoda; family Parastacidae; genus Cherax; species Cherax destructor. The sequence continues at coordinate 165,969 of WNWK01001886.1, read as the reverse complement.
ACACCCAGGTGTGAGGATTGTGGGTGTACACCCAGGTGTGAGGGTTGTGGGTGTACACCCAGGTGTGTGGGTTATGGGTGTATGGGTGTACACCCAGGTGTGAGGATTGTGGGTGTACACCCAGGTGTGAGATTGTGGGTGTACACCCAGGTGTGAGGGTTGTGGGTGTACACCCAGGTGTGAGGATTGTGGGTGTACACCCAGGTGTGAGGATTGTGGGTGTACACCCAGGTGTGAGGATTGTGGGTGTACACCCAGGTGTGAGGGTTGTGGGTGTATGGGTGTACACCCAGGTGTGAGGATTATGGGTGTACACCCAGGTGTGAGGATTGTGGGTGTACACCCAGGTGTGTGGGTTATGGGTGTACACCCAGGTGTGAGGATTGTGGGTGTACACCCTGGTGTGAGGATTGTGGGTGTACACCCAGGTGTGAGGATTGTGGGTGTACACCCAGGTGTGAGGGTTGTGGGTGTGGTAGGAATGCTACACCCAGTTACCCGGCCCATGGCAACGCCCCTTACCGTCTTCCCCTCCCTCCTCCATCTCTCTCCATACGTCACTACATGTATAAGGTAGGCGTGCTTGCTGCACTCTGCCTGCCTCTTCAAGGCTGGCGCTTTTCAGATTGCTTGTTGATTAATTGCTCCATACCATAATGAAGTCTCACTCGCTGGCTCCCTCTCCGCCTCTCTACTTTTACCTTAGATGAGTTGCGATAGTTTTTCTACACCCGGAGCCCGGCCATAGACCAGGCTCGTTTGGTACTTGCCTGATCAACCAAGGTTGCTGCTGTTGGTACGCCGACCCACATATCTATTACAGCCTGGTTGATCTGGCATCTAGTGAAGATACTTGTCCAATTACCTCTTGAAGACCTACACTTGTCTGACTCAAGCACGCACTCTATCCATGCTTTATATATATATATATATATATATATATATATATATATATATATATATATATATATATATATATATATATATATATATATATATATATATATATATATATAAGAGAGAGAGAGAGAGGAGTGTTAGAGGTATCGGGAAGATGGAGAGAATATTTTGAGGATTTGTTAAATGTTGATGAAGACAGGAAGCTGTGATTTCGTGTGTAGGGCAAGGAGGAATAACATCTTGTAGGAGTGTGGAAGAGCCAGTTGTGGGTGTAGGGAAAGTTCGTGAGGCAGTGGGTAGAATGAAAGGGGTAAGGCAGCTGGGATTGATGGGATAAAGATAGAAATGTTAAAAGCAGGTGGGGATATAATTTTGGAGTGGTTGGTGCTATTATTTAATAAATGTATGGAAGAGGGTAAGGTACCTAGGGATTGGCAGAGAGCGTGTATTGTTCCTTTGTATAAAGGCAAAGGGGACAAAGAGAGTGCAAAAATTATAGGGGAATAAGTCTGTTGAGTGTACCTGGTAAAGTGTATGGTAGAGTTATTATTGAAAGAATTAAGAGTAAAACAGAAAGCAGGATAGCAGATGAACAAGGGGCTTTAGGAAAGGTAGGGGTGTGTAGACCAAGTGTTTACAGTGAAACATATAGGTGAACAGTATTTGGATAAGGGTAAAGATGTTTTTGTGGCATTTATGGATTTGGAAAAGGCGTATGATAGGGTAGATAGGGGGCAATGTGGCAGATGTTGCAGGTGTATGGAATAGGAGGAAGGTTACTGAAAGCAGTGAAGAGTTTTTATGAGGATAGTGAGGCTCAGGTTAGAGTGTGTAGGAGGAAGGGGACTATTTCCCAGTAAAAGTGGGCCTTAGACAAGGATGTGTGATGTCACCGTGGTTGTTCAATATATTTATAGATGGGGTTGTAAGAGAAGTGAATGCGAGGGTCTTGGCAAGAGGTGTTGGGCTAAAAGATAAAGCAAATACAAAGTGGGAGTTGTCACAGTTGCTTTTTGCCGATGACACTGTGCTTTTGGGAGATTCTGAAGAGAAGCTGCAGAGGTTGGTGGATGAATTTGGTAGGGTGTGTAAAAGAAGAAAATTGAAAGTGAATATAGGAAAGAGTAAGGTGATGAGGATAACAAAAAGAATAGGTGACGAAAGATTGGATATCAGATTGGAGGGAGAGAGTATGGAGGAGGTGAATGTATTCAGATATTTGGGAGTGGACATGTCGGCGGATGGGTCTATGAAGGATGAGGTGAATCATAGAATTGATGAGGGAAAAGGGTGAGTGGAGCACTTCGAGTCTGTGGAGACAAAGAACCTTGTCCATGGAAGTAAAGAGGGAATGTATGAGAGTATAGTTATACCAACGCTCTTATATGGGTGTGAAGCATGGGTGATGAATGTTGCAACGAGGAGAAGGCTGGAGGCAGTGGAGATGTCATGTCTGAGGTCAATGTGTGGTGTGAATATAATGCAGAGAATTCGGAGTTTGGAAATTAGGAGGAGGTGCGGGATTACCAAAACGATTGTCCAGAGAGCTGAGGAGGGGTTGTTGAGGTGGTTTGGACATGTAGAGAGAATGGAACGAGACAGGGTGACTTCGGGGTGTATAAATCTGTAGTGGAGGGAAGGCGGGGTAGGGGTCGGCCTAGGAAAGGTTGGAGGAGGGGTAAAGGAAGTTTTGTGTGCGAGGGGCTTGGACTTCCAGCAAGCATGTATGAGCGTATTTGATAGGAGTGAATGGAGGCATATGGTTTTTAATTCTTGACGTGCTGTTGGAGTGTGAGCAAAGTAACATTTATGAAGGGATTCAGGGAAACCGGCAGGCCGGACTTGAGTTCTGGAGATGGGAAGTACAGTGCCGGCACTCTGAAGGAGGGGTGTTAATGTTGCAGTTTTATAACTGTAGTGTAAAGCACCCTTCTGGCAAGACAGTGATGGAGTGAATGATGATGAAAGTTTTTCTTTTTCGGGCCACCCTGCCTTGGTGGGAATCGGCCGATGTGTTAATAAAAATAATAAATATATATATATATATATATATATATATATATATATATATATATATATATATATATTATTGCGTTTCACGTACGTTGCCTGAGGAGGATCTCAGGAGGGTATATATACTGCAGGTGAGAACAGTCGTGTGCCTCACAGTTCAGTAGCGCCCATTGCAGTACGAAGTGGGCCTCAACACCCATCAGTTTCATGGCTGCCTTGCTTGCAAGGTTCATTACATATTTTTTTTCAACCGGAGCAGACTTTATTTCATCCCCAGGATGGAATCAGACTTACAGGTTAAACTCTTAGTCTTGCGCATTCATTTTCCTTTAGTAATTAATGTTAGTATGTCTTTTATTTCCCGTGTTTTAATAACATATTATCATTTGTTATTATTATTGTTGCCGTTATTTATTCACAGATAACACTAAAAGTAGCAGTAGCCTGTCATTACTTACCCAGGCAGATAGACACGCACGTTATTCATGACACGCTGGTACATCAGCCTAGACATGGGGTTCTTTTGGAGGGTGTTAAGGTGGCCGTTGAAGTAACTCATCTTAGTAAGGCACCTAGCACATTCCTTTGTGGTACGTTAGCACAGATTATAAGTGGCTTACGGGCTCCTCCGTCAAGAACAACCATAAATAGATCCACCTTGAGGGTAGTCGCTCTAATGAAGAGTAGAGCCAGAGATGCAGAGTGACTTTTTGGAGGTTATCTTAGGTAATTTACACATTGTAACATATGATGATCTTACTTGTGTGTGTCTGTACCTAAATAAACCTGCTTATAATGCTTATAATTGTGCCATGGTGTCATACCCGACCAGAGGCACCAACAATGTGCAGTGGAAACAAATGGTATAAAATACCGACACAATGGAAAAATAAACACATAAGCAGTATAATGTGATCCTTTATTGACAAAGTTTCGCCAGGCCAGTAGTCCTGTTGCAGTGCTCCTCCTTTCTTATGTTCTTATACTTGTCCAATCTCTTTTTATGTTACCCAAGGTTTTAACTATCACACTGCTTTGAAGACTGTCACATGCAGCATTATCCACCTGACTAAATCTTATAAATACTCATGTTTCTGTTATTCAGGTAGATCTGTTTGCGACTCGATAAAGCCCACTGCGTGGGCGAAACGTTGTCTATAAAGGATCACATTATACTGCTTATGTGTTTATTTTTCCAACAATGTGCAGTCCATTTGAATGCTTTTGTAGCAATGAATAGGTTATAAATAGATAATAGCTGATCTTTGATTCATCTAGTGGCTGCTGCCGTTATTATAGATAGGTTGAACAAATATTTCGAGTTATCTTTTCAGGAACCATATTTACGGCCACAGTAACAAATTGACTAAAACTGTTACAAGAGTCTCGTAATTAACCAACAAGACTGGTCTTAACTTTCCCCCATCTGTTTTTCAGGTCGCCCGAAGCCGCCCCCGCCCCCTAGGAAGGTCTCCCTGGAGGGGAGTCAAGCAGGTGATATCTACTCCCTCCTAGCTGACCTAGGTCATACATCTGCACGCCCACTCCACCTCCAGCACTCTCCCACCACCACAGACACACCCTCACGGCCACAACGCCCACCCCCACCCACACGCACGCCCAGCAACCCCGGTACCAAGCCTGGACCTCCCAGACCAGATCCACCCAAGTTAACCAAGGACTCCGTCTATGCCAACCTTGGTGATTATCTTGTATTTTTGTTAATGGAGAGCAGGAACGGGGAGGCAATTTTTTTGTAATGGTTCGTAGGTGAAAAGGGTTGAGTTTGTTTGAAAGGTGCACAGGAACGAAGAGGACAACTTATGTTGCTAATGGTGTGCCAATGAAAAGAGATTGCTGTTTGTGTTTGTCAAGGGAGAAGGGTTATTTGTGTTGAATGGAGGAAATTGTTTGTGTTTATCAATTGAACAAGAGTAGTCCCCCAAAGGGGTACCTTAAAGTGATAGCCTGTATTTTTTTTTCCGTCAGAATTTCATTTGTAGCTCGAAAATGCCTCATCTGATCAGCTTCAAATTTCCTACACTGGTGATTTAAGAACATTTGAAGAAACAGCAATGTACAGCAAAGAAGGAATGGAACAGATTGCCTACACATGTCAAAGCCAGTCATAGCATGAGCCAGTTCAGGAAGACAGCCGAAAGGTACCTAATGAATGTAGCGACAGAAAGGGAGGAGAATGATTTTATATTTTTTAGCTAACACACATCTACAGTGGACCCTTGAATTTCGTGATTAATCCGTTCCAGAGTGTCTGCCAAAATTCAAAATTCACTATTTTCAAAACTATTTTCCCCTAAGAAATAATGTAAATCAAAATAATCCATTTCAGACATCCAAAAGTATTTAAAAAATATTTTGTTTACATTAAATGTACATTTATCTACACAGAAAACAATGAGACATGTAGTATAAAACAATAATAACTTGACACTTACCTTTATTGAAGAGTTGTTGATGTGTGGAAGACGGGAGGAGGGGAGAGGATGCAAGAGTTGCTATTGTTTGGAAGGGGAATCCCCTTCCATAAAGACTTCAGGTAGCAAGTCCTTTTCTGGGGTTACTTCCCTTCTTTGTTTTTTAATGCCACTAGGACCAGCTTGAGAGTCACTGGACTCCTGTCGCTCAAAAAATTGTTCCAGAAAGGTCTTGTTTCTGGTGTTTCTTTAAAATTTCCCTAAAATGAGACAAGACATTGTCATTGAACATGTCGCATACACGGCCTGCAACAGCTTTGTCAGGGTGATGTTCTTCCACAAATCTTTCCATCCTAGTCCACATTGCACACATCTCCTTAATCTCTGAAGAAAGCAACTTCTTCCCTTTCACTTCCTCCTCCTCTGAAGCAATTTCCTGAGCTCTGGTCTGTTGCAGATTAAAGTCTAGCAGCTCTTTAGTGGTTCGTTCTTCATTGTGGTCCTCCATCAACTCTTCCACATCCTCGCCACTAACCTCCAACCCCATGGACTTCCCCAATGCCACAATAGATTCCACAACTGGCATAAGGTTGTCAGGGCCAGCCTCAAATCCTTCAAAATCTTTGTCCAGGACACAATCTGGCCACAATTTTCTCCAAGCAGAGTTCATCGTGCTGGAAGTCACTCCCTGCCAAGCCTTACCTATAAGGTTTATGCAATGGAGGATATTGAAGTGATCTTTCCAGAACTCTCTTAGGGTCAATTCAGAGTCTGAGGTTATGTCAAAGCACCTTTGAAACATTGCTTTGGTGTAGAGTTTTTTGAAGTTTGAAATGATCTGCTGGTCCATGAGCTGGAGGAGAGGAGTGGTATTAGGGGGCATGAACTTCACTGTGACGAAATTAAACTCCTTCACCATTTGCTCTTCCAAGTCTTGAGGATGAGCAGGAGCATTGTCCATTACCAGGAGGCACTTGAGATACAATTTATTTTGCAGGAGGTATTTCTTCACACTAGGACCAAACACTTCATTGAACCAATCGAGGAAAATTTCCCTCGTGACCCATGCCTTACTGTTAGCCTTCCACATCACACACAAATTAGCCTTGGCGACACTGTTTTTCTTGAGCACTCTGGGATTTTCAGTGATACACGAGTAAAGGCTTCACTTTGAAATCCCCACTAGCATTACAACACAACATTAGAGTTAGCCTGTCTTTCATAGGCTTGTGTCCTGGCAGTGCCTTTTCCTCCTGCGTGATGTAGGTCCTCTTTGGCATTTTCTTTCTAAAGAGGCCTGTTTCGTCACAATTGAACACTTGTTGGGGGACGAATTCTTCAGCCTCTACATAGTCCTTGAATTTTTCAGCTGCATGTTTGTCTGAACTGGCAGCCTCTCCATGCCTTACAACATTGTATATGCCACTTCGCTTCTTGAAATTTTCGAACCAGCCTTTGCTGGCCTTGAATTCACTTAGATAAGCACTCATTCCAGGCATTTTCTTTGAGATCGTCATGCAACTGCCTTGCCTTTTCGCAAATTATCGACTCTGTAACACTATCTCCTGCTACCTCTTTTTGTCTAATCCACACCAGCAACAACTTCTCAACATCTTCGATTATTTGCGATCTCTTTTTCGTTAGCATATTCACCCCTTTGGCAAAATCAGCTGCGTTGATTTCTTTTTTCTTCGCCACGATGGAAGTGATGGTTGAATGGGCCTTCCCGTACATCCTGCAGAGCTCTGCCACACACACTCCACTTTCATATTTTTCTATGATCTCTTTCTTTACTTCTATCGTGTTTCTCACTTTCTTTACCAAAGGGCTGGCACTAGGAGCTTTCTTTGGGCCCATGGTGGCTTATTTTGCAGTTGCAAGCACTAAAACGAATGAAATATTGAATGTATGGTATGAACGCGTGAGGTTATCGTCACTCGCCGAGATGCAATGCCAGACTGACTCGGAATGGTGTTTGAGTGCCCACAGCTGGGAGGCCGCTCGGACACGTTTCATACGACTGCCGATTTCTAAGCCAAATCATGAAAATTAAGGCAATATTTTGGCGAGAAAAGTTACCGATTTTCAAATTTCACGATATTCAAGGGGGACGAATTTCAAGGGTCCACTGTAAATGTAAATACAGTGGTCCCTCGACTAACAAAATTAATCCGTTCTAGGAGCTATTTCTCAACACGAAACTTTCATAATTTGAAACCTTATTTCCCATAAGAAATAATGTAAATACAATTAATCCATTCCACCCAAAAATATTCACATACTAAATAATAAAAAACAGATTAATAAATAACATTTACTTACCTTTATTGAAGAGAGTTGCAGGCATCTGGAAGATAGGGTAATGAGGTAATGAGTAATGAAGGTCCTGTTGGGCATTTTCTTCCAAAACAGGCCTGTTTTATCACAATTAAACACTTGTTGGGAAGGAATGCTTCAGCCTCTATGAAGGGAAATCCCCACTCCCTGCCTTCCTGCTAGACTCCCTGCATGAATGCTAAGACTCCCTGCATGCCTGCTACACTCCCTGCATGCCTGCTACACTCCCTGCATGCCTGTTACACTCCCTACATGCCTGCTACACTCCCTGCATGCCTGCTACACTCCTTGCATGCCTGCTACACTCCCTGCATGCTTGCTACACTCCCTGCATGAATGCTACACTCCCTGCATGAATGCTACACTCCCTACATGAATGCTACACTCCCTGCATGAATGCTACACTCCTTGCATGAATGCTACACTCCCTGCATGAATGCTACACTCCCTGCATGCCTGCTACACTCCCTGCATGCCTGCTACACTCCCTACATGCCTGCTACACTCCCTGCATGCCTGCTACACTCCTTGCATGCCTGCTACACTCCCTGCATGCCTGCTACACTCCCTGCATGAATGTTACACTCCCTGCATGAATGCTACACTCCCTGCATGAATGCTACACTCCCTGCATGAATGCTACACTCCCTGCATGAATGCTACACTCCCTACATGAATGCTACACTCCCTGCATGAATGCTACACTCCCTACATGAATGCTACACTCCCTGCATGCCTGCTACACTCCCTGCATGCCTGCTACACTCCCTGCATGCCTGCTACACTCCCTGCATGCCTGCTACACTCCCTGCATGCCTGCTACACTCCCTGCATGCCTGCTACACTCCCTGCATGCCTGCTACACTCCCTGCATGAATGCTACACTCCCTGCATGAATGCTACCACTGAGGTGCCACTAGGAAGCTTCTTTGGACCATGGTGACTTATTTCACAGTGACAATCACTAAACCACCAATAAACACAACAAATTTATTGTGAATGTTTGAAAGAGCGCGCTGGGTAATGTTCTTTCAATGTATATAATAATAAGATATTATCTCCTTCATAGTATAATAATGTATTAAAAGGATCCCAATGGAAATAAGTCACTGACTTTTTTGGGTTATTCTAGGTTCTCTACACATATGCTGCTCTGTATGATAATCTATGTAACTGTATTTGTGTATACCTGAATAAATTTAGTTACTTACACCCACTCATACACATTCAACCTACTGTATATTTCAAGCTACCCAAGGTCTTGCAGCTATTGACATGTACCCTCTAGTAAATTTTATATAGACCATTCCTGATTTTTGTTTCCAGGGAGAGCTTCGTTCTGATAGTTTCCAGGGAGAGCTTCGTTCTGATAGTTTCCAGGGAGAGCTTCGTTCTGATAGTTTCCAGGGAGACCCTCATTCTGATAATTTCCAGGGAGAGCCTCGTTCTGATAATTTCCAGGGAGAGCCTCATTCTGATTGGCTTCAGTTCAAACCTTCAACACACTGGTGTATCCTTCTTTGAATAAGGATAGGGTTGATATTGAGGTGTGTATGCATGTAACTCATCCCATGTGCAACTGTCTGACCACTTGATGCTACATTTCAGGAGATGTCCGGGCTCCCATCACACCCCGTAAGCCAGGAAGAACAGCCAGCATCAGAGGAGAGGATGACCGAGAGAAGAGACGGGCCCCACAGCCTCCGCAGTTGCAAGTATGATTATTGAAGCGAATACTTTGGGTAGTTTTATTGCTGGGTGGACAGATATTTGAGTGGGATTGGTAGTGTAAGAGTTGTACCTGCCTAATATGGGTTGGTAGGCTTACTATAGTGGGTTATTTACTTTTTCTCAGGTTAGCTAAAATCAAGCTTTGCTGATTCCTAGTTTCAGTGAGCCATCAGGAATAATGATAGTTTATACATTTTTCAGCTAGAAAATTAATGTTTGTATGTCACAACATTTGAGTGTTTATTTCTATTTGGACTCTTTATACAGGCATTCAGTTTATATATTTTTTTTAATATTGCACTGATAGTAACAGGTTCTGTATTTGTCAGTAATTTGTTGGACTGTAAGCCATTAGAAAAATGTTTCAGTTCATTGAGTCATTTGAACTGTGATGTCTCTATGCTTCTGATTAGACAGCTATTTCATGAATGATGGTGAATGTGTTTCCTTTGATGGGTCTCCTTACCTTGGTGGGAGATGACCAGTGTGGTGTAAAGAAAAAAAATAGTACCAGTACTATCAAGAAAAGTGTTTAAGGGGATCTAACAAAGATAATGTCCAGTGTGTTTGTAAAATTAGATTCAGGGAAGTAGATCAATTATTCTATCAGATATTTGTGGAGTGACTAACTCTTTTGTGACAGCCTGGTGTGCAGGAACCAGCTCAGCAGACAGTACAGAGGCTAAACAGACACCAAAAGCAGGACAGCACAAGCAGCAGTTGCAGTAGCATCAGCAGTTCCAGAGTAGTCAAGGGTCCAGCACCAGCTAGGCCTCATCAGCCGCACCTCATATATAATGATTATGAGACACTCGAGCGAGATGACGTCACTGCTCTCAACGTGAGTGATGGCTGCTCCATTGATGCTTTAAAAATGCTTTGAATTTTAGTATTTAAAATGTGCACAGTAATGTATTTGTAAATGGTAGTTTTTTTTTGTTGTCGTTAGATTTAGCTTGCCATATTTCCCAGCATGTAAGGTGCTCTTTCCCAAAAAATACCTCAAAAAATCATCCGGTGCCTTATAGTACAGTATATTAAAGGTCAGGAACAAGGGTAGGCTTTGGCTTACTGGCAAGTGGTGGTTTCAATGCTGCAGTACCTGTAAACTAAACCCCAAACACCCACCTCCCTACAAAACTGTTTCCTAGATTACTTTAGAGTAATAAGCAAACCAACTTCAGTATTTGTAAATAATTGAGAGCTGTTTGGCAACTGGCTATGGAAAATCCTACCAGCAAATTCCCACAACGGGCTATGTAAAGTCCTACCAGCAAAGTCCTACAATGGGCTATGCAAAGTCCCACCAGCTTCAGCTATACTGTATGTATAAACAGCCAGTCACTGGCTTACTATCATTTTGAAGCAAGTGGTGCATTTTGTTTATTTATCTCAGAATGTGCCTGCAAAAATTGGGGCGCACTTTATATGCTAGTGTGCTTTATATTCCAGGAAGTATGGTACTTGTTACCTAGCTCTGTAGATTAATATTAACATAGTTTCACAGAACAACTTTAGTCTTTGCTATTAGTGTAGATATAAATTGTACATATACGTATTAAAAAATTATCAGTGCTTTTAAAGTTAAATTGACATATCCTTATCCTCTTGATTCTGTCTAACCCATAGAGGTTTAGTGCAATTATTTTTTAATATAAGAATTTTGCTCTTGATTTAAAGAGTCACTTTCTCTCCTCTTGCCCATCAATCTTCCATAACGTTTTTAGTAGATAGTAATGTAGGCAATGTTATCCCACTGCTGTGCTTCTCACGCTAGAATTTCCTCGTAATGTTTCATGTGCTACAAGATAGCAACTCTTACTTCTATTTTTCTGCACTGTAGAAATGAATAATATGGCTTGTGCACTCTTATTAGAATAAGTGCCTAATCAATACTAACTGCACACTGATGCCTGGCAGTATGGTAGAGGGTTGCAGTCCGTGTCTCCTGTTCTTTATGTCTCTCCTCTCCAGACACGACCCAAATCACCTGAAGATATTCACACACCAGATGGATATATTATTACAGCACAGCTTCCTTCATTTGCTGTGGTGAGAAGTGATTCTACTTAATATTCTCATACAATATTTGTACAAATCGCATGATGTATTTGTCACTCACAAAAGTATAGCATGCAGTGAAACTTCAAACTCTGCTCATTTGTATAAGGCAGTGGTGTAGACCCACCAGTGTATCATGTTACAGACTTTCCCCCTTAACTCCCTCATGGATCCTCCCCTCCTTGAACTTCTCAAGATGGCTATGGAAAATCACAGAATAGTTTATAAGTGCACATGCAAAGCATGTGGAATTCTTTTTTATGGTATGGCTTAAAAGAATGACAGCTGTTTTAACAGCCATTTTTTCAGAAATAGTTTATATTTCAAGGAAATGGGATTTGATACTAGTCACCAAAATTAGAATCTGCGACCATATCCCTCAAGGAAGGATCTTTGACCTTAGTGATGGTCTCTGGATTCAAGCAATTGGGCCTTCCCTTCCCTTGGATTGAATCTATCTGCCTAACATTTTTCAGGCACTGTATGGCACCTCTGGGTTTAGCACACTCCCCCTCCCCCATGAATGTAATACACCACCAGGTAATCAGGTTTAGGTGTTAATTCACCAAGTGTCATGTTTGCGTCATATACGTGTACATGGGAATTAACCATCCAAAAATTCCCAGTGTTTAATGTGGCCTGGCTCAGTCATACAAAGTGAAATAAAGCTGAACGATAATGCTGTAATAGTTAATGTTGAACTGAATGATTCAGATAACATTCAACATTGACAAGACCTACTATATAATGTTTGGGAAAAAAGCTTAAAATGCTCAATTAAATACGTATAAAGATAATTAAGTCGCATAAGCTCTCATAAAGGGCTAACGCATGTGGAACTATTAACAGAATATAAACTAATAATGCTGGTAGAATTACTGAAAAGCCGTATAATGGCTTGACAAAGCTCCTGGAGAGCGAAACATTGCCACAATAAAATATCACATTAGTTGCACTTGTCCTTTTACCTAACAATATAGACTATTTTGTTGTGTTGTAGTGCCCAAAAAGTGAATCAACTCATGTTTTAATATACAGTGGACCCCCGGTTTTCGTGATTTTTTCGTTCCAGAATGCTGTTCAATTGCCATTACCAAACGAATTTATTCCCATAAGGAATAATGTAAAGTAGACTAGTCCTTTTAGACCACCAAAAATACACTTACAAAAGAATTTACAAAAATACACTTAAATAAAAGTGCAAGTTTGGAGCATCACGAACACCGGGGGTCCACTGTATTTTAAAATACTAAATGTTAATTTTTTTTCATCTGTAGGTAACACAGATAGCTGTAGGAGCATCCACCTGTAATGTGGCATCTTGTAACACTGAAGATGTTTACCAGACACCCAGGCGAGGCTATCAGGTGAGTTAGAGTAAGTTTGTGTCATGAGAAAACTGGCTCTTAAATGCCAGGTGAGTCACCATAAGACCCATGTTAGGTGTGTGTTTTTTCTTGGCAGTTAGCAGCATGCTAAATATCCCAAGTTCATCCACTGTTATAATGACCACACAATTCATGTTGGTACCATTTAGTGCTCACTTATATACTCTTCAAAGAGGTTGATATCTTTTTCTTTCTTTCAACATGTTGGCCGTTTCTCACCGAGGCAGGGTGGCCCAAAAGGAAAAACGAAAGTTTCTCCTTTTACATTTAGTAATATATACAGGAGAAGGGGTTACTAGCCCCTTGCCCCCGGCATTTTAGTCGCCTCTTACGACATGCATGGCTTACGGAGGAGGAAGAATTCTGTTCCACTTCCTCATGGAGAGAGGATGATATATATGCATAATATTCCCCAAAATACACTAATTGTAATACTATTGTTTTTTGCTACCTCACCATAAATCTTATTATCATAAAATTCCTGATTACCTAACTTTTTTAATAATATGAATTAATTAGCATTAGAATGTACCACTCCATAACCTGTATCAGTATAGTCAGTAAGAATTAGGATTAGTCTGACCGAAATGCCTAGGCATGCTGGTTGGCTTTGTACTTTATATTTTGTAATATGTAAACCTCACATTGTAAACTTTACAAATTATTATTATTATAATCAAATAGAAGCTTTACAAAGAAATACAAATTTTGAATTATTGAATGTGTGTAGAGCTGGCATGAAATTTGTAAAATAATAGCACTATTACGATTCTGGATTTTTTTTTTAAAATATGGTTAGCGAATTTAGTCTTTGGAGGTGGGAAGTAACAGTGCCTGCTTTTTGGAGAAGTGGGGATAATGTATTTTGGAGGGTCATTTGGAAGTGAATGCTGTTGTTAGGGAGAGGTGTAGGCTTAAAAGATGGTAAAAATATGAAGTGAGAGTTGTTACATTTATTGTTTGTTGATGAAACAGTACTTTTGGGAGATTCTGAGATAATCTTTCCTTAGCTTGGGAGGCTGCGAAAGTGCTCTGAGTCCGTCTCGTGGTTAGCAGATGGAGGATCAACCCTCCACCACTCTTTGTGCTGAATTACCCACAAAGGTTTAGCTCATCACATAATAATGGCAGGTCATTTGAACTGCCATGTCTGCACCCTTTTGGTAGTGAATTTTTTTATTTTATTTATTAACACATCGGCCGATTCCCACCAAGGCAGGGTGGCCTGAAAAAGAAAAACTTTCATCATCATTCACTCCATCACTGTCTTGCCAGAGGTGCACTTACACTACAGTTATAAAACTGCAACATTACCATCCCTCCTTCAGAGTGCAGACACTGTACTTCCCATCTCCAGGACTCAAGTCCGGTCTGCCGGTTTCCCTGAATCCTTTCATAAATTTTACGTTGCTCACACTCCAACACCACTTCAAGTCCTAAAAACCATTTGTCTCTATTCGCTCCTATCTAACACGCTCACGCATGCTTGCTGGAAGTCCAAACCCCTCGCACACAAAAACCTCCTTTACCCCCTTCTTCCAATCTTTCCCCTAGGCCAACCCCTACCCCGCCTTCCCTTCACTACAGATTTATACACTCTCGAAGTCATTCTATCTTGTTCCATCCTCTCTACATGTCTGAACCACCTCAACCCCTCCTCAGCCCTCTGGATAATAGTTTTGGTAACCCCGCACCTCCTAATATCCAAACTACGAATCCTCTGCATTATATTCACACCACACATTGCCCTCAGACATGACATCTCCACTGCCACCAGCCTTCTCCTTGTTGCAACATTCACCACCCATGTTTCACACCCATATAAGAGCGTTGGTATAACTATACTCTCATACATTCCCCTCTTTGCTTCCGTGGACAAAGTTCTTTGTTTCCACAGACTCCTAAGTGCACCACTCGCCTTTTAACCCTCATCAATTCTAATATTCACCTCATCTTTCATAGACTGATTACTGTAGATATAATAATCATTCTAAATGAATGATGAATTAGAAAGACAAAAGGAATACATATGTTAAATGTAAGAGCAGGGAGAACCCATGTAAGAAATAATTCTGACAAAATACGGTTTAGTTCAGTCGTGAAAAGCTCTTTATGTCTTAAGGGTCATTAAGCATGGTAAAGAAAAGGGTAGGTATTTATAAGAAAAACAAAAGGGCTGCAAAGTAGAATACAACGGTAGATGCAGAATTTTTAAGTGGCAGATTTCCATTTGTTCCTCACATTAGCATCTTTCATTATTGCAGACTGAAGAAATAACCTCTGCCCTGTCTTCACGTCAGGAGAAGATGGGTCGTCTGAGTGTTCGACGTGCTTCAGCAATGACACACCGGAGTCTGGAGGACCAATACGGTGCTGTGATCTCGGCAAACCTTGAGGCACTCTCCAACATTTTAGATCAAGTAAGTGTGACTTTTTAGCTTTTAACATGACTAATGCTTTTATTGTTGAGATTACCATAGATCAATGTTTTTTGACATTTATAAAAAGCATGTAATATTTTGAATATCTGACATTATTTAATTTTATATTTAATAAAATGTATTCTGGATATATAACCCACATTTTATATTTCAGTTGTGCAATAACTGGTTCCCTCCGGGGTATGAGGAAGTGCATTCTGGAGTCTCTCAATGGGAAGATGTCATCATAGATGATGACATAATTGTAGGAGCTGGCCATAGACTTTTTTATGTTGGAGAAGCATGTGGCCAAGAAGTTATTCTGATGCTAACACCTGAGACAAAAGTAGAGGCTCATCATCTGTTAACCCCTATGCCTCTTGCTACCTTTAAGGATGAGCTGCCCAGTCACCTCCTTTCACACAAATATATTACGAGAGGAAAGTCAACACTTGGTAAGAAACATTTTGAAATCAAGATGTTCAAAATTGATCTTAATACAAGTATCCACTGTAGGTTATTGCATTATATTTTTCCTCTGATAATTTCAGTCAATGTTTAAAGGATTGCATCTTCCAGGTACAGTATGGGTCATGCCACCTATAAGTTTAACAACTTTAAGGAGCTTAGCAGAAGAAGATTTTCCACAATTATCACATGTTCCAGTAGAGTGGGAACGCAGCACTTGCCTCCTCCTTCTTCAGTTAGTCACCGGCCTAAAGCAGCTGCAAGCACAAGGTGTTGAAGAAACTTGTATTGATTTGACGCTTGTTGTTCGTGGAAGCCAAGGAAAGGGGCACGATTGTGATCCTAGATTAATACTCGTACCTCCCACAGAGACTGGTAAGGAACCATTCAGTGGCCAGTTCAAGTTTTAACTTTGACATTGCTACTTATATATTGTGTATTATTGTTTTTACCTTTATATTTATGGAGAAGTGCTAAAACCCCGAGGGTTACATGACATCTAGGGGATTGGGAAGCAGAAAGGTTTGATCTGAGGAAGGGAAAAGTAGCTTCAAATCCTTGGATGATATAAGAAGGTAGCTCCAATTACTTGGATCAAGAGCCCTTCACTAGCATCAAGGCACCTCCATCCTCTCCCTGTGAAGTTTACCAATGGTATATACAGGCAACAATATTATTTAATTTGCATCATAAATGCTGGTTCAAATATATGTATATGAAATGCCTTATTCATTGTTAATTAATTGCCAAGTCTTAATGTAAATCTAGATTGATACTGTGTCTTCAAAATTTTAAATCTTTCCTTAAATATTCTCCAATTACGTATTACTAAGTTTTTTTTTTTATAATTCTAAAGCCCAGAAATATTGTTTTACACAAAAAAATGAGGCAGTACTAGTCATTTTGGAATTGCAATAATGAAATGTACAAAATATAATCTCATTGTAAAGAGACTTTAGTTGGCATTTCAGTTTAAAGATTTGAATTTATTTACCATAAGCCAAGCCCATAAGTCATTCAGCATTGTCATATCCAATGACTTGTTAATATATATAATGACATGGTACAGAAAAAAATTATCTTGGGAAAACAAACAGAAATTTTACTTATTCTAATACAGACAGCTCCTGGGCACAACAGTTCCCAAAACTGATAAATATCATGTTTTTTTGTTTTTGTTTTTGCTTTACAGGTTCTCCTCTCATGTCTCTGTGTCAGTGTGCTGCAGCAGTAACATTGCTGCTTATGGGTGTGGATGATCCTTTAGAACATGCCAAAGATGGCAACTTCATAATTCCAGCTGCAGTGCCTTCACAACGACCTTTTAACATTCTCCTTCAGTTGCTTCATCAAGAAAAAGCTGGGTCACTTACACAGGTAAGACTTATTAATTGCGAGTTGTCAAACATAATGTATACAAAGCCGAAAATATATTGCCGTATTTATAAACTACAGGCTATTGAATTACCCAAATGAGCCACTGTGATGCTACAATGCCTTTCTTCAAGGTAAGAATGGCTCTGGGGTATGAAAGTGGGAAGTGCAGTGCCTGCACTTTAAAGGAGGGGTTTGGGATAATAGCTGTTTGGAGTGACATCTGAACTGTCATATCTACGTGCCTTTACAAAGACAGTGATTATGTGTGAATGATGGTAGATGTGTTGAATGATAGTGAAAGTGTTTCATTTTTTTGGGTCACCCTGCTTCAATAGGATATGGCCAGCAAGTTGAAATATAAAAATATGAGATATATATATACATTTGCAATGTTTGTGATTGCGACAAGTCTGCTTAATTTGCGAAAACGCTGGCTGACTAGTAAATCTTCTTTCAACAAACTGGGTGTATCCCACTGAAATGACCAGTAAATGTCATAAATTAACTATATCTGGAAAAAATAAGTGAATCCTATTTCAACCAGAAATTTAGGTCTGTTGGTGTACACTGCTGTAACATGAGCACGTGAGTGGAAGTGTCTGAGAGACTTTGAGAGCCCAAGTTTGTAGAGAACATTCAAACTTTTTGGGCATGGGAGGGGAAAGGAACAAATCTGAATTATATACAGTTCCTGTAGGAGTGGTAGGAAATCGGGTTCATTCCAAGGAGGAAAAGGGCAGGTCCAGTGCCATGGATTAGAAGCTCCCAAGGACAAAAGGGAAAAGTATGGTACAGGATGAACACAAAAAGGTTGTTTTAATTTTACTTACAAAGAACTAGGACCATTTGGTAATTCAGTGCTTTAAACACACTGATGCAATCAAATTTTCACATTCCCCAATCCATATTTGTAAGTGTCGACAAATTTTTATTTTATAATTACATATCAAACCAAGCTCTAAACTCACAAGGGTCATACAGTGCTGCAGGGTAGGGTGTGCTAATATGCTTGATCAGACTAGCGAGGGTGGAGAGTATAACAAGAGGTAGAGTTAGTAAGGGTGGTGTGAAGTGCTAAAGGAAGTATAATTTAAGTTTATGCAATAAATCCATTGCTGTCAAAGAGGGAGTGAAGATAAAGTAAGGGTGGTGGTGGTGTGGTGACGACATATGCGGTAAATCCTTCATGCTCGCTGGTAGACAGAACAGTCTAATAGAATATGGCAAACTGAAATTGGTACCTGACAATTCTCAGAGTGGAACTGGCTGCCTCTCCATGAGATACCCATAAGTGAGATGTATGTGCCCAGTGCGAAGACAGGCAAGCGTAGTCTCCCAACTACAACTTCAATGATACGAAGACCAGAATCCTAAACTCGGCTTGATGGAATATAATTTATGTATCAGTTCAGACCAACGGTGTTGCCATCAGTTGCAAAGGTGGCTTGAGATTACAGCAAAATAGTCTTGAAAATCAGATACCCCTATATGAAACGTCAAGGTCATGAACCGCTGACTGTGCCACAGAGTCTACGTGCTCATTGCCCTGAACATCCACATGATGAGGGACCCAGCAGAAAATGATTTCTTTGGTTTTACTAGAAATGCGGCACAACCAAAGTGTGTATACGAAGAACTAGGGTATGAGGTGAATTAAATATTTTGATATCCTGCAAAGTACTCAACATTTTAGATTTTGCCACCAAAGTGGCTAGTTTAATGTGCACCCCATATCTATCCTGTGGACGGTAGCACAAGAGCATGTGGATACACAAAAAGCCTAGGAACTAGGCCCCAAAAGGGTTAACAGGGTTAACATCATCTGGATTTATATATACAATTCACTTGGCTGATAAAAGCAAATTTAGGAAATTTGCTTAATATATCTGGTATCCTATTTTCATTAATAAATTATTATAATCAAATAGAAGCGCTAAACCACAGGGGTTATACAGTTTCATTAATAAAATATCTTTACATATCACATAGGTTATTCTATCTCTGTATTCCTCAATAAGTGGACAATTAAGCACACAAGTGTCTGAGATAGTGACCATAGAGCTGGCCACATACTTTGCATTTGGTTTGAAAGGAGTCTGAAATTATGGCAGATGTTGAAGTAGGCCTGGATGTACGTAGTACATATAATTGCCATGAGAAATGCATACATTTCAGCTGTGAAAATGCCAGTCGAGTCTAATGACCTTGCACTACACTGTCTGGGAACACTGCCACAAACCCAACACCGTCTGAGGATTTAGAACCGTCAATGTAAACTGCAGTGGCACGAGAATGAGACCAGAAGCAGTTAAGAAAAAGGAATAGAGAAGCATCTGTAGGTATTTGAGCTTTCACGAACGGTAGTGGGGAAGAACAGACTTGATCTGTTGGAACTTCCAAGGGGGGGAGTAAAATTAATGTTAGATAAATATGTAATGGGGCAATTGAAGAGAAGCCAAGAGCAAGTGAATACAAAGAGTAAAAGGATGGAGTAATGGACCTGACTCACAAAATCACAGTGACACAATTGCAAACAAACCATACCACGGGTAGGGTTTGAACCCACGGTCAGTCATAAAACTCCAGACCGACACGTTATCCACTGGGCCATCCGTTACCATCCTATACATAAAAGGATTGTGAAGGTCACGAAAGCAGACAAAATATTGAAGGCAATTGGTGTCACACCAGTCGTTTAAAGATGGAGAATTCGCCTCTGCATATAGGCTCTCAACAGGGAAGGAACAAAAAGCACCTAGACACAAATGTAATTGTTGATGAAGAATGGGGATCAAATTTAGAAAGTTGTAGGAGAGGGTGCAGAATATATCTGGTCACCATAATCGAGTTTCGATAAAATTAGGGCTGAATGAAGTTGAAGGAAAGTTCGATTATTGGCTTCCCCCAAGAAAGATGAGCGAGGGTTTTAAGGAGGTTCAGCCGGCTGTGGCAAGTTGCTTTCAGGGAGGTTTTCAGGACAGTCGGCGATGAAACAAGACTGAGAAATCTGACTGCATCACGTTCAGGGATCTGGGAATCATACAGATATCACGGAGTATTAAGAGACAACAGATTATTATTATAATCAAATAGAAGCGCTAAACAAGAGACAACAGAATGTCTAGCAAAAGTGATCTGGTGCATTTTAGTACCAGAAAATTTAAGCCCATGAGTAGTGGCGCAGTGGAAAACACAGTCGATAACATTTTGGAGAGAGGCTGCTACTAGGTGGCAGTTAGTGCCTGCACAAGCAAAGTCATCAGCATAAAGTGATGACCAAATATTAGATGGAAAAACAGAGGCCAGATCATTAATAGCTAGAAGAAAAAGTGTGGTGCTAAAGATATGCCTGGGGAACACCATCCTGTATATAGTTAGGGGAAAGCAGATATCAACCTGGACACAAATTTTTATAAGATTGGAAATATCCTCACTATTTATGGGAAGTGGCATGCCTTCCAGAGATGTCCCTAAACCTACGCACAATGCTCAAAACCTGTCATGGCATTGGTGGACAGTAAAGAGGAAAAAAATAAGAGATGTTACTTTAAAAATTAAATGGTTGCAATAATTATAATTGGCAGAGATGCATAATTAGTATTAGCATGTAATTATTCTGTATGTGGAGGGATCACAAAGGTCATGAAGCATCTCATCAGTTGTACAAAGATGAAAAAATCTAATAGCCAGAGTTCCTGATGATTGGGATGAAGTTTATCAAGAGTAGGTGGCTTTGGGAGAGGGGGGGGGGGGGAGTTAGTGCTTAACTTGTTCATAATAAGAACGGAGACAGGCTATAAAATGTGTAATCTAGCTTACAATATTTTTGGAAAACTAAACTTGTAGAGGTCCAAAAACACCTGGATAATGGGAGGCAGTCAGGTTTAATGTAAAAGAACAGGTACACAATTCCTTGGACCAGGTGCCCCTCGCCAACATTAAGGTACTTCAATTGAGAAGCTAACTTAGATTAGGGGTGGAGAAGGGTGCCTCAACTTCAAGAAAAATCAACTGAAGACTCAACTTCTAGGGAAGGTGAGATTTGCATGACATTTGACAATCAAAGCTAAGGCCAAGAAAATTGACCATGTGTTTTGGGATGGGATAATAGGGTATAGCATGAAAGTTGTTTAAATTAATGTCGTTAAAAAGATAGCTGGGCACTTGTATATACTATTGAATTTACAGGTCAAGTGTGTATTGGAAGTCCTCCTGTTTGGTCCTGACAGCTCTGGATGTGATGCTAAAGAAGGTGAAGAGGTTGAAGCAGCATTACAACGATGGCTAGACTTGGAGAGAGCAACTGTCCTTCACACATTAATCCGGGGACCCTTAGAGTCCTCAGTGCTCACAAAGTTCCATCTTCTCTTTCTTGTTAGAACTAATTCTAGAATTCTTAGGGAAACTTTGAAACTTTTGAGAGACCCAGAGGTTACAACATTTTAATTGTAATTCATATAATATGTGATGCTCCTGATACTTGGGAACGTAAAGTCAAGTTTTGATGTTTCTGGTATTGGAGGATGGCTACCTCAAATATAGCTTTTTCTGTTATATTCACTAGGGTAACATTACAATATCTGGGGGTAAAGAGCTAAATCCACAGGGGTCACATAGCCTCTTGGGATATGGGAGACAATCAGGTTTGATCTAAGGCAGAGGGAGGGCAGGTTTCTTGCACAAGGATTCCCTCTCCAGTATCAAGGAAACTTCCTTGCATATACTTTTACTAGTGAAAAAGTTTTACCCATTGGTATAGAATGTCCTTGGTACAGTATATTACATTACTGCACTAAGATTGATTGATACACAAGCAAATGCAAGAATCTGTTAGTCTTGCAATCCAGGTTAGCACATTCTTTTCCTTCATATTATGGTGCAGCTATTTTATTTAGAAATAGAGATGTACTGTAAACAAATTCTGGCATATTAACTGAACTAACATGTGTAAATACTAGGCAACACTTCAGGGGAATGCATTACTTCATCCAATGGCTTCCCTGTATTATACATTAGTAGAAATATAATACCTTGCAGAAATATAACTGCTACGTAATATCCAATATGGGTTGATGCAAGTACAGTATCTAAATTGCTTTGTTTTAAAAAATGCAAAACAAGGTGATACATGGCCCATTTTTAATCTTAAATTTGGCAAATTACCCCCATCCCAAATCCTTACATGTACTTGCAGTTTACTATATTTTCAGGAGAAACCATTGAATAGTTTTTTCCTCCCTTTAAAAAATAAAATTCTAATGGTACTATAATTATTTTAAAAATAGGTTGCCTTTCTGGCAAATCACTTCCTCAAAAGGAAGGTCTGTTACTCCAGTGAGGGCTTATGAGCAAAGGAATCAGACTTATGATCCATTTGGATCAAACTATTGCCTCCCATTTTTTTTTTTTTTAATTACGGGAATTGCTAAACCTGTTGGTCATGCAGCGCCTGGGAAATTGTTGGCATTGTTTGATCCATGGAAGGGGAGGCAAAGTACAGTTCCTTGGATCAAGAGCCCCCTCAGTCATGGACATTTCCTTGGAGGGAGATGAAGTACACTCCCAAGGAAACTAAACTCACAGGGAGCAGTGCCAGGAGAGTGGAAGTAATTTGTTGATTGAAGGGGATGAATAGCTAAAGTTCCTCAAAAAGTGTGTTCACCTGAATTGAAGGTGCTACCAACTGAAGGGAAATTAATTGTAAAATGCTATAGGAATGTCATACTACATAAAGGGGGTAGCTCAAGTTCCTTGGATCATAACTGGGGTTTCAATTCCATGGATTATGGCTCTCCAAGGACAACCATAACTCCATTTCATTCTGGAGCTACATCAAATGTAAGCCCTTAAACTTAGATAATCCAGACTATTCATCAACTTTCACAGGAGAGTGACATAAATCTTGGTAAATTATCATAAAAATTTCTATGTACTTTATAATGTTTTAGTTTTGCCAATGATAATGCTTGATAAAGTAAAAAAAATAACAGGCAATGGTCTAGTTGACTATTTAAGCACTAGAGTATGCTATTTATCTTAACCCCCTCTAAATTTAATAGTGAAACTTTTGAACTCTAAAAATGCTACTGCTTCATCTCTCAAGATCCAGTTAGTTATAAAACAAACTTTCCACTTAAAAGCATCTTTCTTGCCATCATTAGATTAGGACATTTTGAGAACTGCTTAATTTAGTTCTTAAAAGAAGTTACTTAGTGAATGTGGAAAACTACTAAATGCTCATTCATTGGCTTAGTTTGACAGGCTCAATTGTATTGTTCCTGAAGGAATCTTAATTTGTTAAGCTTTATGTATATATTGTAGATGAAATTTATTTTTTATGTACAGTACATTGTAAATATATCTATAATCTGTCACGATTCACAAACTATACAAGTCACCTGTATTTTCATTATGGTGCATTTTTATTTACTTTTATAAAACTGAAAGACTAACTTATGAAAGATCTAACCATATTGTTACTGGAATAAACTGGTTTCTGGATTTTTTTTTTCAAGACTTACAAATGCCAAATCACACCTTATATTGATTTCTATTGACATGTATGCAACAGTTAGGTATCTTTATTCCATATATCATTTTCATATTCACTGTCAAACACTGCAACAGAACTGTTCTTTGTACAGAAAATACCTTTGGCAACGTTTTCAAGTGAGAAGGGATGGATTTGAGAGAGACATGCTCTCTCAATGACCCCTCTCCTACTACTGAACTGCATCTCCCCTTACAACAGTAGAAGTCTCCATACTGCTGCTTAAACTTCACATTGTTCCAGACTATGGAGCAAAGCTTCTCCAGGCTGAGGGACTCGCCACCTCAAAAAAGTATTCAAGGGTGATGGACTGATTAGATACAGAAGAGTTTAGCTTCTGCTAAACTCTTCTGTATTCAACTAAAGAAGCCTACTGTGTAGGCGAAAAGTTTCGGAATAAAGATACCTAACTGTTGCACGTGTCTTACTTATCAACTTGTCGGTATTATATACTATTTTCATATTGATTTCTATTATATTATGTTCTTACCCTAATATCTACTTTTAGTTAATTTATACATAAGCAGCACTATTTAAAGCTAACTTTATAGGTACAGTAATTATTGGATTTAGAACTGAATAAGCACTTTTGCACCTTTAGTGAAAATGTTATGAAAATCATAAACCCATGTAAAAGTACAGTAACACTTGTGGGGGAAAATAACATGAAATTTATAAATTTAAAATAACCCTCATGCAGATGATATAGTTCTACCTAACTAGCATACAAGGTTTATTGTATTATATTCATAGTAATAAATCTCATGGCTACAAGGTGCTGACACTAAGGCAGCAGTAGCCTGGAGTATGAGTACAAGGATTGAGCAATAGTGCACTAAATCAGGTTAGTGAATTTACATTTAATGCCAGTCATTAAAGGTAGAGCAGGCATCTCATTGAAATCCCTTAAATTTAATCTTTCATAAATGGGACAATTAAAAATGTAAAAACTTTAAATTTCAGTGGAATTGGACCTTTCCATAATGTACAATTCTTACATAGTCTTGCAAATAAAAATTGCCTGTGGCACTGGTAAAGTGCTCAAATACAAGAAATCTCTTACTCTGAACACCAGAACTACCAGGGATCCAAACAATGACTAACATTAATACAGCCAATGTGTAACAATTGAGTGCTAAACCGAGCAAACAAAAATGTGGACAGCTTTTAACACGCATGGGTATTAGACTAAAATGAAGCAGCATAGAAACAAGAATGCAAGCAATTTAAGCCAAATTGGGAAGTACAATAAATAACTTAATAAATCAAGCTTCCTACAAGGCATTTAGGTCTAACGCCAATCTCTATGCAAACATTTGGATCTTGTTTTGCTATAGTATGCTTGATCAGATGTTTAATCACACCCAACCAGAAAGTGGTCCTAGTGAAACTGCAATATTATCCTAAATATAAAAATGTTCCCAAAAGTAATTTTTAAGCTACTTTACCTAGTTTTGCTAAGGCTGAAGTTACAAGTATGTTGTCAATATGCTTACCTGCAGTGTCACGCCAAAGTTTTATCATGTCTTCTCATTCAATCTATTCTCTACTTTGCATTTGTTAGTTATGACAAAAGATGCAAACATCTGAAGCTCAAGTGATTTTTCCCTATATCTTCTAATATTCCATTGCAGACAAACTTATAATAAAGGACTCCTGTTCAATAAGTGGGAGACTACCATTAAGACAAATCCAGTGGAACCTGTTTCCGTATGCCCTAGTTCGTATGTACAACTAGTTACTCTATAAAAATGTTTTTTTTTTTTTTAATATTTCCCCATAAGAAATAACGTAAATCCAATTAATCCGTTCCACACCCAAAAATATTAAAAAATACATTTTATAGAGAATAACTAGTTTCACATACAAACTAGGGCATAAGAAAACCGAGGTTCCACTGTACTGTAAAGGCAAATATAGCCAAGCTCTTAAAAAAATCATACAGCACCTGGAAAAGGAGAGGCAATTATCTGGATCAAGGGTAACTTCTCCAGCATAAAGGCACCCTCCTAGTAAGGCAAAAGCAATGAGCTAAATAGATCTCGAGTAACACTGCAAAAGGTTTACCATTTCAGGAAAGAATTTGGGGCTTGGTTAAGGTTATCTGGAAAATACTCAAATGTGCACATCAGGAAAGATCAGCAGTTGGGACTCCTATAGGAACCTTTATAAGCAAACAAGGAATGGAGGTTATTTACAAATGCTAGGTAATTTAGTCTTCAGCACTTTCAACAGTTCCTACCATCAATTAAGACAACTAGCTACTTTACAAATTCATTTTAGGATGGTGGTGGTGGGGGAAGGGTTGGAATGGAGTATGTATAAATCATTTAGTGTTCCAGGTCATTGGCCATCTCTGTCAGGCAAGCATCTTAAGGTACACATGGACAAAAAAAAAAAAAAAAACTAACCTGGACACATTGTTGAAAACCCTCATTAAATTAGTGTTGTCAGGCAAGACATCCAAAGGTTTTTCCATTTGGTTTAGCATCACATTGCATGTAATGCCATTGAACTGCTATTTAGGCAAAAGGAGAAAGGATCATCCAACTTCTGAAGTCTTTTTTAATAGACCTGTGACAAGATGTGGTGTATATGAAAACTTCTGTGACTATTGCAAAGGTTACTGATTAAGAGTAATGGTTAGAATGCAAACTCACTAGGCACAGCTTCATTAGTGATGAAGCTAAGGAGAACTAAATTACATTATAAACAGGAAAAATATTTTAGAAAGTATTTAAAACACAGCATGCCAAATTAAAATGCTTACAGGATGATCAATTCAATGAGAAAAGTTAGGTACTGTACTGTATATTAAACCAAAGGTAACATTATAATCCTACTGCTTAGTCAAAGCTATATTTGTAACAAACCAAATTCTACTGGTGAAGCAGGGGCAGTGGCCATTCCGCCTGAGTACGTGGCACCTACGTTTTATCCTCGCCTTTATTTCAGTTGCTGTAGCCTTCCCAACTGTGCGCACACTTTGCAGCAAAAATATGTCTGGAGATCGCTATCAGTGCGAAAAGAGGGCTGTCACCAGGTTGATGTCTTGCGGAATGTACCAATAATACCCTAGCAAGAAAATCTCGCATTTCTGTACTAATTTAAATGGACATATGCACAGCTAAAAATGGCCAATTGCCTTAAGGCAATCAGCTATTTCTGACTGCCATAAAAGGAAGTATTCAGGAAACTGAAGTTAAAGATGTACTATTTTGTTTCCATTATAACAATGCAGGGAAAATGAAAATGATCGACAGCTAACGAGTTACGTTCTCTGGAATATTTAAATTCCAACTGTCAGTTATCGTAATTTAACAATTGAAGCGCTAAACCCATAAGGGTCATACAGCACTGCAACCCATGTCAAACATACTTGAAATCTTTTACCATTATGTGAATAGTCTTAATTTAATTTTTAATGACAGAACTGTTAATTGTTCTAAAATGAGGAATTTTGATACTCTTGGTATGGGGGGATGGGGGTACTAGTTACTACCCCAAAACTATGGTAGAGCTAATAAGTGGCACTTTTTTGTGCCCACCGTCAGAACCTGGCTATGCCAGTAGGTTCCACCTGGGATATTAATTTTTTTTTTTAAGGGTGTGGGAAATATCCTTTGATTTACACTGCTCCTAATATATACTATAGCAAAACTAGCATATTTACATTTGCAGTCTGTATTTGTTACTGATCAAAATGGTAGTCTTGAAATTCCTAACCCATATTATAAAAATATTAGAAACAAGCACTAAACTCATCCTAAACCAGACTTACCATTCCAAAATACCCCTCATGAAATTTAGTTCATCAAACCACTGTTATATACTGGCTGTAATTGATCATGTGGCAACTGAAGTTGGTTTGAGGCAACTATCAAACTTAAATTTATTGCCAACAAATAAAACAGGATAAGTAACAACCATTATAGAGAATATGAGGTTTAATCAAACACTTTTGACATGCAAGTGCATTGACACATGTGCTTTGCCTATCACAATTTGGTATTTACATAGAGGGGCACATTCTAGCAAGAATCACAACTCTTGGTGTATAGCATGTATAACGAGTAGTATTGTAGTAAAAAATACAACACATGGTCATACCAATTGTGGACTGTATTGACAGCTACTGTTGTGGCTCGTGTTTTGCAAGTCTACTACACTGTCCATTTTCTGCCGGCATTCGTGCCAAACCTGGAAATTAAACCCAAACACACAACTTGCAAAGGTAAAGCTTTCCTAGGTTGCTACACAAATAACTGGCTACAAACTTAGCCAACCCTATCTAAAAGCCTCTACAGAATGAATATGCCAGCACAGACCCCTTTTTGTTACTCTGTACACAATGCTCTTATCATTATTTGTAACCTGTATGTGAATTTGAGAAGCTGCACTTGTCAGTTGTCAATTTGTATTTTTTATTGCCACGAGTGCCTAGAGGCAGTTTCTGCTAGCACCAAGAACTGTAAGAAAGTGCTCATCACCAACAGTGGTAGCCATCTGCTGGCAGCGGTAGCACGAATAGGCCCGAGTGATCACTTGGTTGCTCATTTAGGTATTCCACTACGAAAATGCTCTCTGGAATGTCTTGGGTCAAAACAAGTTATTTGGTCAGTAACTGAGAGCTCTTCTAAATAAAGCACATCAATAAGGATTGTTCCCTCAATATGTTGAAAAATAAAGAGCCTTATTGAAGCACCAAAAGCAGCTCAGAATGACTGACCTCTCAAGATTCCACCAACCTTATAAAAGTGGTAACCTTATGGAGACCACACACAATATCCAACTTTAATGATCAAGAAGTAACAATTCCTCCATTCACTGACAAATGTAGATATTAAAATGGATAGTTGTGATCATTCAAATGACAAAGCACAAGATGTGACGCAACAAGCGACTCCGGAGCTTGGAAAGTTTTGCACCCGGGTCAATTTTCCCCAGTTGCGACACACATACTAGACACAGAAGAAGCCAGGAAGGGCTAAGCATAGCCTACTGTACCAGCAACTAGGAGTGACCCACACAAAACGAAGGGCCAGAGATGGTGAGGGAAAGGTGTGGATGAGGGGAGGGGAAATTTTCGAGCTAGTTAAATGGCTCTGTGGGCCAGGTAGAAGATATGTTCAACACCTTCTCTCTTTTCATCCAATGAATTACCAGGAGAAACAAGCTCTCCTCAACATAAGGAAAAAGAGTGAGCAGGAAGAGGGAGAAGGGGAACTTGTCAACACTTGTTGAAACTATCTACCACCAACCCACACCTTCCAAACTCTTGAGCAAACTTTAATGAGAGAATGCTCATGCTACAACTTTTTCCAAGACTATTTAATTTTATTATAAAATACATCCTATGAGACTAGTGAACTGGAAAAATCTTGTCAATTCAGTGCATTTATTACGTTGTAGGTACACCAGGTCATCTAGTTTACTCAAGATAGTACAATAAACCTGGAAACAAAGTGACCTGTGCATATCCCCCAAAAAAAAATTAGTGCCTCTTATCAAAATGCCTTCGCTGCAACAAGGGGAAAGTTTCAGTTCTTTGCAACAAGAGGCAGCACCAAGCGATCAACTAAATATGGATGTTAAAAGATGTAACTAAAACAATAGGCTGGCTGGATTTTAACAGACAAGACTGATCAGTGGTGATATTCCTTAAACCATAAAAACTTTCACGCATGGTCATACTAATGAGCTTATTTACTCTGATGGTGCAGTCTCTGCACCAGCAGCAATGGAACATTACTATAACACTAAACTCACCTATTCAAGTTCCATGGGCTCCTGTCTAGTTGTGACTGTCACAAGAGCCCATGAAGTTACTCCTGTTAGTGTAATAGAACCTTTTGCAGTAATCTAGAAAAGGCTTATTACTCATCTGGCCAGTCAATTTTTGTGACCACAATCACACACAGCTGGGGAAAAGCAGTGTACTGAAGCACAAACTACTCAGTAAACACTAAATGATGTGACTCGGATATTTTCAGAAAAAAAAAAAAATGATGTTTAGGGCATGGCTGCTGATCTAGGGATGCTGTACATATAGCTGAAAGCTCAAAGTGAAGTATACCTACTAGTCAAAAGTCAATAACCCATGCTCACCTTTTCCTAACTGCTTGAAAATGTACAATTTTCATTGTGGCAGTTTCAAGCATGTTAGTTTCTGCAAACACCCTACCAAATAGGCCACAAACTTCATCCTAACAAACATGTTCTGCAATGATATATAAACGGTTAGAACAACAAGACAACTTGGACTGACAGACAAACGATTAAAAGAAGATTCCATCAACTTAACTGTGCTAATTCCCCAAGCAATAAAAATAAGTGCCAAAATGCGCTTTAGCTCATTCACACTGTATGGAGAGATTGCATGGTACAAAAATGTCAGATAATGTAAATGACCCAATGCTCGAGAGGAAATGCTGGCCTCCGGATAATATCGAGGATATGGAGCCCCAACTGGGTAGGGTTTTTGGGGATTGGAGTGTTGAAAGGCTGGTTAAGCTGGATCTTGGTTACCCAACTTGCTCACCTCGGGCCATAAGTAAACATTGAGCTGGGGAACATAAATGTCCACTTCAGACACCGAACACCAAAGATGGATTAACAGAAATGGTCTTAATTTAAGACCTTATGAAAATATACAAGGAAATCATAGCATAAAATGAGAAGTATCCTACCTAATATTTAAATTTCTTATCACGTACCAATATCAATAAATACACAACAAATATGCAATGGATCTTTTCAAACACAAAGAATGTGATGAAAATGCCAAACATAGGACGAAGGATTGGAATGATGGTGCCAAGTCCTTTCCCATCATCACAGCAGAGCTCCATCATTACTAAATTCACTTTGCACAGAACACAACCAAAGTGTCCACACCAGACTTCAAGATTTTTGCCCTTGACACAGCAAATACATCTAAATATACAACTGGTTACCATGTTAAGTTAAAGCATGCAAAATTTAATGTATACCTCAAGTAATGAGTAGCAACTGTAGGCATAAATTACTGAAACTAATGAATGCACACAGAAAACCCATCCCTATCCCTATTAACTGCATTCTACAAGCACTTCCTGAAAAAGCACTCCGTCTTTCCTGTTGCAAAATGGTATAGGTGATGTTGACATCTTTGGCAGTGTTGGAGACATGATGGTGTTGATACTGGAGCTCCGCTGTGGGAAGGGGTGGTGGTGGTGGTAGTAGTATGGTGGTGGTGGTGGTAATAGTACAAGAGGAGTAAGAGGGTGGTGGTGGTGGTGGTAGAGGGGTGAAGGGGGCCACCGCCGCCACTACCACATTAGCTTACATCCTGGTCCTCCACATCCTGCACTTGTTCTTTCTCTCTCTGATCACCATCTCCACCTGAAAAAAATAATAATTACATTTAAACAGCAATTCACTTTTAAAGAAAGCACAGCATATTTGGAAAAACCTCCTGGGTTTTAATTATCAAAGTGTACATTTAAGGCCATTCAAAAGCAATTCCTAAAAGGAAGTTTTAATTTTGCAAACTATTTACCCTTGATTCAAGTCATTTACTACTTACCAATGCAAATTTATGACTTTACTTAAACAATAGACAAAAGGGAATTTGAACTTACTCTCTCCTTGCATGTCTGAGGTCCATAACGTAAGGTTGTCTCGCAACAGCTGCATAATAAGAGTGGAGTCTTTGTAACTCTCTTCTGATAATGTGTCCAACTCTGCAATTGCATCATCAAATGCAGCCTTCGCCAGACGACATGCCCGTTCTGGACTATTCAAGATCTCGTAGTAGAAAACGGAGAAATTTAGGGCCAGACCCAACCTGTAAATTAAAAAATTAAATGAAGGCATCACCTCAAGAAAATATAGCACCATTTTTTCAACAAACCGGCCATCTCCCTCCTAGGCAGGGTAACCCCCTCCCATGTTAACTTGCTCACTTCAATAGCACATTAAATCAAATACTTTCCTCCAATCACTAACATACTTGCACATGCTCCCTGGATGTTTAAACCCCTCTCACAACTTTTACCCCCTCCCTCCAACCTTTCCTAGGACAACACCTACCTAACCTTCCACTATAGATTTATGTGCCCTCCAAGTCATCCTATTATGTTCCATTCTCTCTGACCACCCAACCCCTCTTCAGACCTCTGCATAATACTTTTAATAACCCCACACTACCACCTAATCTCCAAGCTAGAATTTCCTGCATATTATTCACACCACACATTGCCCTCAGACATGATCACTGCCTCCAGCCTTTACCTTTTTCTTCGTCCCCTACAGATGCTTTAATGAACCATTCGCCTTTTTCCCCTCGTTAATTCTATGGTTCACTTCATCTTTCATAGACCCATCTGCTAAGTACATTACCAAATATCTGAACACATTCACTTCCTTCATACTCACTCCCTCCAATATGATATCCACTCTTCATTATTTAAATTTTTTTGTTACCTTCATCACCTTTCTCTTTCATTTGTTTTTAATTTCCTTCTGAAATTTGTCCATAAACCTTCACAGCTCTTCAGAATCTCCCAAAAGCAGTCATCAGCAAAACAACTGACAACTCCTGCATTAAGATTATCTTCCAACTCTACACCTCCCCCCCAACACCTGCATTCAATTCTCTTACAACTCCATCTATAAATATATTAAAAACCATGGTGACATCGTGCATCCCAGTGTAAGGCCTACTTTTACTGAAAAATAATCTCCCTTTCTCCTACATACCATAACCTGAACCTCACTATCCTCGTAGAAACTTAAAATACCTTCAGCAACGTGCCACTATTCCATAAACTTGGAACATCCGCCACATTGCTCACCTATCCACCCTATCATATGCCTTTTCCAAATACATAAATGTAACAAATTTCTTTACCTTTATCCCTCTCCTATCCAGGTATACTGTTCATTTATATGCTTCAATGTAAACACTGTCTACACATCCCCTACCCTTCCTAAAGCCTCCTCGTTCAGCTGCAATCCTGCTGTCTTACCCTCAACTCTTTCAATAACTACCTTACACCTCACCAGGGATACTTAACAGGCTTATTCCCCATTAATTCTTACATTTTGTACCCTTTGCCTTTATACAAAGGAACTATGCATGCTCTGCCCATCAAACAATATTTAAATCTATTAACAATACAAGTACAGTGGACCCCCCGAGTTACTAACACCCCGGAAATCATACAATTATGTAAGTATAATATTGTAAATGCTTTAGTAAGTGTATTTTTGGGGGTCTGAAATGGACTAACCTACTAGACATTATTTCTTAAGGGAGTAAATTCGTTCGGCAATGGCACTTGAGCAGGCTTCTGGAAAGAATTTTGTTAGTTACTCGGGGGTCCACTGTAGTTCAATTTTTTTTTTTTTACCTTAATGACCCAAAGAAGGAAATGCACTCATCATATATTCAATTACTGTCTTACCAGAAGTGTGCCAACATTACAATTCATTACCCTCTAAGTGCAACATCCCTGCCCCCTTCAGAGGGCAAACACTGCACTTCCAGCCTCAAGGACTAGTCCAACAGGTTTTCCTGAATCCCTTCATAAATGCTACCTTGGTCACACTCCAACAGAACATCCATTAAAAACCATGTGTTCTCCATTCACTCCTATCTAACATGCTCATACAAGTCTATTGGATGCTCAAGCCCCTAAAACTCAGCCATTTTTACCCCCTCCCTCCAATCAGTCCTGGGACCATCCCTACCCCCAATTACTTTCCACCCATTATATAATCTGCTTGTCATCCTCTCTATCCTCTGAAAATGCCTGAACCACCTCTAACTCCTCGACCCTCTGAATAATACCTTTTATGACCTCCATACTTGTCTATTTCTACACTCCGAACCCTCTGCATAATATTCACCAGACACTGCTCTCAAATATGGCATCTAAACTGCATCTAGCCGCCACCTCACTGAAATCTTCAAAGCACACACTTTGAACATTTCAGTGAGGTGGTGGTATGGGGTGGCAGAGGTGGTATAGTGGTGGTGGTACAGCTGAAGTGAGATGGGTTGGGTTTGAGAAGGACCTATCAGCATCACATTACAGCACTCCAAAATGGGCGATATCCTGTTGACCAACAATTGGATAGGGCGTTTCCTTGATTAACTTGGCCTCATTGAACTTCACAAGGCGTCCACTGGTGTTGGACATGTGCATTTTTAGGGAAGTCATGATTTCAGGGGTTCTTGTTCTCACGACCATAAAATAGTGTCCAACAGACAATATTGGACATGTTATGAAGTTCGACAATGTCAGGGTACGGAAGTACACAGAGGCTGCCCTAAATGCAGTCTCTAACAATCCATTACAAGTCGAGCAGTTACACCACATCCAAATTGTTGATCAACAAGGTACTGCCCATTTTAGTGACTGCTGTAATGCAATGGTGACAGGTCCTTCTCAAAACAACCCCCCCCCCATCACCCTCATTGATTGCCACTATACACACTCATGTTTTAGTTATTAGGACTAACTCATGGCTGTACTGTAAATAAGCATCTTTTCCACATTTTATCACTAAGCACACCATTCCTCACACATCCATATTCAAATCATCAGTTTATTTAATCTACAATTAGAATTTCCTTTCCTAATTGCAATAGGAAATGCTACCTGTTAATCACACCTGGAATCTCAAAGCAATTATTTTTTCACTTACAAACTTTCACCTTAACCTGAATATATTAGCAACATATTAAATAAAACATACCTAATAGGATGTGTGGGTGGCAGCTCTGTCATAGCAATATCACTGGCAGCCTTGTAAGCTACCAGGGAATTTTCAGCTGCAGCCTTCCTGTCATTACTTGTAGCAAATTCTGCAAGATACCTAGGGTGGAGGAAGAACTAATTAGGATTCTACAACAACAATCATCATCAGTATATTCATGGAACAATACAACAATGACAATCTTGACATTGCCCTAAACCAGCAAAACTTGCCTTTACATGTACAAAATATATTTAAGTGGTTAAAGGAATATCTATGCCCTCCACCTGAAGAGCTGCAATTTATATAAAGGGGAAATTATTGTGCAGGGAATGTTCCATTCCTGTGAGGAAAGGAATAGATGCAGGAAAAATATGAAATATATGCATGGCACTTACTATCATTAACATGTATAGTACCTGGTACAGTATCTAGGTACAAGGGGATGTAGCTTATTAGGATGAATTTCATCAAGGCACTGAAGGAAAAAATGTGGCCTTCCACAATAGCTTACATTAAAAGCAGAACTCAAGTTTGAGTCAGGTCCTGGACAACATTTAACAAAGCAAATCAAAATGCAGCTTCTTTTCTACCCTTCACCCCAGTGACAATGAAAAACTCAATCCTTTTTATATATATATACTGTATATATTAATCAGGGGTAAATATTTTTCCAGAACATCAAGGTTATCGAAAGGTTTCTAAATGCAGGGAGAGTGGATAATAACACCCGACACTTGGAGTTCCAGAACAGCACCAGTCTATAGGATTCCTGGAACCAATCACTTTTATTCTTTCCAAAAGTAATTATCACATTATAGCTAAGGGAACAAGCAAAAAAACTGTACTACTAAAGGTAAGACTCAACAGGAGCAGATAGAGCCACCGAGAAGGGTATTGATATGTGGATTGTGATTGAGGATGTGTACATAACAGCTGTTGTAAAACATTTTAAAATCTGGGATATGGAAAATCTAAATGAGCAGCTAGGGATACAGCTACCACAGAACTTATATTTACCCCCATTTCTAGTCCTTTTGTTGCCAGTGGCAGATGGCAAGATACCTGTTGGCTGAGATGTCAGATGACAAAAACTGCCTAGGGGTTGCTGGACATGAGCAAGTCTTGCACTTCCAGTAGGACATGAGCAAGTCTTGCATTTCCAGTGCTTCCTGCCAATACTAGATTTAGGACAAAATGGCAGAATGCCAATTACTTCTAATAAACACCAATATGCAAAAAGGCACAATGCCTATTACTTCTGATAAAGTTTGACATACCTAATTTCTTTTTCAAATAATCATTAACTAGAATAACCAACCTGATGACGATCAATCACATAAGGGTGACTAAGGGTAGTATTCTTCACTAAGTAATTCCACGATTCAATTTTATTTAATAACCATAAAAAGCACATGCATCAGTGCCCTCACCCCCATTTCCCACATTTGTACAATAATTAGGATGGAAAATTAAGAATGCTTAAAGGAAGAGAAAATGCAACATGAAAAATAATGCAAGAGAAATCTTTGCATAATTTTGATACCTCTTAGCATTCCTCTAAAGAACTAATTATGTATCTATAATCTAAAACTAATTAAAGCAAAATATTACATCCGAACATTGTACAGAACTTTCACTTTCCGTATCAGTTCAGGAAAATGCACAAATCACAAAACCTTCAATCCCTCAACTTACTAACTGGAGCACCGGCAAGACAAACTAATAATAATTTACATTTGAGAAACATGAAGTGGTTCCAAATCTCACTGATATTTGTCCTTAGAGAAGGAAACATTACCACCTATGAAAAGTATACTAAAGAACTCAAATTAAGGGTAAAAGGCTTTTTTTTTTTTAAACCCCTTACAAACCCAAGGAAAATTACCATTTTGCTGAATTTTCGTGTTTGGAATCTGATGCCTCAGATAAACTGTTTTGGTATTTTAGATCCATTTTAAGTATGTATTAGCTCAACAGTTTGGGTCACCTACCATCTCTTACCTATAAAAAATCTTTGTCCATGCAGGTTCACTCAGTGTATCATAGATAACACTGCCTCAAGAGGATATATACACAAGGGGATTTTGTTGCAAGTCAATTGAACTAGCTAACTGTGGAACTGGCAAGATGCCTTATTTGTTCTAATATTATTACAATTTAATAATACTAACAATGGAATTGATCCAAAGTTCAATAACATTGAACAACAAGTCACTGACATTGATCGATCTTAGCTTAAATCAGTGGTTTTTTTTTTTCCAACAAGTCGGCCATCTCCCACCGAGGCAGGGTGACCCAAAAAGAAAATATTTTCATCATTCAACACTTTCACCTTGCTCATACATAATCACCCTCTTTAAAGAGGCACTCAGATACAACAGTTTAGAATAGTCCCTCCAAACTGTCACTATCCCAAACCCCTCCTTTAAAGTGCAGGCATTGTACTTCCCATTTCCAGGACTCAAGTCCTGCTAAATCAATAACCGGTTGCCCTGAATCCCTTCACTAAATATTACCCTGCTCACACTCCAACAACTCGTCAGGTCCCAAAAAATATTCGTCTCCATTCAATCCTATCTAACACGCTCACACATGCTTGCTGGAAGTCCAAGCCCCTTGCCCACAAAACCTCCTTTACCCCCTCCCTCCAACCTTTTCGAGGACAACCCCTACCCCTCCTTCCTTCCTTCCCCTACAGATTTATATGCTCTCCAAGTCATTCTACTTTGATCCATTCTCTCTAAATGACCAAACCACCTCAACAACCCCACTTCAGCCCTCTGACTAATACTTTTAGTAACTCCACACCACCTCCTAATTTCCACTCCAAATTCTCTGCATAATATTTACAACACATTGCCCTTAGACAGGACATCTCCACTGCCTCCAGCCTCCTCCTCGCTGCAGCATTTACAACCCAAGCTTCACACCCATATAAGTGTGTTTGTACCACTATACTTTCATACATTCCCTTCTTTGCCTCCATAGATAACATTTTTGTCTCTCCAGATACCTCAACACACCACTTGCCTTTTAGTGTGCTTATATATACCCATAAGCTCTGTACCCTCAAGATCACTGTAAAAACAATTTTGTATTCTATGCACAACCTAAATAAAATGGGCAAAATTACAAGACTGCTTTTTGCCACACATTTCATTTTATGTAACAAGTGCTCACTTATACTGTTTACACAACAATTCTTGATCCCTTGATTCTGTGCAAATTTTAGCATATTTTGCTAACAATTAACTCTAGCTATGGCTAATGATTAGCTCTGTTGCTCCAGTAAAATTCTACCACTTTGGTAGAAGTGGTAGTACTGCAACATTCTTTGTCAGTACAGTAATAATCCTGTTTCATTTATGCTTATGTTTAAGTTTCCAGCAGACCATGATAGGTCAAAGGTGTATCGTATTATACGACCTCTGTTGGTCTAAAAATCAATATATCAACAAAGCCTAGATACCAAGGGTGCCAGATAATTAGTGTTGTACCTGTATTACCAATACACTGCCTAATAGTTTCAGTAAAATCTCTGCTTCAACAGTAGAAAGACTACTGTTACAAGGATTTATCTTTTCTTGGCAACATTAATGTTCAAAAATTATCCATATTTCAAGTACTAAAATACCTTGAAACACATCCATCATAAGAAGCTAGCATACATACAGTGATTATTAAAGTATGCCTGGTGCCTCCACAGGCAAACTTTAATGTCTAAAGTAATACCCAACCCTGTTAGGCCTTTTGGAGCAACAAATGTTTGGGGCCTGGCAAATAATAGTGTGACATCTCTAAATTCTGCTAAGCAACTTGCTGTACGTTCAGTGCTTTATGGGTGTATGTAGGGTAAGGGGAGGGCAAGTGTCAGAGCAAGAGTGAGAGTATGTAAGTATGTGTGAAAGTGTTTACATGCATGTGTGAGTATGTACAATATGTGTGGGGGTTTCCCTGCACTGTGCTCCAGAATACAGGATTTGTTAAACATATAAGGCTATGACTGAATTAATATGGGGAAGAACAACTCTCAAGATAAAATAGCTCAGATCATTGGATTACACAAGACTGTCCATAAAGCAAAGGGAATAATGAAAGCCATTGGCATGAGTGTTCAGGAAGGAACTAGTTGAATTGGTTCTGTAAGAATGGTGGCAATGACATGCCCACACCAAATTAATGTCCAGGTAGGCCTAGAAATACATTCCCACAAGTTGACTAAGAGCGCTTGAGACCAGACCAAGAGTAACTGCACAGGAAATTAAGAAAAGAATCCAGAACCATTTCATAATGTGTATTAGAACTGTTAATAGGCATGTGAAGGAGTTTGGTTACAGTATCCATAGATCAGTCATGAAACCAATTTTGAGCCATGTGCAGAGAAGGCATATTAGAGTTTGCAAAGAAATACCAAACATGGACTAAGAGCAATGAGGCATTTTGGAGTGATGAAGCCATTTTCAGTGACTTGTACCCATGGTGAAAATGTTTAGACACCCAGGTAACAACCCTTGGACCCACGTTGCACCTGTGATACCACAAACACCCTGAATCACTAATGGCTTGGGCTTGTTTTATTGCTAAATGTTGGGTAGTTGATTATGTCCAAAAACAAACATGAATCACTACAACTACCTGGAATTGCTCTGTGATCATTTGCCCGAATCTTTCACTCGAGTG
Source organism: Cherax destructor (assembly GCA_009830355.1). Taxonomy (NCBI): domain Eukaryota; kingdom Metazoa; phylum Arthropoda; class Malacostraca; order Decapoda; family Parastacidae; genus Cherax; species Cherax destructor. The sequence goes on along the minus strand of WNWK01001886.1, from coordinate 126,860 downwards.
TGGTACAAAGATTTTTCCGAAAGAATGCTCCTTGCCACACTACTAAATCAGTTGCTCGAAGGCACCTGATTTAGTAGTGACTGAGTACCCTTCTTTGATGGCTGGTAAGGAAAATTCCCCAGACTTGAACCTCACTGAACCTATGGGCTGTGATATAGATCTACAAGGAAAGGACATAAGTTAACTCCCACAGCTGGAGGTTATCATCCATGATTTGCTAGGGAATTTACCCAAAGAAACCCTCAAGAAAAGACATGAATCAATCTCTACATGATTGAACAATGTTTTAATGTGCCTAGGGACAACCTACAAAATACTAAATCATTGGTATGTACTTTTTTAAATTTATAATTTGGCATAAAAAAATCTAAAATAATAAAAGCCTTTACTCCATGGTTGCCAAGATGATAATTGCTTGCCAACTTCAGTTCACTAAAAAAATCTTTGTTTCCTTGATTTCATTTTTCTTTAGAATAGAAAAGCAAATTTTTCTTTCAAAAATGTCACCACAAAGGAATTAAAAATGCAAGACTTGCCATAGTTAAGGGGTTAATAAATTTGCAACCACCATGGTACCAGGCACCCTGAATGTCATCTGCAGGTAAGCACCACACTTTCTTTAGACACCTCTCCTCTCTCATTCGTGTACCATAGCCACTAGCATGCATACACTTGTATAATTAATATTCCTCCTGCTTAAACATTCCTATTATGTTAGAATTCTATGTAAACATGGAATATAATGTATGTGACTGACTAAATGATGAAGCAAGCCAATTTTCCCCACCTCCCACCACCCTACACCTATTACACCTGGGTGATTTTTTTTTCTATGTATGACAGGGACTGTTTTTTTAATAAAGTATGAAAAGTTCAAAATACAGAGCATCCAGCTTAAGCATGGCAGAGGTGGGGTTAATGAGAGTGGGAATTGGATAGATGGATAGAAGTGTCTAATGTATCATTGTTTAACTGCACTGGGTCTAGGGCTCAATGAGTCTAGAATTTCATGCTAAAATGTAAAGGTTATGAAGATATTTTAAAAAAATAAAAAGATTCTAGTTTATCAAAGGTTACTTTAAACTAATAGGAAAATGTGTGAAAAATCAGTAACTCTTGAGGATGACATCCTCTATGTTTGAGTACTCTCAATACATAGCACTACACATTATAACTTCATACTAGGTAGTCACAGAAATCAAAGCCATAAGGCACCTAGTAAAAACAAGCAAGAAAAAAAATAAGTTGTAATATTTAAAAAAAATAAGTTTGTAATATAGCATTGGACAAAACAAAGCTTTCTCAAAGATAATGATTTGTGAACACTTCAGGTGCAGTGATCCCTGGTTAACCCTTTCACTGTCCAAATCCACAAATTAATATTGCTCTCAGTGTCCACTTAAAAAAACTGAAATGGTAGAAAATCTTTTTCTGAAGGCAATGACACCAAAAGTATGAAATTTAATGAAAACTTAAGGAATTATGCAGGCGCAAAGTTAGAAGTGTCTGCACAATTTACACAGGTGATTTTGCCTGCCAAGTCCTGTAAGCCAATTCCTTTGTTCTAGACAAAATTCTTACTCATTTTACTAGTATGCCTTCTGTTCTATGGACTGAGTACAAGAAACTGCCCATTCAACCATCAGAACTACTCTATATATAAAGTGCACAAGTCAGTAGTTCAGCCAATTGTACAAAAAAAAAAAAATACAAATTTAAATACAGAGTCCAACACTGTAGACATTCCAGGCACTAAAACAACATTCTTCTGTTCATTAACATTCCTTGGGTGCCTATCTATGTCCTTAAGTGGGATCCACTATACAAGACTGAGTTAATTTGCATTTACTCAAGCATTTCAATAAAAATTATTTCTGCAACAGTGGAGAGCTATTCACACTAAATTATAAAAAAAGCACTAAACCTACAAGGGTCATATAGCATTCACACTAAGTGTGAACTATAAATTATGAAATAACATCAAGAACCAACACTTGTTTAAAGATTCCAGGAAAAAAATTAGTCAACACCTGACTAAAGATACAAAACTAAAAAGCTTCATTAGAAAAGTTGAAATTCTCAAAACTATATACTATATTAAGACTACCTTAATAGCAAGACTAATTCAGCAGTAGTTAACATTTGAAAATAAAATTATCTACAATAATGCATGTAAAATACTGAACAGGGAAAATAAATTACAAAAAAGCACAGGTTGACATCAGGACTGAAAATGCAATACTTTAAATTACTCTAAATGCTTAACACAGACAAAGGATTTCTAAATTGGCATAAGAGGTGCCAAAAAGAAAAGGAGTGCACACTTTCTACTCACCTGTGGTAGTCTCCTTTCATCTTGTAGAAGAACACACGACTCTCTCCAGCAGAGGCTGTGGGAATAAGGTGCTTATCCAAAAGACCCAATATATCGGAGCAAATATCCTTTAGCTCTTTCTCCACCTGGAAAAAAAAAAAAAAAGTCACTTCACAAAATAAGTTAAAAACTATTTTAGTAAAAACATCTGATTTGGACAATCAAATTCCTTATAATCCAAAGCTAAAACCAAGTGGGTCATTCAGCACAAACTATTTGGTAGAAGAGCATCAGAGTGGTTTACCACAAACACTACAAAAGAAAAAAAACTGGTCTGACTTCAATACTCCCACCATTAATGGTTCCTAAACTCTTTATACATAATAGTGTTACTATGTACTCCACTATCTCACCATCTGCATTTTATACAATTCCTTATCTAGTCCCTTTATCCCTTTCAAAAACAACCTTAAATATAATCCATGTTTCCTTTACCTTTAGCCATTTAGTTCATTACCATCTGTCCACTTCTGACTCCTTCCTGTTTACTCATTCTTTTTACAACTGGTTTCACTTTCTTACTGAATTTTAAAGACTACTTTCCTCCATATATAACTATCTGTAAATGCCTCTTTTCCAGTGTTATTCCTACATTTCCTGTAGGCACCACTTTCTATTACTTCAACTTACTTGTTGCTATAGCATCATCCTTTAGATATTTACTATAGTGGCCCATGACCTATACTAAGTTATTCCTTTTAAATGACTTTTCTTACCAGCAGGACATGATTCACACAATTTTAACACTAACTGTCTCATAGAAATAAGGTGACCTGAAAAAACAAACATTCACTGCAACCATCTTGTCAGAGGTATGATGGCATCCTTGTTAAGATGACCCTCGAAAATGCAACGTCCCCAACTCTCCCTCAGAGACAGGGACTCAAATCTCTCTAAACACTTTCTGAGTCCCAATAAATGTTACCTAGCTCATATTCCAGCACATCATAAAAACAGACATTTTCTAGGTGGGTTTTTCATGGTCTTATTTGGTGCTAGAATGGAGATCATTTGGTCTGTTTCAAACCAGAAGTGGCTTGAAATAGGTATCAAAGTGGTGGAAATATTTTTTTCCAGAAGGAAATGGAAGAAACCCCTGGGTTTTTACTAGGTCTGCTTCAATTATTGGGATGACCTAAACCACAATTATCATTTTTTCAAATTTTCCAGCACTGAGGGCACATTTATTTTAGACCCTTCAGCAGTTTAACCCTTTCAGTGGCTGTCACAAATCTACGCTATTGATGTCAGGGTGTCTTACGCAGGTCTGTTTTCAGCACAGCTCCCTCGGATAATCTGCGAAGAGTAAATTTTGTCTTGGATACGATAAAATGAATCTGTGCAGTGTGCGCACAGTATAAAAAAAAATCCTACCCCACACTGCTTATTGGGAAAAGGAAAACTGACAATGTGTTCAGATTAAAATAGCAGGCATTTTCTAGGATGGTTTTTATGGTTTTATTGGGATCATTTGATAGAATGATCTTTGTTGGTTTCTAGACTAGTGGCGGCTTGAAATTGGGCTCACTGTAGCAGAAATATTAGATACTTCGACTTCCCCGAGGACAAGTAAGCCAATTCCCCCTTAACCCTTTGGGGGTCGACAGGCCTTCTCAGGAAAGTGTTCCCGGGGTCGAAAATTTTTGGAAAAAAAAAAAAATTCTTATGAAATGATAAGAGAATCTTTTCCCGATCATAACGCCACCAAAATTATGAAATTTGATCGAAAACTAACGGAATTATGCTTTCGCGAAGTTAGCGGTAGCCATGACACTTACGCATCGGCGATTTTGCCCACTTTGAGCTCTATTTTCGACAAATTCCAATGTTTCAGTCTCCTAAAATTATAGCTAATTCGCTAGAACTCGATTTCGTCTATCGATTGAGTACAAGAAACCGCCTATTTACCAATTTTATCTACCCAAAATAGTGGTCAGAAAATGACAATTTTCCAATTTCACACACATTTCAAACGATGCCAATTTCAAAATAGGGTCCAGAGTAAACAAGACAGACATTCCTGGCACTAAAATTACATGTTCTCTGTTCATTAGTCACGTCTCCAGGCCCCTGTTCCATTACTTTTGCTTTTCATTTTGAATTTTTATTCTCACAAAAAATAGATTTACTGTTATGTATACAACTGCATCATTGTAAAAATGGTATAAATAATATCAGAGCACTTGTGCATGAATATAAGACTCGCCAGTTGATGTGTATTGGAGGCATGGTACGATTTGTTTACTCTTGAACATCGTCAAAAATCGAACATTTTCGCTACTTTGAGCTCAATTTCAAGGTACTTGTCATTGTTATACCAATCAAAATCATCTCTATTTCTGTAATATATCTTCCATTCTATCAAATGAGACCAAGGAAACGAGAATACATCAATAAATACCAATAGCTGTAAAGAGTATGCAGGCTGCAGATAGCATTCAGAAGTGGTTTTAATCGAAAAAAACGGCGAGTTTTAATCGAAAAAAACGGCTAGTTTTTTTCTCTCATTATGCAGTGTGTACTGCAGGATTTTTTTTATACTGCGCACACTGACCCCACAGACCCATTCTTTCATATGTATGCCTACCAGATGTTTTCTGCTTAAATTGAGGCTGCTAGAATTTGGGCGTACTAGTACGGCACCAACCCCTGCTCGTAAAACGTACTAGTACGGCACCGACCCCCAAAGGGTTAATCCTTAGGTTTGTTTTAAGAGTTTTTACCAAGTGATTCAGTTATTGGGATGCCATAAACCATGGTCAATCATTCCTGGTTATTTTATTAACAAAGAAATAAGGCAAGTCTTCAATTTTTTTTTTAACGTGATGCATTCGAAATGGAAGGCAATACAAGAGGCTAAGAACATGATTAATGAGCAGAGGAAAATGTTTTAAAGCTTGGAATGTCTACAGTGTTTATTTTGGACTGTTTTAAATTTGAATTTTTTTTTTTTATAGCTGGCCAAATTATTAGCTTCTGTGCACTTCATAGGGCAGTTCTAAAAGTTCAATGGATGGTTTCTTGTGCTCATTCGATATAACAGAAGGAACCTTAGCAAGTTAACTAAATTTGGTCAAATGGGGCATTGAAATTAACCACTTCACCTGATGTACCATAATATTACGGATTTGAAGTCAGTGTCCATGCTGTAAAATTACGCCGTAAGCAGTAAATTTGGGCCTAGATATGAGAGAGACTTATGCGGTAAGTGTGCACCACAAAAAAAATCCTGCAGCACGCAGAGCATTACGAGAAAAAAAAAAAAGACCATGTTTTCGGTTTAAAACAGCAACTTTGCGGTGTATTTCAGTATAGTTTTTATGGTTGAATTCATGGTTTCTTGGTCTCATTTGATAGAATGAAGATATATTACAGAAATAGAGAAGATTTTGATTGGTTTCAGAACTGAAAATTGCTTGAAATTGAGCTCTAAATTAGCAGAAATGTTAGATTTTTGCCAATATTCCAGAGTTCACAAAATACATTACTTGACCAATATGCGTCAAACTTGTCAGTCTAATACATGTTCACAAATGCACCGACATTTATACAATTACAATAATACAGTAGTCTGTATAGCAGTAAATTATTGTGAATAAATATTCAAATAGAAAGTAAGCATAACACAGGAAGAGGGCCTGGGGATGCAACTAACAGGAAATGTTTTATTAGTGCCAGGAATGTTTATTCTGAACCCTATTTTTAAAATTGCAATTTTTGAATTTTGTAAAATTAGCCAAATTACTGATTTCTGATCACTCCTTGGGAGTCAAAATAGATAAATGGAGTTTCTTGGACTCGATCGATAGAATAAAAAATACTAGCAAAATACCTACGAGTTTTGTAGACTGCAACAATGGAATTGACAGAAAATAAAGCTCAAAGTGGGCGAAATCACAGATTTGTAAATATTGCCGAGACTGCTAACTTTGCGAGCACAATTCTGCAAGATTTCCATCAAATTTCATACTTTTGATTTTATTACCTTCAGAAAAAGGTTCTCTACCATTTGATGAGAATTTTTTTTTTCAATTCTTGGACCTTGTGGACACTCTTGAGATCAGGGGTCTGGACACTAAAGGTGGGCAAAAAATTTTAATCCCTAAATTGCACCCAAACTGCTAACCTTGAACCAACGTAATTCCACAATTTTCCATCAAATTTCATACTTTTGGTGTCATTACCTTCAAAGATTATTTCATTTTTTTTTTAAATGTGGACAGAGTAATAATGGTTAAAAGGGCTAAGTCACAATTTAAAAAAAAAAAAAAATTCTGAAATGGTAATAAAACTAATTCTGAGAATGACACCAAAAATGTTAATTTATCCAAACTTACAGAATTACACAGGAGCAAAGTTGGCACTATGCTCAGTTTATACATTGGCAAATTTGTTCAGTCCTATTTTCAGCCAATTCAACTCTCAATTTGACCAAATTCCTTACTATTTTGCACCTTTCCTTTCCCTTCTATTGATTGAATGAAAGAAAGGGCCTACTCATCTATCAGAACTACCCTATAAATTGCTGATAAATCAGCAATTTATAAAATTTTACATAAAATTCACAACAAATTCCAATTTTGAAAGACTCCAAAATAAACAAGACATTCCAGGCACTAAAGCAACTTATCTTCTGTTCATTAACCACTTCCCCAGGCCTCCTATACAACACTTGCCCTCCATTTTGGATACATCACACAAAAAATCAAAGATTTACCCTCTTTCTCAGATTAATAGAATATAACTAAGAATGACTGGTCATGGTTTAGGCCATCCTAATAAGTGAAGTAGACCTAGCAAAACCTTAAAACAAACCAGGGAGAGCAAGGGGATCCTACCCTTCCACAGGGGGAAATTTGGTTTTTTTGGCTATGTTGAGCCTTATTTCAAGCTATTTCTAGTCCTAAAACAGACCAAAATTATCCATATTTCACTAGCATATCTTCCATTCTATCAATAGATAGTAGAAGATCGATTACCCCACCCAAAAAAAAAATCCATAAAAACTACCCTAGAAAACAAGTTGCTCTAAAATCAAACAAGGTTGGAGGCTTTTTCCCTATCATGCACTGCATGGGGCAGGCTCTTACACTATGTACACTTCACAGTACATGTGAGGGTGCTGTGCTAAATATGTAAACGCAAATGACGCTCCATTTCAATAACAGATGAAAGGATTAGACTGGAATTTTTAATTTTGTGTAAAACTGACCACACTTTTGGCTTTAACTAGGGTGAAAATCAAAATGCCTGTGTAATTTCAAAAGGTTTGCATCAAATTTTGCATTTTTGGTACTATTACCTTCAGAAATTATCTTATTTTTTTTTTTTTAAATTGCAATACAGATGGGACTTCATTTCAGAGGTCACGACAGTGAAAGGGTTAAAAAGCAACGTCCGCTGAAATTATATCAAAGTTTTTCTAAAACATTTGCATTCTATGGAGTGATATTCCTGCATTTTGTATACGCTGCTTGTGTTGATTCTTTCCATATCTGAACACAATGAACACTTCTACCATAATACACTACCTATGAAGATACACTTATCTTGTCTACTATGGAAATTCACTTAAGTTACACACTTGAGCATTTGCGATACAGACTTTCAGGTTCATTTTTACCCACTTCTTACTGTATGCATACAATTCAAGTAAATCTTTTTCAGATGTATTAAAATACCTTCTGATTGTATCAGCTTTATTCCTGCCTTATCCTATGCAACAATATTTATTCCTTTACCAAGAGACTATTCAGCTTTTTTACCTTTTTATCCAGTTTATATTAAACATTTAACTTCACATTCATTTCTACCTTTAAACTAAGGATACTTTCAGTTCTCTTGCATTTTCATGTACTACTTATTTATCCAAATCACCTGCTTTTTGCCTTTATAAAATTGAGGGAAAAGGTAACACTGATACATACATTTAGCAAGTACCAACATATCCTGTTCACAAGGTTCTACCTACTCTGCAACATGCCATTAAGAACTTCAGACCAAATCATTTATATTTCAACTATGAATTCACAAGCCACTGCAAACTACCACCAAAACAGTACAGTGCTAAACCAACATTGCAACTCAAAACATTCAATGCCTTCCTCAGAAAAAAAAATTTAGAAGTAAAAATTGCAACCTGGACTGAGTATAGTGCTATTACAGGCTTTGCTAAATTATACTTTATAATACACAAATTTCATTAACTTATAAACCAGCCCAATCCCCACTTTCAACTTGCAAATTAACTTTAGCAACTAGATATATTAAAAGTTCTCAATTAAAAAGAAAAAATTACCTTTGGGTAAAAAACAAAAAAACAAACCTGTGTCCTGTAATTCCTGATCATTTCTAACTTTTCCTCTCCACCCTTGTTTTCTTCTTTCTGCTCAATAGAAGAGATTATTCGCCAAGAGGCTCGTCGTGCACCAATAACATTCTTGTATGCGACAGATAGAAGGTTCCGCTCCTCTACCGTTAGCTCAACATCCATTGAAGCTACCATTTTCATAGCCTCAACCATTTCTGTTGAAAGAATGTTGTGAAAATAATGGATAAATCATAATCCACAAACACTATCAAAATATTTCATTCAGGTTGGTGAGGATAGGGAAAGGGGGGAGAAGGAAGCATTAAATCCATAGGTTCAGAGCACCTGAGGAAATGGGAGGCCATCAGGTTTGATCCAAGGAAGGAGGTCTGGTCCAATTCTTTGATCAAGAATCCCTCAACACTGTCAAGGAACTTTACGAAGGGGTCAACATATAAATAAAGGATTGATTTTTTTTTTTTTAGCCACAAGTCCTGTAATATATAGCACTGTTTTTAATATCCATGTCTTACCAGGAGAGAGTATGATTAACAATTTATAGATACAGCAGAGCTAGGCTCATTGTTTCTATTGCAATCTCGTTGTGCATGTTTGACACTATTAGGATGTTAATAGTACAAACAACTTTAGGCCAATATTTATACCATCGAAATTAACCAACACACAATACCAGCATCAATGCTGCTAAAATTAGCAATACTCACCGTTACCACCAAAATTAGCTGATGGTATCAGTGCCAGTACAGGTTGGCCATCACTAATATGGCATCATCGGGACCTGTAGGGTGCTGGATTAGTGATTTTGCTGGATTACAGAGTGGTTAGGTTAGAATACACTTAACCCAATGGCGATATTTGCACAGCGGCAATTTCGCCCACTTTATGCCCTATTTTTGGTCCATTCCATTGTTCCAGTCTACCAAACTCATAGCTATTTCACTAATATTCCTTCTATTCTGTCGACAGTACAAGAAACCACCCATTCACCTACCCAATAAAGTGAGCAGAAATAGGTAATTTGGCCAATTTCACACAAATTTCAAAAGATGCCAATTTCAAAATAGGGTCCAGAACAACAATGCAGACATTCATACACTAAAATAACATTTTCTGTTTATTAGTCATGTCTCCAGGCCTCTTATGCTTGCTTTTCATTTATAATTTTTATTCACACAAAAAATAAGAACATAAGAAGGAACACTGCAGCAGGCCTACTGGCCCATGCGAGGCAGGTCCAATTCTCCCACCGACTTAAGCCAATGCCTTGACCTGGTCAGGTCAGTCACATTCACTTAAGGGAGGAGCACAGCATCTGACCTAGTAGCAGAAGCTAGTCAGGTCCAACTCTCACCCACCCACACCCACTCTTGTATTTATCCAACCTATTTTTAAAACTACACTGTTATGCAGACTACTGCATTATTGTAATAACTGTATAAATAATGTCAACCCATTCGTGACTGCACATTAGACCGGCCAGTTGGACATGTATATTGGATGGTGACGTCATTTGTTTCTTTAACATCGGCAAAAACCGAACATTTCCGCTACTTTGAGCTCAATTTTAAGGTACTTTTTAGCATGAAACCAATCAAAATAATATCTATTTCTGTAATATATCTTCCATTCTATCAAATGAGACCAAAAAAACCAGAATACAACCATATAAACATGAAAATACACTGCAAAGTCGGGTTTACACTATAAACAGTCAGTTTTCTCATTATGCACTGCACGCTGTTGGATTTTTTTTTATACAGGAGGCCCTCCACATTCGCGAGGGTTAGGGGATCAAGAACCTCACGAATCTTGAAAATACACTAATGTTTAGTGCACAAATATGATTTAGGGAAATATAATACTGTACTGTAGCATTCGCGAATGTTTTGATGTGCAAATATATTGTAGGGAAATATAATAGTATTTACTTAGCCTAACATTACTGCTTCCTTAACCTATTGAACCATGAACAATCATAAAACACACAAAAACAGTTTCTTGATAAAGTGCACTGTGCCTTCATTTACATTAAATAATTTTCCAATGGCAGAATTGCAATTTCACCTCCAGATTCATGATTGAACGCTTAGGGGTTGGCTCATCAATAGCGGTTGCTGCTCGCTTGAGGGCAATACTTGCACCACCACACAAATACACGTGTACAGTAGGACACGAACAGTAACTGGACAATGAGTGAGGAGCAGACTGGCGAGCTGCCAGTTGACGTGGTAAAAGGACACAGTGGGAAGCATTTTCCCATACTTTTTTCCCCACATTTGTTTGGTAAATATGATTGGGTGGCTGGGCATTTGCGAATGTTCGAAGCTCACAGAAAGTGGAGGGCTAGCTGTATAGTGCATGCTTACCACACAGACCTATTCTCTCATATGTAAGCCCAAATTTACTGGTCACAGCTTTTCTGAGTGAGCTGAGCTCATGGCGACCGACAAGTGGCTTCAAAGCCACCTTATCTTTTACGGACACTGTACGGTGTATGCGCTTTACACAAAAGTGAGCAGGTTATAACAATAAATGGAGAAAGAAATTGGAATGACGTTCAGAAAGTAGTGCCACCAAACAGTAGCAGCAGGTTGGTGTGGCAATCCCGGAAATTTGAAGTTATGCTAATGAACCCCTAACCCCTATTTAACGAACTTCGGAAATATGGGACAATCTGCTGGGATGATCAATTCAGGAAAAAAGTCTGTTGGCTACAAAATTGTTAGTTATTGCTGTGATCACAGAAAAATCATCACTATCAACCACAATGACCATTAGAAGTACTGGTCACCCACTCCCCCCCATTAGTCCATTAAATTCAGGGTTTACTGTACAATGCTTAAAGGCAGCATTTTTGGATGAACTGAATGGGAGATATTACAAGAGACAAATGTATGAAAATTCTAGAATTTTTAAGATTAGTATTAAAAGTAATTCAAAATATGGTTAAAAAATTATTAAAAATTGGTTCAATTGAAGGTGCTGGAGAGCAATGAAAAATAAAGTACCTTCAAACAAAATAGGAAGCAGGCCAATCCCAAGTGTGAAATAACCCAAGTAATAACTACACAAAAGGTATACAGTGGAACCTCCACTCACGAGTGCATCCACGTGAGTTTTTCCAGATACGAGCAGTCGCTTGGTCGATTTTTTGCTTCCAGACGGGAGCGAAATTTCCAGATGCGAGTAGGTTTCAAGGAAGGTTCCTTGATGCTGGTGAGGGGCTCTTGATTTAGGGAATTGGATCTCAGTTGTTTGTTGGACTATCTTATTGAAATTTGGGCAATGTATGATGGAAAGATGCTTCTTAACATACACCAAAAATGAAAGAAATTGGACCATAAATAAAGGAGTTCACTCATCAGCCACTAGCTGCACCTTAGCGGTATTTTTTCGTATGGTTTTTATTGTTGTATTCTCGTTTTTTTGGTCTCGTTTGATAAAACGGATGATATGATTGGTACCTTGAAACTGAGCTCAAAGTAGCAGAAATGTTAGATTTTTTGGCGATGTTAAAGAGTAAACAAATGACGTCACCCCCATTCCAATATGCAGTCATGAATGAGTCGACATTATTTATACAATCATTACAATAATGCCATACACACACAACCCGCACATATAAAAGAGAGGAGCTTACGACGACGTTTCGGCCCGACTTGGACCATTTACAAAGTCACACTAACACACAGAGACAGAGGAAGGGTATTTATAGGCAGGCAGACAGGGAGGGTACAAGAGAGGGGAAATGTAGGAGTAGTGGTAGTAGTGGTAGTAGTAAAGGTAGTAGTAAAGGTAGTAAGTAGACAGTCATATGGGAAGGAGCACTGCTATGAGGCTAGCGGCTCGCAAGGAGGAGTACGAGAGGGAAGAAAAGCGAAAAATGAAGGAAAATACAAGGCAAAAGAAAGAACAGAAAGAAAGGAAAACCCAAGGAGAAAAAAGGAGAAGGGGAAGATAAGACAGGGAAGGAATCAGGTTAAGTCAGGGTGTTCTGAAGTTTAGAGCATTTAACAATGTAATGAGAGAGAAAGCATCAACAGAGACAAAGCCAGGGCTAAGATTCATACAGGGAAAGTTGTGTATAAGGGAGGATTCAACCAGGCGGCGACTATGAAAGTTAGACGTAGGGTAGACAGTTTTAGCAGAAGACCAATCATGACTTAAGTCTCTTCCAACCTTTTCTTGATGCTCTTAATAATCTTGCCCCTTCCATTAAGTTTAAAGCTGATTGGGAATCTAATTCTTTGCTTCCTTTCCTTGATGTTCATGTCCACCGTTCAGTTACAGGTTTGCCTTCTCCGTGTACCGCAAGCCTATGCACAGTGGCATGTACATTCATTACTTCTCTTATCATGCCTCCTCCGTCAAGAAGTGTGTTCTTATCTCCCTCTTTCTCCGTGCTCTCCGCATCTGTGATCCTCAGTTTCTTGAAGCAGAAATTTCCACTCTTCATAATTCTTTTTCCCGCCTGGGCTACCCTTCCCATTTCATAGACTCTGCTTTCTCTCGTGCTAAACGGACTTTCTTCTCTCCTAAACCCTCTACTCCTGAGAACTCTCCAGTCCTCTGCCTTCCCTACATCTCTGGTCTCTCTAATCTCAGCAACTCTCTCCGTTCCTTAGACATCAAACTTACCTTTCGCCAAACTAACACTCTTCGCACTAATCTAGTTCATACCTCCCCTACCTCCACAGATTCTCCTGGTGTCTACTCTATTTCTTGCTCCTCCTGTCCTCTTCAGTACTTCGGAGAAACTGGCCGATCTCTTTCTGACAGACTCAGGGAGCACAAAAATAGTGTTAGGCTTGCGACACTAATAATGCTCTTTTCTGTCATGTCAGAGATCACAGTCATCCCATTGATTGGTCTTCTGCTAAAACTGTCTACCCTACGTCTAACTTTCATAGTCGCCGCCTGGTTGAATCCTCCCTTATACACAACTTTCGCTGTATGAATCTTAGCCCTGGCTTTGTCTGTTGATGCTTTCCTCTCTCATTACATTGTTAAATGCTCTAAACTTCAGAACACCCGTGACTTAACCTGATTCCTTCCCTGTCTTATCTTCCCCTTCTCCTTTTTCTCCTTTGGGTTTTCCTTTCTTTCTGTTCTTTCTTTTGCCTTGTATTTTCCTTCATTTTTCGCTTTTCTTCCCTCTCGTACCCCCTTGCGAGCCGCTAGCCTCATAGCAGTGCTCCTTCCCATATGACTGTCTACTCTACTACCTTTACTACTACCTTTACTACTACCACTACTACCACTACTCCTACATTTCCCCACTCTCTTGTACCCTCCCCTGTCTGCCTGCCTATAAATACCCTTCCTCTGTCTCTGTGTGTTAGTGTGACTTTGTAAATGGTCCAAGTCGGGCCGAAACGTCGTCGTAAGCTCCTCTCTTTTATATGTGCGGGTTGTGTGTGTATTGTTCCAGTCACGGTATTGTGCCTTTTTTGTTAGTTAATAATGCCATAGTCTGCATAACAGTAAATCTTTATTTTTTGTGTGAATAAAAATTCACAAATTATTTATATTGTAATAATAATAAGACTAATAAGAATAAAAATAATACGTATAATAATAATGGTATAATATATTATAATAATACGTATAATACATGTATAATAATAATGTACTATATAATAATTATAATAATAGACTGCTTCGAAAGGCAGTCACTAGATGGCAGTGAACACCACAACAATGCTGGAGCGGTTATGGCTGCCTCCACTTGTCACAATGACATTTTATTCATTCTAGAGTATATATCAGGTTTCTATGTTATTTATATTGTTTATTTATATCAGGTTTCTATGTTATTTATATTGTTTATTATGTCATATTAGATGAATTGTGATAGATAAATAAGCCAGAGTTGATATTAGGGAAATTATTTAAGTATTTTATGGTGCCTGGAATTCCACTGGAACAAATTAATTCCATTTCAGTTAATTTACATGAGGAAAATTGACACTGCAAATGAGCAAATCCAGATACGAGCAAGATCACGGAACGGATTAAACTCGTTAGTGGAGGTTCCACTGTACAGGGCAGGAGAAAAAAAAACTTGAAAAGGAAATACTGTAGACAAGCTGGAACTAAATTTCAAGTTTGTCAAGAGTAAATGTTAAAAACAATATACAAAGAATTAGGAATAGCAATCACTGAAGAGGAAACATGATACATTGGACCCTCACTATTCGAAATTCTTCATTCCAGAATGCTGTTCAAGTGCTTTTACCAAACGAATTTATTCCCATAAAGAAAGATGTAAATTAGATTAGTCCATTTCAGACCCCCAAAAATACACTTATAAAAGCACTTACAATAATAAACTTACATAATAGGGGGAGTTTTGGAGTGTTCGAATAGCTAGGGTCCACTGTATATACATAATACAGTACTGTACAAAGTTTCAGATTGAAGTATCACCAAAATCTTCTTAAATTCAAAGTACAGTAGGAGAGCTAAAACTTTCATGGTTCAGCACTACTCCAGCCATTTGAAGCTACTTTGCTGTCCAGTAACAATACAGGAGTATTTCTGTAGGCCTACTGGCTCATGCTAGCAGTCTATACACTCATCCATGCTCAGTGTTAAACCTATTTCCAAAATTACCCAGGTGCTATCGCCAATGACACTGCTTAGAAATTTATACGTACCACTCGATTCCTAAATTTTTCCATTAGTTATAATTCTCATTTTTGCTCTTTGCAATTTTACAACTGCTTGCACATGGCCAAGCAGTATTTTTCCCCCTTATTTGACTGGATATTTATAAAACTTGTTTTAAAAACAGTACCCTGCCTCGGGCCCTGACTCATGGAACTCCATATTCATCAAGAACAAGGAACCACTACCGAATGCCTTTAATATTCTGTGGAGGAGCCTGGCCACAGGAATGATCCCAGTCCTTAAAAAGCAGTCTCATTCCTCAAAGGTAGCCATAAAGCATTTAAAAAAAATAAAGCAAAAATAATACCATAACTTGGGAAAAGTGGGCAGATGGATATTCATATTTTACTAAAGAGAAAATGTAATAGTGAACAAGGTGAAATAAAGAGGTTACACCATAGTGGAAAGCTCTGTTCCCCAAGAAACAGTTCATGCCATATTTTTGTGGAGAAAAAAAAAATATCTTTTGTAAACATCCATCAAGGACACAGGAAACCTAAAAAGTTGTATAAACAGTTTCCCAATAGGCCACTGATGATTTCACTGAGAACAAGTGTCAGTTAATCATGCAAACAAAAATTGAGGAAATAAATACTGAATTGGCATATAAATCTAATCACTCAAGAAAGCGCAAGACTAATGCGAGAGACTGCAGTGATTGTGTCAGAAGATCTCGCCTTTAAGTATTACAACAATGTCACCATTAATTAACCACAAGGAAAAGTCAAGTTTGGATAACTGCAACCTTCAAAGCAAGATATGTCAAGCCAATGATGATGTCACTTTCTTCAGGCTGCAATACTGCTTACTATAACAGCTCCATTCAAGGGCAGGTGACACTGAAGACCTGTACAGAGAACCTCCACTGCTCACAAATTCAGTCAAGCCCTTAAATTACTGGAATGCAGGCAAATAAAAAATTAAAATTCACAAATGGAAAATTTCTAGAGGGATTGGCCCAAATCTGCTCTCACAAATTCTCTAAGAACACACGAGGCTCAGCAGATGGCCAAATGCCCCAATGAAAAGCAGGGGTGCAATGAGTACTTTAAGAAAAACAGTGAAAGGATGAAGAATGGACAATTTCTTTAGTCAGTTCCTGATCAACCAGGCAGTGGTACATACATGTATATTGGACTCCATGCTTCTAGCACTTGGTGATCAGGTCTTCCACTGGGATAATCAATTATATTCCCATTCACTCTCCAACTACAGCCATTATGCTAGAGGCTACTTTGAATCATTTGTTGCTTAACATTTAGTAATAACTAGTCACTGGAAAACAAAAAAAATTCTATTCTAAAATTAATAGGCATCACAAATAGCGAGTTATAAAACCACGGAATGAGTAGGGTTAGAACCCATGGCAAGTGAGAAACTCCAGGCCAGTGTGTAAGCCATTGGACCAGCTGGCTACAATAAGATTCAGCCAACTAAGTATATTTATACACCATAGCATGCTAACCTCCCTATGGCATATAAAAATACCTAGTTGGATGAAACTTATTGTAGCCAGCTGGCCCAGTGGCTTACACACTGGCCTGGAGTTTTAAGACTCCTCGCCATGGGTTCTAACCCAGACCCGTTCCCTGGTTTGTTTGCAATCATGTTATGATTTTGGGAACCATGCTATTAATATTTTGACATTTTGCATCACACCCTAATCTCATTTTACACATTTCTTATAATGGGCAACAGCAATTTCTGAATACTTCAATGTAGTACTTAGAAAAATATTTAAGAGTAGATTATATAATCTATAAACAGCTTTTAACCACAAATAAGCAAATTTAAGAGAAAATGCCCACAACTTCTGGCAGTGGTGTAGCGTATGGACATGTGCAAAGAACTTTTATCTATATCCACATAACTGATGGGCTGCACAATACTCTGGCATCCAGGGCTGGACTTACAACCTAAAGCCTTGGGCCTTACGATGAGACGGGCCCCTCAAAAAAAAAAAAAAAACACTTTACTTTTACTAATGCCTATTTTGACATTCAACTCTAAGATAGTCTCAAGCTTTACATAGCTTAGGTCAAGTAGAACTAACCCTACTAGAATCTTAATTATAATGGATGGAGGAAAACCACTAGACAACCCGTTCTTTCGTTTCTTACATAGGTCTACATTGACACCAGGGTCGCTTACCTTGGTCCAAGTTAAAACTAGACTCCCTCAGTTAAACTGCAAGCAGTAAATTTTGGTTTACAGATGAGCGAGTGTGGGAAGTGCACACAGTAAAAAACAAAAAATCCTGCCCCAGTGCAGAAGAAACAAACCTCTGACCTAGTGTTCGGTTTAAAAATAGCAACAAGCATTTTCTATCAATTTTCATGGTTCTATTGGCAGTTTGTGGTATCATTTGATAGAAAGGAAGACTACTGAAATTGAGATTTGGGTTGGTTTCAAGACAAAGTGGCTTGAAATCAAGCTCAATAGCTGAAATTCAATTTTTGATGATTCACCCGAGGACAGGCAAGTCCCCCCCTACACCCCCCTGTATATTTTATTGATTCAATTACTTGGATGCCAAAAACCATGACCAATTATACTTGGTTATATTTTATTATCCTAGAAATAGATACATCTTTAATTTTTAGTGATGCTTAGTGCCTGGAATGTCTATAGCAATTATTTTTGGGCTGTTTTTAAATTGGAATTATTTTTAACTGTAAAATTGGCCAAATTAACAACTTTTGTGCATTTTGTAGAATAGTTTTAAGTTAAATTTTTTATCCCACATATAAGGTTATAATGACAATCATGGGGCGGCATTTTATGTGGCGAGTAATCTTAAGTGAGCCACTGGTTAACACTGCCACACTTGGAGGAGGGTTATTGCGCTCAATCAATAGAATGAAAGGCATACGGGCAAAACAGCCAAGAATTTTACTGAATTGAGCAATGGAATTGACTTAAAATAAGACTGAGCAAAAACACCGATGCATAAATTGAACAGACTGATAACTTTGTACTTTGGTAATTCTGTATTTTTGGTGTCATTATCTTCAGAAAGGTTCTCCATTTCAGATTTTTTTTTTTTAATGCTGACACCAAGCCCTTTTAATTTTGGGCCTTCCAACAGTGAAGTGGTTAAGGGTCATACAGTGTGTGGGGAACAAAGAAATCTTTGTTCAATCCAAGGAAAAGAAAGGTTAAGTCTGCTCCCTTATACAAAAAACCCCTAGCAAAAGAATGAAGGAGCACTGTAGCAGGCCTACTAGCCAATGTTAAGCAAGTCCAACACACCCACTCACCCACCCTTGTACCTGTCCAACCTATTTTTAAAGCAACCCAGAGTTGTCTTTAGTGATGCTATTTGGGAGTCTGCTCCACTCATGATGCCAAACCAGTGATTTCCTATATTTTTTTTTCAAATCTAAACTCGTCCAAATAATCCACTGCATTGAGTTCTGTGATATTTCCAACATGTTACTTTCATCCCCTTTATTCTAGTTTTCCATGTGTATACCAGTATTTCAATCATATCATATACCCCTAGCCTATCTTCATAGGAAAGATTTCCGATTAGGGGATCAACCTCGTCATCCTTTTTGTTTTCCAGAGCAATATAGAAACTAGAACTGAGCTGTATAATCTATATGAAACCTTACCAAAGATTCCTATTATTTACACTAGATGTGAATTATATTAGCTTTAGTGAGTACAATCAGAATCTTTATTAGTCTGGAGTGGTTAGGTTGCACTGAGTTTGGTTACACCTTTAAATTTGTACAATCAAGCTAATTTCAGACAATTTAGCTGAAAAATTATTGCTAAACTCCCACCCAGGAAGAAATCAAATACAGCATTCACTTAGACCCCTACATTTTTCCACAAACTGCACTGGCCACTTCTCTAACCACTTCAACCTGTATTTAGATTATCCTGATACTCTCAAAAGTATTCTCAGAACGTGAACACCTGTTTTAGTGATATCAGCAAACTATTTCCTCTATGCAATTTGAGTATACTGAACACTGGCATCAAGGCACCTCCATTAAGTACTAATATCATGACTGTCATAATTCCTATACCTAGACCACTAGCAGATTGTAATATTGGTAGAATTAGACAATATGTTAAGTAAAAGGACACAATGCAACCAATGTGACATTTTATTGTGGCAACGTTTCGCTCTCCAGGAGCTTTGTCAAGCCGTTACAAACAATACGTGTACGGTTCGTATTTCTAGCGGCTAAGCCATAGCTGTTCACATGATCACCATGTGATCCTTCGTTAGCCAATCATAGGCCTGCCTTTTGAACACCCCAGTGCCGTGCGGGCCAGCAGTCAGTTCCACTCGGATAGGCATAGCAGGCGGACATAGGCATAGACTCTCAGCTCCCATATATCTAACGCCTCATTAAACGCTACCATACCAAGCTCGTTAGTATTTATTACCAAATCTATGCAAAGAACCCCCACAACACACATGGACACAGAGGGTATATATATGCTCAGTGAGGTGTAATACTAGTGGTGGTGGTGGTAGTAGTAGTAGTAGTAGACATAGGTTGTAGTAGTAGTAATACAAAAGGTAGAATAATCAAATTGCACATGAGGAAAAGGTGAAAGCAATTACTTGGGTAGCACAAAAATATAGGTTAGACAAATAATTTCTGTTGGAGGTTGGATTAGAGAAGGCCTGTATCAGTGTTCCACCTCTGAAGTTCTTTGTGTAGTATTAGCAGGAGAGACTATGCTCACTGAGCATATATATACCCTGTGTGTACATGTATTGTTTGTAACGGCTTGACAAAGCTCCTGGAGAGTGAAACGTTGCCACAATAAAATGTCACAGTTGCATTTGTGTCCTTTTACTTAACACTAGCAGATAACCTTTGCCTGAAGTGACTTGTGCCTCAGTTATAAGAACATAACAGTGAGACACTGAAAAAAACACTCCAAAGGCCTAATGGCCTATGTTAGGCCATTCACATCCAACTACACCCACTCATACCCATCTAGCATACAATTAAAGCTACCTAACATTCTTTTTTTTTCAGCAACACTACATGGGAGTTTGTGACACTTCTACTGCCAAGCCAGGACAATAGTTCCCTACATACTTTTTAAATTTAAAATTTGTCAAATTTAATTACATTGCTGTAAAATCCTGTCTGTTACATATTTATATCCCCTTTATTCCAGTTTCTTCATTTGTACACTTCAAGCCCCCCACCCCCAATCTACATCCGAGTGAAAATTAAGTGCTTTCAGGATATCCTTGGAGGAAAAGTGCAATACATGGAATCAACCTCATTATCCCTCTCCATTTCCCCCCAGTGCATGATAGTGCATTTAACTCAAATAGAAAACAGAGTACCAAGGACTTGGTCAACTGTTGTGGGTTGAATTCTGGAGAGGAAAAATCAATATATGTAATTAAGCCACACAAGTGCATAAATGCACATGAAAATACAGAAAAGGGTAAAACTGATCCCATATATCAGACACCCTGCAGGGGTCGGTATTGTGGCTTTTCTTCAATCTACAAACAGGTGTGGGAATAAAGTGACAAAAGATATTTTGACAATGACACTAAATTAGTCTGCCAAAGTCTGAGGACTATGAGCACTACAGGAAGATCTAGATAGTCTGATGCAGTAGTTGGAGAAATAGACGCAGTGAAATGTGCATAATGTAGACCTCAATCTGAATGCAAAAAGACTTCTATTAATTACTGTTTACTGGAACTCCTATAACCACGACAATAGTGCACAAGTGTTTACAAGAGCACTAATAGAATTTGACTTATTAATAGCCTCAGGTTATACTTGCAACTTTATGTCCTTGTTAAGGCCTCCATTTAGATTATGGTGCAGTTCTGGGTTCCCTATTATAGAATGGACATAAATGCACTGGAAAATACAGAAGGATGATCCCACAGATCAAATTTTTCTTACAAGGAAATGCTAAGGGCAGTGAATTTACACTCAGAAAAGGTGTAACATTAAGGAGGATATGACTGAAGTGGAAAATGAAATACAGGATTAAATGATAAAAAATATGCTGAAAATATATAACCACAACAAGACTTGCAGCAATGGACTCAAGTTGGAAAATTTACATCTATAAATTATATAGGAGAGCACTTTTTTGGCAATAAGAAATGTAGACAAGTGGAACTCCCAGATAGCATCATTTAAGCAAGAAATTTGGAAGCTTTAAAAATACACGAGTAGGTGGGAGTGAAAGTTGCACCTGTTTGGCATGGGCCAATAGGCCTGCTGCAGTGCTCCTTTCTTATGTTCTAAGATAGGCTGAGTGCATTTAATTTGCACTCTGAAAAGAATTTAGGTAGATATGACTGAAGTGTACAAATGGAAGAAATCAAGGTGATAATAGTATTGAAAATATCTAACCAAGACAAAACTTGCATCAATGAATTAAAGTTGGAAACATTTAGATTTAGAAAGGATATTGGAAAGTATTGGTTTGGCACTAGATTCTATGACTAGAAAAATTTCCAGGTAGCATGTACAGGGCGAGAACAGTAGCTTTAACACTGAATAAGTCGTACATGAGCAAGTGGGTGGTTGAGCAAGTTAGACCTGCTTAGTATGGGCCAACAGGCCTATTGTATTGTCCCCAAGGCAGAGTACTTTCACTGATAACATCTATCCCACATCTACGTAATAGACATGAGGGATAATGACTTGTATCTACGTCAGGATAATGCCACACCCATGATCACTTATTTTAAAACACTAGGATTTAACAATTATGTAGCAATGACGTGAAATTGATTTTGTGCAAGTTCATAAATGCACAGCCAAGACGGTCAATCTAATGAGAAGCATTCAAAACTTTTTCGAAGGAATTATACAAAATTGTGGATCCTTTAAAAAAAAAAAATAATGCGTTTGAAAGCGTGGAAAATGAATATTTAATGTGGGAATGTTTGAAAAATTCACATTTTGCCAAGAATCTTATTATAAATGTTAGTGTAGGAATGTTAAAATGTATAAAACAGCTCAGGAAGCCTCACCCCACCCTAGATGTCACCGCACCTCATAATGGGTGTTTAAGAGGGGCGGGGGGGCCGGCCCCCACCAACCTTCCACGCCCATGTGTGGGTGATTTACCGTCCTGGGCGTGGGTCGCCCAGGGGCAGCCGCCCATGGTCCAGGAGCCTCGCCCACCCACGCCCCTGATCGATATCTCCCACTTTGATCACGCGGTACATCTACGCGTTTCAAATGTCAAAATTAGAAGGCGGCTCCTTACGCCCTCTCTCCCCGCCCTCCCGCAGCCGCTCACAACATCCAACTCAAAATCATTACACCCAGGGTATTGGGGTCCTCATGGCTGGGCATGGGTAGCCCTCACCGCCACACAGGACACGTATAGCCCCCATCAGCCCCAGATCCACCGCGCGTCGACTGTCAACTTGAACCATCATCGGGGCTGGGTCGGCCGCCGCCCGCCCAAAGAATCTCTCACAAATTATCCACCTCTAGCTTCGCCTACCGTCGTATCTCTCTGCCTGCTCGGCGAGCTTGGCCCTGTAGACGTTATCCTCCCGCTCCGTCATGGTGGACCCGTGCTGATGACACCGATATTCGGGGATATGTAGAAGTTTTCCCCCACTGCACAAGAACCTTTCCCACAATATGGCCGCACCCGACAGCTGTCTCGCCGAGCTGTGTATTCCTCCGCGTCGACACCTGCTTCCTCACCCGCCAAATTCAAACCCTCCTCCAAAAACCAATCAGATTTGAACTCTATCCACTACATTAACGCTGCCTGCCACCTTTACACAAGCAGCAAAACACACCTTAATGATAGAGTAGTGGTTAAAACAAACTCTCAACATCTGTACACTGAGAAATATACACTTCAAGGATCACAATAGAAATTTAAAGACCACAATGAAAATAAATCCCTTTGACTTTACTGGGTTGTCAACCTAGATAACTTACACATATGTTAATATGTAAGACAATTGTAATCATCCAAAGAATGTGCAACTGTACTTAAATAAACTTAATTAAGTACATATCCTTTCCAAAAACTAGCTCGCACATAGGTTATGTCCACCAAGAGGCGTCTCTCAATATCGCAGTGCACATATATGGCGAGAGTTTATTTTATAATCCATAGTGTCAGGATTATGGTATCCCAGACTGGTGGTGTTACAAGTGACATGCAGTCTTAATGACCCTCGTGCACTAGATACATTTTAAACACAATAAACCAACCACCCAATTTGTGACATCCTATAATCAATAATAATAATATTAATAATAAAATATTACTATTATTATTATCATTATTATTATTATTTATTATACAAAACCCCAAAGTTATGCAGAGCATTCTGGCCAATTTTGGCTTTGGCTTTGACTTTGATAATAGAAGTTACATTCACTGTATATACACCGAGAGTTACACACCTCTCGGTATATATATATATATATATATATATATATATATATATATATATATATATATATATATATATATATATATATATATATATATATATATATACATTCTTAAAAAGAGGGTGTAGACACCACTTATTGTAGTTATATATATATATGGTATATACACTGGTAGTTTAATCCCTAATTGGGGATTAAAGCAATTTTCACGTTTTTTCAGGTTAGAGTAAAAAGTGAACTGCATTTAATGACCCACATGTAGACGGTAGGCTGGGTGAGCTGTAGGGGTAAGTCATCTTAAATCTTTTCACCTAGCGGTAAGTAGGTACCTGGGTGTTGGTCGACTGTTGTGGGCGGCATCCTGGAGGGGAGGGAGTGCAGAATACCTTAAATACTTGAATGTTGAGGGGTGGCATCCTGGGAGAAAGGGGTAGTAGTAGTATACCTTAGTCAACTGTTGAGGGGTGGCATCCTGGGGGAAAGGGGTAGTGGTATACCTTAGATAGTCAACTGTTGAGGGGTGGCATCCTGGGGAAAGGGGTAGTGGTATACCTTAGATAGTCAACTGTTGAGGGTGGCATCCTGGGGAAAGGGGTAGTGGTATACCTTAGATAGTCAACTGTTGAGGGGTGGCATCCTGGGGGAAAGGGGTAGTGGTATACCTTAGATAGTCAACTGTTGAGGGGTGGCATCCTGGGGGAAAGGGGTAGTGGTATACCTTAGATAGTCAACTGTTGAGGGGTGGCATCCTGGGGGAAAGGGGTAGTGGTATACCTTAGATAGTCAACTGTTGAGGGTGGCATCCTGGAAGGGGAGTGGTATACCTTAGATAGTCACTGTGATGGCATCCTGGGGGAAAGGGGTAGTGGTATACCTTAGATAGTCAACTGTTGAGGAGTGGCATCCTGGATGAGGGAGGGTTACTTTTAGTATACCAAAGTTGAATGTTGTGGGTGGCATGCTGATGGGGTGGTACTACACCTTAGATAAGGCTGGATGGACTTTGAAAGGGGCTGACGTTAATAAGATAAGCTTCATTCAGGAAATCTATGTACAGATAATTTTGCAGGTGGTATAAATTTCTACACTGATTTGAGGACACATACAATAGGTAATAAATAAATACTACAGTATGTATGTAGATCTAACCAAGGCCAACCCAGTAAAAATCAGTTTGATTTTATTTCCATCCATTTAAGATCATCCTCAAAAAAAAAAAAAATTAACACGAGAAAGTTATGGTGACTGAGGACCACTTTCTCAATAACTGCAACAGAAACACATAAGAAAGAGTATGACTTAGGTTAGAGTACACCACTGCACCACAACCACACGAAATATTACCCCAATGGAAATAAGTAATTTTCTGTGACCTTTTTCGGGGTGGAGTGGGGGGGGGGTTCTCCTAGGTAATTTACACGCATGTTACTAGGTGTGATAATTGTACTTATGTGTACCTGCGCCTAAATAAACTTACTTCCTCAGCTTCTGTTTTGTCATACAGTTGAATCTACAGGGTAAGAATTATCCCAGCTAAGTTCATTTACGGGGGTAAGAACTGTTATCATGAGTTCATTTACTGTGTAACTGTTATCCTGAGTTCATTTACAGGGTAAGGGCTGTTATACCAGAGTTCATTTACAGAATAAGGGCTGTTATCCTACCTGACTTCATTTACAAGGCAAGAGCTGTTATCCTACCTGACTTCATTTACAAGGCAAGAGCTGTTATCCTACCTGACTTCATTTACAAGGCAAGAGCTGTTATCCTGACTTCATTGCAGGGCAAAAGTTATCCTGAGTTCATTAAAGGGTAAAAGCTGTTATCCTACCCGACTTCATTACAGAATAAGAGCTGTTAACCTGACTTCATTACAGAATAAGAGCTGTTATCCTGACTTCATTACAGAATAAGATCTGTTAACCTGACTTCATTACAGAATAAGAGCTGTTAACCTGACTTCATTACAGGGTAAGAACTGTTATTCTGACTTCATTACAGGATAAGAGCTGTTATTCTGACTTCATTACAGGGTAAGAGCTGTTATTCTGACTTCATTACAGGGTAAGAGCTGTTATTCTGATTTCATTACAGGGTAAGAACTGTTATTCTGACTTCATTACAGAATAAGAGCTGTTATTCTGACTTCATTACAGAGTAAGAGCTGTTATTCTGACTTCATTACAGGGTAAGAGCTGTTATTCTGACTTCATTACAGGGTAAGAGCTGTTATTCTGATTTCATTACAGGGTAAGAACTGTTATTCTGACTTCATTACAGGGTAAGAGCTGTTATTCTGACTTCATTACAGGGTAAGAGCTGTTATTCTGACTTCATTACAGGGTAAGAGCTGTTATTCTGACTTCATTACAGGGTAAGAGCTGTTATTCTGACTTCATTACAGGGTAAGAGCTGTTATTCTGATTTCATTACAGGGTAAGAACTGTTATTGTGACTTCATTACAGGGTAAGAGCAGTTATTCTGACTTCATTACAGGGTAAGAGCTGTTATTCTGACTTCATTACAGGGTAAGAGCTGTTATTCTGACTTCATTACAGGTAAGAACTGTTATTCTGACTTCATTACAGGGTAAGAACTGTTATTCTGACTTCATTACAGGGTAAGAACTGTTATTCTGACTTCATTACAGGGTAAGAGCTGTTATTCTGACTTCATTACAGAGTAAGAGCTGTTATTCTGACTTCATTACAGGGTAAGAGCTGTTATTCTGACTTCATTACAGGGTAAGAACTGTTATTCTGACTTCATTACAGAATAAGAGCTGTTATTCTGACTTCATTACAGGGTAAGAGCTGTTATTCTGATTTCATTACAGGGTAAAAGCTGTTATTCTGACTCCATTACAGGGTAAGAGCTGTTAACCTGACTTCATTACAGAATAAGAGCTGTTAACCTGACTTCATTACAGGGTAAGAACTGTTATTCTGACTTCATTACAGAATAAGATCTGTTATTCTGACTTCATTACAGGGTAAGAGTTGTTATTCTGACTTCATTACAGAGTAAGAGCTGTTATTCTGACTTCATTACAGGATAAGAACTGTTATTCTGACTTCATTACAGGGTAAGAGCTGTTATTCTGAC
Organism: Cherax destructor; assembly: GCA_009830355.1. Classification (NCBI taxonomy): domain Eukaryota; kingdom Metazoa; phylum Arthropoda; class Malacostraca; order Decapoda; family Parastacidae; genus Cherax; species Cherax destructor. The sequence goes on along the minus strand of WNWK01001886.1, from coordinate 99,981 downwards.
TTCATTACAGAATAAGAGCTGTTATTCTGACTTCATTACATGATAAGAGCTGTTATTCTGACTTCATTACAGGGTAAGAGCTGTTATTCTGACTTCATTACAGAATAAGAGCTGTTATTCTGACTTCATTACAGGGTAAGAGCTGTTATTCTGACTTCATTACAGGATAAGAGCTGTTATTCTGACTTCATTACAGGGTAAAAGCTGTAATTCTGACTTCATTACAGAGTAAGAGCTGTTATTCTGACTTCATTACAGGGTAAGAGCTGTTATTCTGACTTCATTACAGGGTAAAAGCTGTTATTCTGACTTCAATACAAGGTAAAAGCTGTTACTCTGACTTCATTACATGATAAGAGCTGTTATTCTGACTTCATTACAGAGTAAGAGCTATTATTCTGACTTCATTACAGGGTAAAAGGTATTATTATGAGTAATTTTAAAGCCTAGTTCAATGGCAACATTTCCCAAACTTGTGTTGACCGTGTGCCCCTTAATTAATTAATGTTTTGTATTATCCACCGCGTACCTCTGTGAACAAATATGAAAATAACTTTCTATATATAACGTTAGAGATATAGGCATACAAACAGGATATACTCTTAGATTTTACGAATATGTAACTTCGCATTACAACAGTATCGGTGCTAAAAATTATAAATTCTCGAAATAAAAGCCTGATACATGGATTGTTTGTTGATGTTTAAAACGATACAATAAGAAAGTACTTTGATGTGCTTCTGTGTGACCATAGCAATGATGTACTTCTGTGTGACCATAGCAATGATGTACTTCTTGTACTAAACAAGATTTGGAAACTGTGTGTCTGTCCAAAAAAAAAAAACACTGCATATAAATAAATAACAACCCAACATATTTTTATGCCTCACTAGCGTACCTCCCCCTGAAAATCCCTCGTTGTATCCCCGGGGGTTACGCGCACCCGGGTTTGGGAACCCCTGAGGTAAGCTGTACTACCACCACCACCACCCTAGTGTGTCGCCAGCAACAGTCACCTGACACTCAGGTACCTATTTATTGAAAGGTGAACTTCGGCGACAGGAGACTTGCCCATACGTCTCGATTCGCTCAGAAATGAGCCTTAGTTCCTTGCTTGTGTACCTTACCAGGAAGCAACGAGTTACGAAGCTGTGGTATATTACATACCTTGACTGGACGAGGACTTGGCTGCATTTAATAAAGCATTGAGCCTCCACCACTCCTGGGGCTGAATAGCCCACTCGACCTATATATATATATATATATATATATATATATATATATATGTGTGTGTGTGTGTGTGTGTGTCAACAACAATGTGCTACATGGAGTTGATTTCAGAAGTTACGGCCCCCTGGGCCAGGTCCCAGACCAAGCCTCCCGGTTGCTGGTCTATCGACCAGGAGCGACCTACTCTAAGCCCATGTTGCCCTGGATTATGTCAGTGTTGTCATTGCATGTGTATGGTAGTCTTGTTTTTTAGAACTCTTGCAAAGACTTTAATAATATTGTCGGGGTTCGTTTTGGGAGTGAATAATGAGGTAGCAATAACACGAGTAGGTGGACTGTTATGTTTGTATTGGCCAATAATTTTTGCAACTGCATTACTGCCACCTTTGTGGAGTGGGTCTATATCGGCGCTTTTTCATGACTGGGATAACTCCTGTGTACAGACTCCTCCATATATATAGCCGAGGACAATGGTTTTTCTTGTGGGGTAAAATTATTATAATCATAACCATAATTTTTAAAGGGGTGGAGGGATAAGCCAGCGGAAGGCTTCGGTCAGATGACCAAAAGCTCCAGCTGCGAGTCATCATATGACCAAGACCCGCGTCAGGAACACTTGTCTTGTTTCCTGACAAACCTTATATCTACCGTTTCTTGCAACTATTGACGAATATGAAGTTCGACGAGTGTGAAGTTATGAACGTGGGGTAGAGTGCTTGGGCAAGCTATCAGCTACTTCTTCGAAGTCACTTGAGGTCAGCGTTAAGTCAGAAAGTTTAGTAGTGTCTGCCACGTCTTGAGTCTCATTAACTTGGGTCATCAAGGCTAATTCATGGCTCGCCGAACACAGAGTCGTACTGCGACTTCAGTATTTCACTCATCACTGGTGATTCACCAGTGATGTTCCCTAACAATGGTTCAGAAGAAACTGAAGCGCCGGCATCTTAGGTAAGGTTCGTCAGGAAACAGGACAGGTGTTTCCTGACGCGGGTCTTAGTCATATGACGACCCGCGGCTGGAGCTTTTGGCCATCTGACCGAGGCCTTCCTCTGGCTTACCGGTCCACCCCTTAATTGACGCAGGCATCTTCGGTGAAGACCTACTTTGTCAATTTTTAATACAGAAAACTTTCTTACAGCAAAAATGTATGCATTTAATAATAATAATGAAATATATTTTATTATTATTATTATTAAAAGCGAAGGAGAGTGGTGGGTGAAGTGTATATGGGTGACAGCAGACACCCACCACGTAAGGGGTGACTTAGCCTCGCATGATTACTCAGATTGCATCATTAATGATCTGGAAATCTATGCGCCTTAAACCGTAACCCCGTGTGTGCGAGGAGTGAGAGACAAGTGGTTTTATTGTGACGTTCTGTTGGGGAGTGAACCAAGTAATATTCATGGAGTCAGGGGAAACCGGTTAGCCGGACTTGAGTCCTGGAGGTGGAAAGTACAGTGCCTGCACTCTGAAGAAGGGGTAGGGATGTAGTTTGGAGGGGTATCTGAGCTATACTGTAACCATGCCTCTGGGAGTACAGTAATAGAGTAAGTCATGGTGAGGATTTCTTCTTTTTCAGGCTACCCTACCTCGGTGGGAGACGGCCTGTAATATATATATATATATATATATATATATATATATATATATATATATATATATATATATATATATATATGTGTGTGTGTGTGTGTAGTTATTAGGTTGGTAGACAGCAACCGTCCATATGAGTGTGAAATGGAAGCCTGGTAAATGTTTTGCACTCTGCCATAATTGCTGATCTTTTCCTTGTCTCACAAACATGTAAGATGATAGGTAAATCTTACAACCGTTTACTTACATTCGGTATATACTTATCTTTATTTTCCTGTTTTTCCCGAAAGCTTAAATTACTTTTAACGCTTCCTTTCTAATTTATGAGGCCTGGTCTGAGACCGGGTCATGGGGGCGACGATCCCAGAGACCGGGTCATGGGGGCGACGATCCCAGAGACCGGGTCATGGGGGCGACGATCCCAGAGACCGGGTCATGGGGGCGACGATCCCAGAGACCATTAACATACTGTGAGGGCTAGCAGTGTTACCGTGTCATTTAAGACTTTTAATATTTAATTTCGTCAAAAAAATTATAAAAAAAATCAACTGACTATTTGAAACAGTGTTATTGTTCCCTCATACACCATGATTACTCTTGTAATTAGTGAACGGAGGATCAAAATTTTCACCACAGCCTAGTGCGGGATGACCCATAGGCTGGGCTAACGATCATTGAAGACAGTTTGGTTATGCCTAGTATTGGTTATTTGCAAGATAATAATCACGTGATGAAGTTCGTATGAGTGTCATGTATGAGACAGACGCCAGCGTTGAGAAGAATGTTAATGTGGTTGAGTACAACATACACACGCTTGTAATGCCAACAACAGTAGTAGCGTCATTCTAGTTTGACTTAGTTTCTGGTACTACATCAAAATAATACTGACAATATTTATAAATACGAATAGTATTGTTACTACTACCTCCACCACCACCACAACAACTACTACTACTAGTGCTGCTACGACTAAATAATAATTTTTGAGGGCTCTAACTCAGCCATAGCAGTAAATGGTTATACTATGACCATAATTTTTAAAGGGGTGGACCGGTAAGCCAGCGGAAGGCCTCGGTCAGATGACCAGAAGCTCCAGCGGCGGGTCATCCTCTAAGACCCGCGTCAGGAAACACTTGTCCTGTTTCCTGACGAACCTTACCTAACCTAACCTAACTCAGCCATAGAACTGACAATATAAGTCATGGGTATTAACACAAGGACTATAATCAAATAAGTTATTACATTTTTTATTTTAACAAATATAACTGGAAGCTGGAGTAGGTAGAATATGTGAGAAAAAGAGGAAGGAATGAAGAGAATGAGAGAAAGGAATAGAGGGAAAAGGAGAAGCATACAGGAAGAGGAAAAGATAGAGGGAAGAGGAGAGGAAGGGAGGATGAGATAGAGCGGAGAGACGAGGAGACAGAGGAAATAGAAGAACTAGCAGGAAGAGGAGGAGATAAAGAGGAAGAGGCTAAGAGGACGGAAGTCAACTGGTATAAGAAGACTGTCAGGTCCACCTGTCGATTCTTTTTGCCTTAGAATATGAGTCAGCCATAGCCTAGCTTTCAAAACAAATAGAAATGCGTAGTTGTAGTAGTAGTAGCTAACATTAAATATTAGGTAGGTGTGTTAGTTGGCGGATGTTGGTCACATCCAGGAAGGGGAAACAGTTATACAAATGCCTTATAAACTTTCAATTGTGTTAGAAATTATAATAAAAACTCGAGGTCGGTTCGATAATTTGCGTACGTCCCTAGGTGAGTTATGTTAACCAGCGTCAGGTCTGGCCAACAACCAGACGAGTGACTTCTGGCACATACCTTCAGTACTGTAACTAGTGTCACTGTAAATTCCACGAGGAACACTGACTAGGCATTGATCATTTCCTGCCTACGGGCTCCACCTCACGTATACATGAAATTGTAAGGCAAATCTCTCCTCTCTATGAGCTCAGGCTGTGTACCTGGGTGAAAACTAGTAGTAAATGTAAATAAGTTGTGCAAAAAGAGAGAGGTTGTGGCGTCCAGTGTGTTGTGATGGCCACTGAAATGTTGGTTTTGTGGGCGAGTGATGATGACGTCAAGGGTGTCAACAATGGCGTCACGTGTTACTCATTCTTCAGTTATCTGGCAGACATTCCTCTCTCTCTCCTTCACCTGGTGAAGGAGGGCAGGAGGGGAAGTTTTTTTTTTTTTTTGGGGGGGAGGGTTATTAACCCCGGAGGTTAGTGACCCAGGGCAACCCAATAAAGCCAATCAAAGTGGGTTATTTCCACTAGGGCACATTTTGGGTCCTTCCATGAAAGAGGGAGTTGCTGGGGTAGGAGTGTGGTGGGTAGGGAGGAGGGAGTATTAATGAATGCTTTAGTATTACTACCTTGACACACATACGGGACAAGACGATCCTGGGTACACTTCTCACCCGTGCAGTTGGTACCGCTGCCTCCCTTACTCTTACCTTTGATATACCTTTAGTGAGTTTCGAGAGTCTTCCTACTCCCGGAACCCGGTCATGGGCCAGGTTCGTCTGGTGCAAGCCTGGTCAATCAGGGTGTTGCTGCTGGAGGCCCGCAGCCCCACATATCCATCACAGCCTGGTTGATCTGGTACCTACCTGGAGGGTATTCCGGGGATGAACGACCCCGCGCCCCGGTCCACGACCACGACTGGTGAAGATACTTGTCAAATTTCCTCTTGAAGACTTCTACACTTTTTCCAGCAGTGTTTCAGATATCTTCTGGTAAGATGTTGAATAATCTGGGGCCACGACTCCCCTTACCGAACCCGTCCCCTTACCGAACCCGTCCCCCTTACCGAACCCACCCCTCTTACCGAACCCGTCCCCTTACCGAATCAATCACCTTACCGAACTCCATCCTCATACCGAACCCGTCCCCTTACCGAACCATCCCCTTGTCGAGCGAACCCACACTCACAACTCCCAGAGTACAATTCACACATTACAAATACGTCCGAATGGCTGCCATTAATGGGTACACCATCGATTGGCTAGTTAACGAGCACTATACACACGTGGGAAGCAAACACTTGCCTGCTTAATTGTGATGGGTGGCTGTCAGGTTTTAGTTGTATACGAGGGCTATCAATACATGGGTCAGAAATAGCGAGAGAATATGCAAATTTGCTTGTATCAACGAGAGATTAACATATTGTTTCCGACACTGATATGACCAGCTTGTATTAGTGATTCATATATATATATATATATATATATATATATATATATATATATATATATATATATATATATATATATATATATACACGTATATGGTGACGTGGGCGAAGTGTCAGCGATAACCACTAACACAAGAAGAAGAAGAAGGAAGGAGAAGAAAGATAAGATAGAAGTGAGAAAGGAAGAAAAAAAATAAGAAGAAAAGAGTGAAGGAAGAAGAAACAAAAAGAAAGAAGAAAAAGGAGAAAGTGAAGAAAGAAGAAAGAACAAAACAAAACAGCATTCAATACAAAAAAAGAAAACGCTAACGATCGCTAAAAAAAAAGTCAATATTAATAAATAAAGCTTTTAAACATTCCCAAGACTGACAATTAAACCTAAATTAAGGTTTAATAAACCTCTGAGTAAACCACGTGCAACACCTCGCCCTTAACCACATTCCAACGTTTTATAACGTTGAAATTCAGACTTAACTGGGACTGCTGGAAATAATAATAATTGGTACCGGTTCGAAACCGGTTTTTGCCGCCTGCTGTGGCGTGACCGTTAAAACCGTTGAGTTTGAATTTAAGATGTGTTTTTTGTATTTGAAATGGAATGCACTGAGTTTGTATATGTGTTACTCCATATATATATATATATATATATATATATATATATATATATATATATATATATATATATATATATATATATATATATGTGTGTGTGTGAGTATAAATGTCTATCACTCAATAGATATGTAGTGTTGATATAATAATAATAATAATACATAGATGAACAGGAAGAAGGAACAGAAGAAGAAATAGAAGTAAGAAGAGGTGGATGAAGATATCTTGCAAGCAGAGCAACAATTCATGGCTACTACACGTTGGACTGCGTTCTTGCAATTATTGAGGAGCAATGTCGGTGGCAAGCTTCTGGCGAAGACGACAAGCCTCTGGTGGTTACGACAAGCCTTTGGTGGTTACGACAGGCCTTTGGTGGTTACGACAAGCCTTTGGTTTTTACGACAAGCCTCTGGTGGTTACAACAGGCCTTTGGTGATTACGACAAGCCTCTGGTGGTTACGACATGCCTTTGGTGGTTACGACAAGCCTCTTGTGGTTACGACAAGCCTCTGGTGGTTACGACAAGCTCTGGTGGTTACGACAAGCCTCTGGTGGTTACAAGCCTCTGGTGGTTACGACTAGCCTCTGGTGGTTACAAGCCTCTGGTGGTTACGACAAGCCTCTGATGGGTACGACAAGCCTCTGGTGGTTACAAGCCTCTGGTGATTACGACAAGCCTCTAGTGGTTGCGACAAGCCTCTGGTGGGTACTACAAGCCTCTGGTGGGTACTACAAGCCTCTGGTGGGTACTACAAGCCTCTGGTCATTACAAGCCTCTGGTAAGGACGACAAGCCTCTGGTGGTTACAAGTCTCTGGTGGGGACGACAAGCCTTTCTTCACCACCACATATTGTATGGAACGACCACATAGCCAAGACTGTCGATGATTTCTTTATTATAAAAACTAGATACATCAGCAGTGTGCTGCTAACAAGTGTCTACATGGCAGTGGCACTGTGGGGACAAGAGCTACAGCCATGTTTCCCTCTCGTCCTCCATCACACAGATGTACGTCTCTGTGTATATCCACAGAGGTTTGTATGTTTCTTAGTATATATACGCAGAGACTTACGCAGACTGAGTGTATTTTAATGGCTAATTAAAGGATGAGAGTATCTATGTTATTATTTTTACGGGGATTGCTAAACCCGTGGGGATTATTCAGCCCCTGTGGAGGAGGGGGGGATGGAAGTCATTCAGGCTCAATTCAAGGATCAATTCAATTCCCTAGATCAAGAGCCCCTCAGCAGCGTCAAGGAGCCTCCCTTGAGGATAAGAGTGTCTATGACTGGTGGGGTAGAGCTAAGAAACAACCTTAATGATCCCCGGGCAATCTGAGAACCTTAAACCCAAAGTACTGTCATACTCACGGTGAAGTGTTAAACACGTAGGGGTCATACATCTCCTGGGGACTGGGAAGGTAATTAGGTTCAGTTTAGTGTAAGGGTTCAAGAGCTCTTCACCCGCATCAAGGGACACCCCTTTACTCGACCTATTTACTATGCAACGCGTTCCACTGATAATGGGATCTCTGTATCACATTGTTTGACTAAACTCTACATTATTGATCTCGTAAGTACTACAGTTATTTTTTGTTTTCCTAGGATTAGAACTTTACACTTGTTTGCATCGACCTACATCTGCCATGTCTACGACCACAACACGACCCCATCCAGGTCACCCCCTTGTTGATAAGTAAGACACATGTGCAGCAGTTAGGTGTCTTTATTCCGAAACGTTTCGCCTACGCAGTAGGCTTCCTCAGTCGAGTATATACTTATCAACTTGTCGGTATTATATACCTTTATTATATTCATCCTCTTTTAGTGTCATCGGCAAACTTTTATTGTCATTTATTCCTTTATCTATGACATTTACGTAGATTGTGAAGAATAAGGGTCCCAGTACTAACCCTTGTAGCACACCACATAGGCTGAAGAACACATTGAACACTTTCGAAAGGGGTAGAATTAGGGAAGGTATAATTAAGTGCACAAATGGAAAATGGGGAATAAATAAGGGGATATAGATAGCGTGTTGACATTATTATTATTATAATCAAGGGAGAAGCGCTAAATCCGTAGGATTATACAGCGCCTGTGGGGGGATGTGGAAGGTATTCACGTTTAATTCAGGAAACTGGAGGACAGATCCAATTCCCTAGATCAAGAGCCCCTCACCAGCATCAAGGGACCTTCCCTGAGGGGAGCATGTTGACATCTAGCCAAGATAAGACTTGCAAGAATGGATTCAAGTTGGATAAATTTTATATTTACAAAGGATAATATGGAAGTACCGGTTTGGAAATAGTTGTAAATGAATGGCACAAACTCACAGGTAGTGTCGTTGAGGCAAGAACTTTGGGCAGCTTTAAATACAGGTCGGACGGGTACATGAGTAGGTGTGAATTGGACCAGCCTAGCATGGGCTAGTAGGCCTACTGCAGCTTCGATAATTTCGCCTATACTTTCTTCACTAGCCCCCTATGTGCAACTGTATCACTTGGTCAATAAAATAAAAAATATTTTGAGTCAGAAATACCAGCGTAGTAAATTTGAAACCACCCATATCTCTTAATTATTGCACGAAAAAAAAAACCCATAAATTTTTACAATATAATTGGTGAACTGACCTCTGTACAGCCCAATTACGATCCGGCCTTTCCTCTTTGTAAGATAAAACAACGATGGAAGTTTGAAGCCTATCGGAACAGGCGCTATCAAGTTATTGCACATAAACCTTGGAGGAAGAAAAGAGGACAAATAATAATAATAATAATAATAATAAAATAATAATTTATAATAATAATAAATGTATCTAATTTTTTAACATACGAGATTATTATTATTATTATTATTATTATTATTATTATTATTATTATTACAAGAGCACCAGCTGTGGTGAATAAGGGGAGCGAAGATCACGTAAGGAAGAGTGTCTGAGAGAACGCTGTGCTATTGAGGTTTGTTCAAGGTTGTATGAGTCAATGACTGACTCACTACAAGGATGAGTCAACGGGTGACTCTCCCAGTTTGCGAAACAGTGAAGTCAGGGAACAACTGTGGGCGGGTCATCCATTGAGAGGTGTGTGTTGTATACACTGGGGTGTATGTCTGTATGTACACGGATGTTTAGCCACCTCAGGTGTATACATCGAGAGTTGTATGTCTCATTATATACACTAAGAGATTTCTTTAACCCTTATTTTAGGGATTTAAAGTATCTTTGCCTGGTTGTGTTAACAGCTTCATAAAGCTCCTGGAGAGCGAAACGTTGCCACAATGAAATGTCGCATTAATTGCACATGAGTCCTTTTACCTAACATTTGTATTTGACAGGTATATATGCACAACATCCTCATGACTGTGCTTCTTGGAGGGGAGGAGCTGGTAACTGCACAATTTTCGGAACAATAACGCCATTGTTCCATTGTGGTTAGGTTGCTTAAAGGAGGTTTAAAACCTGTCGACTACATTAGGGTCTATTACGGCTACTCGTAACCTGTTCGCCACTAGTCAGGAATATTTAATGTCCAAATAGAGGGATTAAAGTCAACTCTCAAGTGTATTACGCTGAGAAACACACCTCACAGTGATGTCACATTGATGAATGACACACATGTGAAACATTTGGAAATCTTTATTCTGGAAACGTTTCGCCATGCAGTGGCTTCTTCAGTCCAATACAGAGACAGGTGGAAGATGGGGAGGCGTTTGAGGTAATCAGTCCCTCAGACTGGAGTCGATATGTTCACTCTAAGTCAAGACTGATGACGGACTGATTATCTCAAACTCCTCCTCATCTTCCGCCCTTCTCTGCAGTGGACTGACGAAGCCACTGCTTGGCGAAACATTTCCAGAATAAAGATTCCCAATGAGGTGACAGTTTCAGAATGTGAGTGGTGGTATGGCACGCTTAGTTCTCTGTGATAGCTCGGGAATTCACTTATACCGTCTCGGTCTTTTATGACGTTGGGGTCTGGCAGTCCTTGATGGCATCTGCCATTCAAGGGAAGAGGGGACCTTGGGGCTGGTGAAGGGCTCTTGATCTAGGGAATTGGAGCTACCCTCTACCCTGGGGTTCAACCTTATTACCTACCATTCATTCCCAGGCGATGTATGACCCCATACCAGTTTAGCGCTTCCCTATGGAAAAAATTACTACTACTACTGATAATAATAATAATAATAATAATAATGATGATAATTATACTACTACTAATGATAATTATACTATTACTACAACTATTACTACTACTACTAATAATAGTAATAATAACTATATTAATAATAATAATTTTGCCGGGTGAGGGACTGACCACCTCAAATTACTTCTTCACGTCTTCCAGCTATTTATCTCTGTATTGAAATGATAAAGCCACTAGTTGGCGAAACGTCTCCATGATCAATATGCCCAAGTTCTGCACATGTGTCCCATTCATATACCTGTAAGTTTTGTATAATAATAATAATGGTGTTCTTATTTCCACCAGAGACAAGTGTCTCTGGACTCACATATTTGTGGTTGAAAGGGTCGAATCTCTGCTCCTAGCTGCGTGACCTGTACTATCATACTTATTCTTAAAACTATGTATGGATCCTCACTGTGTCAGTAACCTACCACAGCTAGGTTGTCCACTCCATAAACAATGGATATAAATACCAGATAATAACCCAGGTGTAGACAGAAACTCAAAAGATTAATTGAGTTGTGTATTTCGATCCCTTTCTGGGATCCTCTTCAGCTGGAGAGGATCCCAGAAGGGGGTCGAAATATATACAGATCAATTAATTTTTAGAGTTTCTATCTGCACATGGGTTATTACTGAGCATTGACGAACGTTCATTACGCTTTAGTTATACATAAATACTAAAATTTATGTTATACATTTTAGACACGTATAAATTATTAAAGAATCAATCAGTCTTGCTTACTGTACTCCATTACAAGGGAAAGGTTGAGCAAAATCTTACAAATTTATATGAAATTAAAAAAGCCTGATATTTTTTTTTCATCCTAGTAATATCCTCAGGTTATTTCGTTTAGCCTATGTATGTATTTGTGTTAATGAGGCTACGAAGCTTGTTATTCTCCCTACCGTGTCCACATTATCTTCCTCATTTATGAAATTACGAGACCAGAACTGGTCAGCGGATTTAAGGTCCAATGAAAAAAAAAATCGACGTTCTGTACTGAAGACTGGTCAGGAAATTTAGGGTGAGATGTGGAAAATGCGTTATAGTCAATACCATGTTATTTAATCCAAACTTCTAACTATGAAAGCTTGAAATGTGTTGGGGTTGCCGTTGACAGACAGTGTTTATTATAGTGAAGATGGTTGGTGGGATAGTCGAGGCAGACACCACACATGACATACTAAGCCTTTATTATGTGTCGCTCCAAGAGAACTGCTTAACCCTCTGCTTGAGCGACAGGTGGGTGAAGATGGCAAGAACAGCAGGGGAGGGTAAGAACAGCAGGAGAGGGTAAGAACAGCAGGATAGGATAAGAATAACAGGAGAGGATAAGAACAACTGGAGAGGATTAGAACAGCAGGAGAGGATAAGAACAACAGGAGAGGATAAGAACACTGTAGCAATCGCATCTGCCAGAAAAATGACAGGATGGATAATGAGAACCTTCAAAACCAGGGATGCCAAGCCCATGTTGACACTTTTCAGGTCGCTTGTTCTATCTAGGCTGGAATATTGCTGCACACTAACTGCACCTTTCAAGGCAGGTGAAATTGCTGACCTAGAAAATGTACAGAGAACCTTCACGGTACGCATAACTGCAATAAACCACCTAAATTACTGGGAACGCTTGAAGTTCCTAAACCTGTACTCCCTGGAACGCAGGCTGGAGAGATACATTATTATATACACTTGGAGAATCCTAGAGGGATTAGTACCAAACTTGCACACGAGTGTCACTCCCTACGAAAGCAAAAGACTCGGCAGACGATGTAACATCCCCCCAATGAAAAGCAGGGGTGCCACTAGCACGTTGAAAGACAACACAATAAGTGTCAGGGGCCCAATACTGTTCAACTGCCTCCCAGCATACATAAGGGGGATTACCAATAGACCCCTGGCTGTCTTCAAGCAGGCACTGGACATGCACCTAAAGTCGGTGCCTGACCAGCCAGGCTGTGGTTCGTACGTTGGACTGCGTGCGGCCAGCAGTAACAGCCTAGTTGATCAGGCTCTCTGATCCAACATGAGGCCTGGTCACAGACCGGGCCGCAGGGGCGTTGACCCCTGGAACTCTCTCCAGGTAAACTCCAGGAGATGATAAGAACAGCAGGAGAGGATAAGAACAGCAGGAGAGGATAAGAACAGCAGGAGAGGATAAGAACAGCAGGAGAGGATAAGAACAGCAGGAGAGGATAAGAACAGCAGGAGAGGATAAGAACAGCAGGAGAGGATAAGAACAGCATGAGGATAAGAACGGCAGGAGAGGATAAGAACAGCAGGAGAGGATAAGAACAGCAGGAGAGGATAAGAACAGCATGAGAGGATAAGAACGGCAGGAGAAGATAAGAACGGCAGGAGAGGATAAGAACAGCAGGAGAGGATAAGAACAGCATGAGAGGATAAGAACGGCAGGAGAAGATAAGAACAGCAGGAGAGGATAAGAACAGCAGGAGAGGATTAGAACGGCAGGAGAGGATAAGAACAGCAGGAGAGGATAAGAACAGCAGGAGAGGATAAGAACAGCAGGAGAGGATAAGAACAGCAGGAGAGGATAAGAACAGCAGGAGAGGATAAGAACAGCAGGAGAGGATAAGAACAGCAGGAGAGGATAAGAACAGCAGGATAGGATAAGAACAGCAGGAGGATAAGAACAGCTGGAGAGGATAAGAACAGCAGGAGATGATAAGAACAGCTGGAGAGGATAAGAACAGCAGGAGAGGGTAAGAACAGCAGGAAAGATAAGAACAGCAGGAAGAAAAGCAACAAGGATAAGAACACTAGAGAAGAAGAAAAGCAACTGGAGAGAACAAAAACAAGAGAGACAAAAGCAAAGAAGAACAGGAGAAAACAAGAAACGGAGAAAAGAACAACAGGAAAGAACAACATCAAGAAGAGAACAAATCAACAGAAGAGAACAAATCAACAGAAGAACAAATCAACAGAGAGAACAACATCAACAGAAAGAACAACATCAACAGAGAGAACAACATCAACAGAAGAGAACAACATCAACAGAAGAGAACAACATCAACAGAAGAGAACAACATCAACAGAGAGACAACATCAACAGAGAGAACAACATCAACAGAAGAGAACAACATCAACAGAAGAGAACAACATCAACAGAAGAGAACAACATCAACAGAGAACAACATCAAAAAGAGAACAACATCAACAGAAGAGAACAACATCAACAGAAGAGAACAACATCAACAGAAGAGAACAACATCAACAGAAGAGAACAACATCAACAGAAGAGAACAACATCAACAGAAGAGAACAACATCAACAGAAGAGAACAACATCAACAGAAGAGAACAACATCAACAGAAGAGAACAACATCAACAGAAGAGAACAACATCAACAGAAGAGAACAACATCAACAGAAGAGAACAACATCAACAGAAGAGAACAACATCAACAGAAGAGAACAACATCAACAGAAGAGAACAACATCAACAGAGAGACACATCAACAGAGAACAACATCAACAGAAGAGAACAACATCAACAGAAGAGAACAACATCAACAGAAGAGAACAACATCAACAGAAGAGAACAACATCAACAGAAGAGAACAACATCAACAGAAGAGAACAACATCAACAGAAGAGAACAACATCAACAAGAGACGACAAGAGCATCAGGAGACGGACCTAAGTATCATAGGGAAGCCTAAACCCTTAGGTTGTTATACAGCCTTCTGGGGTCACTGGGAGTCAATCAGGTTTGATCCGAGGAAGGGAAAGACAGCAGACTGGTGCCAAGAGGAGCATTGCTTGAGGAGTGGCAGTTGAGAATGATGGTGGTGCCGCCTCTACTCTCAAGTTATGTACGGTATTTACTGCTATAAACTTGGCTATAATTGATACCCATAAATTGGTTCGGAAAGACACGTGAGCAAAACACTAGGATATATTTATTAGAAAACGTTTCGGTCCTGGTGATCTGAAGGTCACCATGTGTCACTCACACCTCACTCTCCGACTATATATAATGTCTTTCAACTCTGGATGTTAGAAGTGATCAAGGTCCCAGGACCGAAACGTTTTCTAATAAATATATCCTAGTGTTTTGCTCACGTGTCTAAGCCATATTTTTTACCGTTCACGGAAGAACCCTAGGCCAAAATAAAAGTCACTTGGCTTCAGTTACTCGGATCAAGAGCCCCTCACCAGCATCCAGGCATTTCCCCCCTCCTCTTAAAGGGTCAAATTTCCAATGCATTTGTAACTGGACAATGGTAAAGAAAACGACGCTGTTTACATTGGTTTTCAGTAAGAACGCGAAATATAGATTCAAACTGGATACTTAATATTCTTAAGATACTTTATTATATAAGAGTTTTGGTCCTGGGACCTTGCTTGCTTCGAGGTCCCGGGTCCCAGGACCTAAATATTTCCAGTGTTTTAAGTGTTCGACTACATGTTCATCCTGAAGGAGGGAAGTGCTCTTGTTGACACTGAGTGTTGTGTTCTCTCGTGCCAGGGTTCACACCCACACCATACACTTGTAGAAGAATGAGACATTTGTGCAGTATTTGGGAATCTTTATTGAGGAAATGTTTCGTCGACCAGTGGCTTCTTCAGTCCAATACAGAGAAGAGCATTGGAAGATGAAGAGGAGTTTGAGGTAATCAGTCCCTCAGCCTGGAGTCGATGTGTTCAGTCCATCAATCTCGAGATTGACTGATTACATCGACTCCCAGGCTGAGGGGCTGATTACCTCAAACTACTCCTCATCTTCCACCGTTCTTCTCTGTATTGGACTGAAGAAGCCACTGGCTGGCGAAACGTCCCCTCACTAAAGATTCCCAAAATTTTGCACAAGTGTCTCATTCTTCAACTTGTCAGTTTTTCCAAAACTATTTACATCACATACACTGTTGCTACAGCAAAGCTGCATCCCTCTGCCAGCCTTCACACACTCAGTCTTAGGGTCGCTCCTCATACTCAATGGACCTAACATAAATCTTAGCCCTGGTTTAGTTTTTGTTAGCGCTTGTCTTTCCCAAACACACTGGCGTGACTTTGCCTGTCTCCTCACCTTTCTTTCCCCAAGACACTGACGTGACTTTGCCTGTCTCCTCACCTTTCTTTCCCCAAGACACTGACGTGACTTTGCCTGTCTCCTCTCCTCTTCAGCTGACTATTCTTCTGATCTCCTCACCTCATCTGACCATTCTTCCAGCTTTCTCCTCACCTGACCTGTTTTCTGAACTTTCTCTCAGGGCGAACCGGAACATCGTCTAAAGATTCATTTCCTAACTTTTTTGTGTGTGTGAAATGTTACTAAAGGTTCAATTCTCTGGTGCTTAAAATGTGAATTCTTAAGAAAAGCAACGTATGCATACAGTGTTGCATCTTTACACACCAGTAAAGTTTTATAAAGATCAAAACAATCGCCTATGAGAAAAGATTTGCTCTGTATATCTTGTCGACAATATATGGCCTATGCTACGCTGATACATCTCAAACCCAGCCCTTCTTATTCATACACGTATTCAACTTATTCTTCAAGCTGTCCATCGCTAACACTGTTTGGCAGATTGTTCCCACTCATGTAAAACTACTGTTAAACCAGTACCTTCCTATATTCATTTTTTAATATGGGTCGTCTCCCACCGACGCAGGTGACCTGAAAAAGAAGAAACGCAAGTTTTTCTTCTTTTCGCCTCTTACGACACGCATAACTTATGGAGGAAGGATTCTTCTCCACTTCTTATATATCCTTTCTAAATCTGAATTTATCCAAAATGAATACATTGTTTCGAGTTCTTTCTTGCTCAGATAGCCTTAGTATCCTACTTACGTCTCCTTTATTTACACTTCATTTCTTATTGCATGAGGACTGGTCATGGACGAGGCCGCAGGGGCATTGCCCCTCGGAACACCCTCCGGGTGTACTCCAGGCATCTACTCAAAATAAAGTAACACACATAGCTACCTGCCACTGCCTAGCCGTTCTCACTCTCTTATTCGAGGAAATCTGTGATAAAAGTTTGCGAGTATTGATTAGATTGGTAGACCATGTTATCTGCAGATATTTCAGCAGTGGGAGTGATGTAGTACCCGTGCTGCGGGGATGTGGCCCCGGCAGGGTTAGTGAGAGGGATGTGGCACTCGTGCTGCGAGGATGTGGCCCCTGCAGGGTTATTAAGAGTGATGCGGTGCTGTTGTTGCAAGATTGTACCCCTCTTCACTTACCAATAAACAGTCATGTGTCGTCGAGGTTAGTATCAAATACCTACAAGTATAATTACAGGTTTGATAATACCAACAAACTGTAAAATACAAATACAAATGCAACACTTCCGACATTTAATTTGGCGACATTTCACCCATTGGGGCTGTGTGAATCCAGTACAGAGAACTGAACAAATACAGAATACACCTGGGTATTTTCTCTGGAGAAAGGTTTCGTCTGCACTACAGACTTTTTCAAACTAACACAAGGACATGATGACGGAAGCATTTATACTGAAGCCAGTAGAAGAGGTAGAGAGTTGTAGCAGTTGTAGACGTT
Organism: Cherax destructor; assembly: GCA_009830355.1. Taxonomy (NCBI): domain Eukaryota; kingdom Metazoa; phylum Arthropoda; class Malacostraca; order Decapoda; family Parastacidae; genus Cherax; species Cherax destructor. Next base: position 82,622 of record WNWK01001886.1, on the reverse strand, counting down.
ATCACAGGTGGGGTAGCGCCTACTAGTGAGAGTGTCATGCCCATAAGGTAGGCCAGAGGTTAGTTATAGTTATTGAAGATGTTCTCTGTACCAAGATTCCATGGTGATGCTGTAACAGACAATAAAAATACCCAAGTGTTGCATGTGTATAACTTTGATGTAAAGTCAGGTGGGCTAGTCAGGGTTACGTCGAGTGATGTCAGGTGCTTCACCTGTTCTTGTAATGTGTGACGAGACAGTCACCTTGGCGAGCACACTTAACATGCTAACACTACCTGAGTTTTGTGCTGCATATGAATGGTTCAGATTCCTCAGGTTTCTCAGCCTGGAGTCCATGTGATCAATGGATTGATCACATGGACTCCAGGCTGAGAAACTGATTACCTCAAACTCCTGATTTTCAACCATTCTTCTCTGTATAGGACTGAGGAAGCCACTGTGTGGCGAAACATTTCCATAATAAAGATACCCAAGTGTTGGAAAAGTGTCTAATTTATCATCGAGTTTTATGCTACTGTGTCGGTAACCACGACCAAGCAAACCTCACGACCACCTTGGAGTCAGTCTTTCCATTTCATCAAGCGTCCTTGTAGACTCCTGTGTATTATGCAGGTGTTGTTCACTAAGGTGCTGGTTCAAGCTCCTGGCTCTCACCAACATATATTGCATCATATCTCTGCATGGGATAACACACACACCGGTGCTGGTCTTAACAGTATTAGCTGGTCTATTCTTAACTAAATCCTCCATGGCTGACAAGGAGATAGTGCCAATACTCATTTTGTGACTGAGAGCAGTGGTAACATTTTTTTTTTTTTTTGACTACCTCGCTAACGGAAAGACCTACGTACCTAATGGGTGACGGTATATGTATGGCCATGTTGATAATGCCATGTACCCCTGACCTGAAGGCGTGACACCTGTGTTTGTTACGGCGTATAGATGTGAGTAGAAATACAACAGGTCGTTCTTGTTAGTGAACTTCGTGTACACTTTCAATGTGAATCTGTCCCCACTTGTGTCTAGAAGGGTATCTAAAAACGCGAGTTTATTGTCCCCTTCTTGCTCAAAGGTATATTTGATGGTTGGCTCTACCTTGTAGATCGTGGCAAGCACGGTGTTAATGTACAGACATGTAGGAATCATAGCCAAGGTATGGAGGGAGGTGAGAGTGTCAGCCTTATCAAGCAGCGAGCAGCGGGGGCGATGACTCCCGGAAGTGACGTAAGGTAAACCAGACTTAATGGGTTACCCAAAACCCATAAAACTAATATTCCTCTTAGCGCGATCACTTCAGGAATGGGAATGATTCACACAGACTTTCAGGTTTAATTGTGGGTCAAGTGGTAGCGACCAAGGCTCACACTGAGGGGACCGGGGTTCACTCCACGGATGAATGGAAATGTTCCCTACGAAAACCAAAGATTCAGCAGACGGTGCATTATACCCCCGGTGAAAAGCAGGATCGCCATGAGTAGACTGAGACACAACACAATAAATGAAAGGGGCCCAAGACTATTCAACAGATTCCCATCATACATAACATGGATTACCAATAGACCCCTGGCTGTCTCCAAGAGGGAACTGGATAAATTCCTGAAGTCAGTTCCAGGTGAGCCGGGCTGTGGTTCGTACGTTGGACTGCGTGCGGCCAGCAGTAACAGCCTGGTTGATCTGGCCCTGATCCACCAGTAGGCCAGGTCATGGACAGGGCCGCAGGGACGTAATCCCCCTCCCCCGGAACACCCTCCGGGTAGACTCCAGGTGAGTGTTAGCCGACTGGTGTGGGTCGCATCATGGGAAAGAGGATCAAACGACCCACACTGGAAGTGGCTTTGTTGGGTTATCCTGGGTTACCAGCTTTGTTGGGTTATCCTGGGTTACCAGCTTTGTTGGGTTATCCTGGGTTACCAGCTTTGTTGGGTTATCCTGGGTTACCAGCTTTGTTGGGTTATCCTGGGTTACCAGCTTTGTTGGGTTATCCTGGGTTGCCATCTTTGTTGGGTTATCCTGGGTTACCAGCTTTGTTGGGTTATCCTGGGTTACCATCTTTGTTGGGTTATCCTGGGTTACCAGCTTTGTTGGGTTATCCTGGGTTACCAGCTTTGTTGGGTTATCATGGGTTACCAGCTTTGTTGGGTTATCCTGGGTTACCAGCTTTGTTGGGTTATCCTGGGTTACCAGCTTTGTTGGGTTATCCTGGGTTGCCAGCTTTGTTGGGTTATCCTGGGTTGCCAGCTTTGTTGGGTTATCCTGGGTTACCAGCTTTGTTGGGTTATGCTGGGTTACCAGCTTTGTTGGGTTATCCTGGGTTACCAGCTCTCCAGTGTAATAATACCAACATTATCCCAGACCCATCATCTCAAACACTCATTATTACCCTAACTATTATTATTGCTGAATGACCCTTTCGATTTTAGCGCTTTACTTAATAATAATAATATAACTAGAACTAACACTGTCGTACAAGTACTACTGCTACTACTACTCTACTACTAGCTACTGCTACTACTACTGCTACTACTACTACTACTGCTACTGCTACTACTACTGCTACTACTACTGCTACTACTACTCTGCTCTGCTACTGCTCTCGCCTGCTACTGCTACTGCTGCTACTGCCTATCTGCACTGCTGCTGCTACTGCTGCTACTGCACTGCTGCTGCTGCTACTACTGCTACTGCTACTACTACTGCTGACTGCTCTACTACTGCTGCTGCTACTACTGCTGCTGCTACTACTCTGCTGCTCTGCTGCTGCTCTGCTACTGCTCTCTGACTGCTAGCTGCTGCTACTCTACTGCTGCTGCTACTCTGCTGCTGCTGCTGCTGCTGCTGCTGCTGCTGCTGCTGCTACTCTGCTGCTGCTGCTACTGCTGCTGCTCTCTACGCTCGCTGCTACTACTGCTGCTGCTGCTGCTGCTGCTGCTGCTGACTGCTGCTAGCTTACTGCTCTACTCTGCCTAACTGCTGCTGACTGCTGCTGCTCTGCTTCTGCTACTGCTACTGCTGCTACTGCTGCTACTGCTACTCTGCTACTCTGCTGCTACTACTGCTACTGCTGCACCTGCTACTACTGCTGACTGCTACTCTACTGCTCTACTGCTCTGCTCTCTACTGCCTACTCTACTGCTACTGCTCTACTACTCTGACTGCTACTGCTACTGCTCTCTGCTGCTACTCTCACTGCTACTACTGCTCTACTACTACTGCTCCTGCTCTCTAGCTCACTGCTCCTACTGCTACTCCTGCACTACTACTGTCTACTGCTACACTGCTACTACTACTGCTACTGCTACTACTGCTACTACTACTAGCTACTGCTAGCTGCTGCTGCTACTGCTACTGCTACTCTACTGACTGCTACTGCTGCTACTACTACGCTCTGCTGCTGCTGCTCCTGCTACTACGCTACTGCTGCTAGCTGCTACTGCTGCTGCTGCTGCTGCTGCTGCTGCTGCTGCTGCACTGCTACTCTACTGCTACTGCTACTGCTCTTGCTCTACTGCTACTACTGCTACTGCTCTACTGCTGCTGCTACTGCTACTGCTCTACTGCTACTGCTCTGCACTGCTGCTGCTACACTACTGCTCTGCTCTACTGCTCTCTACTGCTACTGCTCTACTGCTGCTGCTGCTACTCTGCTAGCTGCTCTGCTGCTCCACTGCATGCTGCTGCTGACTACTTACTGCTGACCTACTGTACTGCTGCTGCTGCTACTGACTGCTACTGCTGACTGCTGCTACTGCTGCTCTACTGCTGCCTCTGCTGCTGCTGCTCTGCTACACTAGCTTGCTGCTGACTACTGCTGCTGCTGCTGCTCTCTCACTGCTCTGCTGCTGCTGCTGACTGACTACTACACTGCTGCTGCTACTGCTGCTCACTGCTGCTGCTGCTCTGCTGCTACTGCTGCTCTGCTGCTGCTACCTGCTTGCTGCTGCTCTCTACTGCTGCTACTCTGCTACTGCTGCTCTACTCTGCACTGCTCTGCTACTGACTGACTGCTCTGCTGCCTACCTCTCTAGCTCATCTGCACTCACTACTACTGCTGCTGCACTACTACTACTGCCTTCCTACTACTCTACTACTGCTCTACTACTACTACTCACTATATCTACTACTGCTACTACTGCTACTACTACTTACTACTACTACTACTACTACTACTGCTACGACTACGATCACTACTGTTACTTCTACTACTATCACAACAACTACTACCACTATATTACCTACTGCTATCATCAATATTATTATTGCTGTTACTATTACTATTATCAGTGGTAGTAGACAAAGGAGAGACAGAGATAGAAGGCAGTGTGTGATATAGAACAAAGTAACATTGAGATATCATCTGCAACATCCATGGTGGACCTGCGCAGGTTTCAACACCTGTCCCGGCCTCCCTTCACTGCAGAAGTCTTTAATTAACCATTCTTTCGGCGTATTCCAATGCCTTTTGGCACTGCCGTGACGCGTGACACTGTTACCCCTGCAGTGTCATGCGAGCAGTGCCTAAATTAGGGCAAAAAAAGTTGGGCTACTGCAATTCTCACTTGATGGAAGATCGATCTATGGATTTGCTTGTCGTGGAGATCTGATTTTTTTAAGGGGTTAATTAAGTTTTTTGGGGGAGTGGGTAGGGAGTTAGTGGGTTGTTTCAACGTTGGGAGAGGGCTAGAAGGTTTCGTTGTAGGTGAAAAGTTTAGAAAATGGGAGTTATGAGTGGGGTCTCGTTTGCGAGGCGGAGGCTTGTGTCGGCGGCCACGGTGACACACAGCACGCGGTTACCATGGCAACAGTCAATACTCACAGTTCCGCCAACCCTTCCCTCTTGATTTCGCAAGTACATCTCCTCCTGGCGCAGACCACCGCTTTGAAAGCGCAGCCTGCTAGTCTTCAGCAACTCGAATCACATCCCTTTTCATTCATTAAAATTTATTCCAACTCGGCGCCTATGAGAAAAATATGTTAATTAGAGGAGGGTGGGGTTGGCGGCCGTGGGGAGCAACCTGTCCATTGACTGCACGAGGGAGACACAACTATTCTGGCCATAGTGGACTCTACATCTCCTCTACCAGCCATGCAGGTGTATCCACTCGCAACAACACCACAACCACCATCTACACCGACATTTTTCCCACTCCCCCTCCTTACCAAAACCCCCAATGAATTATATTTGCAGAGAGAGATGGCGGGTAGTAGGGCGGCCACCTGCGTCTAGGGTGACTCATTCAACGTCTGTGGCGCCATGAGCTTCCTTGCCGCACAAGATCCGCAGATCCTTATACAGTTTTGATTTGTGTGTGTGTGTGGGTAGGCTGATGTTGTCGCAGATGATTGTTCTTGCTGCTGTCTGCAGCTGTAACAGGTGGGGCAACATGTCCACTTGAGTACTTACGAGGTATTTTAGTTAGTCAGGTTCAATGACAAGTCGGGGCGCGTGTGCACACACACCTACATACGCACACATACGCACTCTCCTTGGTGTACAGTCTCGTGCAGTCGATAGGTTTTAAACCTAACCAACTAGTCAAGCAAGACGAACCACTAGTAAGAAGTCTGAAAATTTAAAATTATGTATGATGCTTAAAAATACACACACGCACACATAATGGAGTATGCAGCGCCAGTTTGGAACCCTCGCCTAGCCAAGCATGTAAGGAAACTAGAGAAAGTGCAGAGGTTTGCAACAAGACTAGTCCCGAGTAGTGGCCAGTGAAGAGGCGGGGCCAGGAGCTGTGAATCGAGCCCTACAACCACAAATAGGTGAGTACACACACACGAGTATGTACACATAAGTAGGGAGGCCCAGCGACAGTACGAAAACGACGTAGCATCGAAGGTCTAAGTCTGACCCGAAACTGTTGTATAGACACATCAGGAGGTTGACACCAGTCAAGGACCAGGTAATCAGGCTGAGGAAAGAAGGTGGGAGCTCACAAGAAACGACCAAGAAGTATGTGAGGAGCTCAACACGAGACTTAAGGAAGTATTTACAGTGGAGACAAAAAGGAGTCCGGGAAGTCAGAACAGGAGGATACACCAACAAGGGATATATCAACAATGTTGGATGAGATACACAACCGAGGAGGAGGTGAACAAGCTGCTAAACGAACTTGATACCTCAAAGGTGATGGGACCAGACATCTCTCCGTGGATCCTTAGAGGAAGCAGAGACGCTGTGTGCCACTAACAACAATCTTCAACACATCCATTGCAACTGGGCAAATACCTGAGGTATGGAAGACGGCAAATGTAGTCCCCATTTTTAAGAAAGGAGGCAGATACGAGGCACTAAACTACAGACCATTGTCATTGACGTGTATAGTATGCAAAGTCATGGAGAAGATTATCAGGAGAGTGGTGGAGCACCTAGAGCGGAATAAGCCTATAAACGACAAACGAACACGGATTCAGGGAAGGAAAATCCTGTCACAAACCACCTACTGGTTCCTTGATGCTGGTGAGGGGCTCTTGATCTAGGGAATTGGATCTGTTCTCCAGTTCCCTGAATTAAGCCTGAATACCTTCCATCCCCTTCCCCCACAGGCGCTGTATAATTCTACGGGTTTAGCGCTTCCCCATTATTATTATAATAATAACAAACCAACTGGAGTTTTATGACAAGGTAACTGCAGTAAGACGCGAGAGGGTTGCATAGACTGCATTTTCTTGGACTGCAAAAAGACCTTCAACACAGTTCCTCACAAGAGATTAGTGCAAAAGCTAGAGGATCAGGCACGTATAACGGGAAGGGCACTGCAATGGATCAGAATACCTGACAGGGAGGCAACAACGAGTCATGGTATGTGACGAGGTGTCAGAGTGGGCGCCTGTTACGAGCAGGGTTCCACAGGGGTCAGTGCTATTTTTGGTATATGTGAATGACATGACGGAAGGGATAGACTCAGAAGTGTCTCTGTTTGCAGATGATATGAAGCTAATGAGAATTAAATCGGATGAGGATCAGGCAGGAAAGGCACTGCAATGGGTCAGAGAATACCTGACAGGAAGGCAACTACGAGTGATGGTACGTGAGGAGGTGTCAGAGTGGGCGCCTGTGACGAGCGGGGTGCCACAAGGGTCGGTCCTAGGGTTGGTGCTGTTTCTCGTATATGTGAATGACATGGCAGAAGGAATAGACTCAGAAGTGTCCCTGTTTGCAGACGATGTGAAGCTAATGAGGAGAATTCAATCGGATGAGGATCAGTCAGGACTACAAAGGGATCTGGACACGCTACAGGCCTGGTCCAGCAACTGGCTTCTGAAGTTTAACCCCACCAAGTGCAAAATCATGAAGATCGGGGAAGGGCAAAGAAGACCACAGACAGAGTACAGGCTAGGAGGCCAAAGACTGCAAACCTCACTTAAGGAAAAGGATTTTGGGGTGAGTATAATACCGAGCACATCTGAAGCGCACATCAACCAGATAACTGCTGCAGCATATGGGCGCCTGGCAAACCTGAGAAAAGCGTTCCGATACCTCAGTAAGGAATCGTTCAAGACTCTGTACACCGTCTACGTCAGGCTTATACTGGAGTATGCAGCACCCGTTTGGAACCCACACCTGGTCAAACACGTCAAAAAATTAGAGAAAGTGCAAAGGTTTGCAACAAGACTAGTTCCAGAGCTAAGGAAAATGTCCTACGAAGAAAGGTTAAGGGAAATCGGCCTGACGACACTGGAAGACAGGAGGGTCAGGGAAGACATGATAAAAAACGTACAAAATACTGCAAGGAATTGACAAGGTGGACAGAGACAGAATGTTCCAGAGATGAGACACAGAAACAAGGGGTCACAATTGGAAATTGAAGACTCAGATGAGTCAAAGGGATATTAGGAAGTATTTCTTTAGTCATAGAGTTGTCAGGAAGTGGAATAGTCTGGCAAGCTACGTAGGGGGCCGGAGCTGTGAATCGACCCCTGCAACCACATATAGGTGAATACACACACAAACACGTCAATAAATTAGAGAAAGTGCAAAGGTTTGGAACAAGACTAGTCCCGGAACTGAGGGGCAGAAAAGTCAACCTGACGACACTGGAGGACAGGAGGGATATGGGGGGGACATGATAATAACAAAATACTGAGAAGAATTGACACGGTGGATAAGGACAATGTTTCAGAGATGGGACACAGCAACAAGGGGTCACAGCTGGCAGCTAAGAACTCAGATGAGTCATAGAGGTGTTAGGAAGTATTTCTTCAGTCATAGAGTTGTCAGGAAGTGGAACAATCCGGAGAGTGATGTAGTGGAGGCAGGATTCATACACATCTTTAAGAAGAGGTTCGATAAAGCTCATGGAGAAGGGAGAGAGTAGACCTGGTAGCGACCAGCGGGGCCAGGAGCTATGAATCGACCCCTGCAGCCACAAATAGGTAAGTACACACACACATTAGTCAAGAAGTGGAACGACCTGGGCAATGAATGGGTTGAGGCAGGATCCATACATAGCTTTAAAAAAGGTACGATCATTCTCTCGAAACCATTAGAGAATGAACATAGTAGCGGCCAGAGAAGAGGCGGTGCCAGGAGATTCAACCCCTGCAATCCCATATAGGTAAGTATACACACACACAGTAAAAGACGTAACCAGGAGCTAAGACTCGACACCCGTAACCACAAAAAAAGTAAGTACACCCGCTCGCGCTCCAGTTTGAATTGAAATTCCGACTAGCTTAGTCACACACACATACACACACACACACACAGCCCCGGTGGCCTAGTGGTAAAGCTCTCGCTTCACGCACGGAGGGCCCGGGTTCTATTCCCGACGGGGCGGAAACATTTCGAAGTGTTTCCTACACACACACACACACACACACACATACATACAACAGGCCTAGTGTCTAATCGACATGTGCCTAGGACAAAATGGTAACTAACTAACTAAAACACACACACACACACACACACACACACACAGGCAGGAACCATACATAGTTTTAAGACAAAGTATGATAAAGCTCATGGAGCAGAGACCCAGTAGCGGACAGCGAAGAAGCGGGGCCAGGAGCTGAGTCTCGACCCCTGCAACCACAATTAGGTGAGTACACATACAACAACAACAAGACTAGTCCGGAGCTAAGGGGTATGTCCTACGAGGAGCGGTTAGGGGAAATCAACCTGACGACGCTGGAGGACAGGAGAGATAGGGGGAGGGGGGATATGATAACGACATAAAATACTGAGAGGAATCGACAGGGTGGACAGAGACATAATGTTCCAGAGATGGGACACAGCAACAAGGGGACACAGTTGGAAGTTGAAGACTCAGATGAACCACAGGGATGTTAGGAAGTATTTCTTCAGTCACAGAGTTGTCGGGAAGTGGAATAGTCTGGGAAGTGATGTAGTGGAGGCAGGATCCATACATAGCTTTAAGGAGAGGTATGACAAAGCTCACGGAGCGGGTAGAGTGACCGAGTAGCGGCCAGTGAAGAGGCGATGCCAGGAGCTGTGACTCTACCCCTGCAACCACAACTAGGTGAGTACAACTAGGTGAGTACACACACACACACAGTCACGCACAGTCACACACACACAAACACACACACATAGTCTCACACACACACACACAAGTTATAACTCTCCTCACGCCCCAGGCGTCGAGTGGTAAATAAAGTTAGAATACAAAGTGTGGTAGTTCTGGCTAGACTCCAGAAGCCAAATAATTTATGGCTTTGAATCCTTCAAGGGGGAGCTACTGGTGATGGGCTCTTGATCCAGGAAATTCGAGCTACCTTCCACTTTCTCGGATCGAACCGGATTGCCTCCAGTTTCCCCAGGCGCTGTATGACCCATGCAGCTTTGGTGCTTTCCCTAGGCTTTGAATATTTATTTCGTGCAGCTGGACATAACGAACCGCTAGGATAGAAAGACCTTAGTTTCTACTGGTCCCTCTAAACCCTTAAGGGGAAGGGCTCTTGATCCAAGGAATACGAGGTATTTTTTTTCTCGGATTCAATCTAATTGTCCCTTCCATTCTCTGGCGTTTTATGACCTTTACGGGTTTAGCGCTTACTCATAAATATAATATGTCACCTTTCCGTTAGTCCTAATCCCTCTAAGTCCCTCCTAAGACTCCCTAAAAAAACAGTCTCCCTAAGACCCTCTAAGTCCCTCCTAAGACTCCCTAAAAAACCTAACGCCCTCTAAGTCCCCCAAGACCCTCTAATTCCCCTTAAGACCCTTTAAGTTCCCCTAAAACTCCCTAAAAAACTAAAAAACCCTAAGACTCTCTAAGTCCCCACAAGACCCTTTAAGTTTCCCCTAAGACTCCCTAAAAACCTAAGACCCTTTAAGTTCCCCCTAAGACTCCCTAAAAAACCTAAGTTCCCCTTAGTCACTAGCGACCTTCATTGTAAGTTATGTATGGTGATGATGGACGTGTGCGTGCGTGGACTCTATACTTGTTGTAGAAGTTGAGTCTCAGCTCCTGGTGCCACCCTTTAAATTGCCTAGCCTCGTGGGGTGTCATACCCAGTCTTAAAGCTATGTATGGAACCTGTCTCCACTACTACCACCTCATCCTGAGGCTGAAGAAAGGCTTCCTGACATCCCTGTGAAAGAGAGACAATTAGTTCACACAATCAGTGACTTAGGACAAGAAATAACAAGGCAAGAAAGGAATTGTTTTAAGTTAATAGAGTAAATGACAAATTCATTAAGGATGACCGAAGTTGGAGTACAGAATTAGACTTTTTTTAACATGGCTGGATAAACCGATTTATTTAAGGGACACGGTTAAAAGACCTCTCACTTGCTGTTAGTACAAGTTGTTTATTACGAATACAAAAAAGAAATGAAGATATAAAACAGTGACCCCCTTAACATATATGACCCCTATGGGTTTAACACTTTCCCAGGAAAATAATAATAATAATAAGGGTGACCTCAGACAAGATAAAATCCCTTGTACGTTAAAAAAGCAAGACATTACTGTGGAAAATTTTGATACTTTTCCTGTAATTTGTGTGTAAGAACTGCTGGGATAAGTGTTTATAAAATCTGGAATTTTTTTATAATTTTCTCGGATCTGTGTGTAAGAATTGATGGGGATAACAATGTTTATCTGCAATTGTGTAGGTGTGCATCTTCAGTGACTTAAAAGATGTTATGTGACATGAGAACTAATATTCTCTATTATTTCCTTATACTATTCTGTAAGAAGTTGAATAAGTAAAGTGAAAAATGTTGTAATTTTAGAGGAAATTAGTATTTCAGTAATGAAAAAGTAGCACACACCTAGAAGTGTTATTAAAGTAATTGAAAAGATGTATTGGTAGACAAAACGTTTGTTGACGGAAGCCGAGGTAATGGCGCAATGTGTTGTGTTAGTGAGTGATGTTAATTAGTCGTGGGTCATCTGGGTCGATAGAAATATTATCGCCAAGAAATTTACCATGACAGGAAGATCTAATGTGCGGTGTATCTGGAAGGGTCCAGTTCTGTGAAATAGCTGTCACACGGGATGAAGATTGAGCCTCCCATTGTGTTTTAATTCTCACACAACAGGTACAGCTATAGCAGTAAGTGTATTTGTTTTAGATGTGCCAGAGTTCTCCCCAGTTATATGTGTGAAATGTTTTAAATTCAGGATTGTACCTGTGAAATTCACTCATAATTTCTCGCATATACCTTCTCACTACTTACCAGTTCAACTCCTCAGTCCTAATAATAATCAGCGTCAGTATATCACTGGAATAAAAACGGGATTATTGGACAGTCTGCTTTTATGTGATAAATGGTTTTGAAAACCGACAAGGTGAAGAATTGAGACATTTAAGCAACATATGGGAATCTTTATTGAAGAAACGTTTCTTCAATAAAGATTCCCATATGTTGCATAAATGTCTCAATTCTTCAGTCTGATTTTACTTGCTGGTGGCGTCTCCGCTTTTTTTTCGCTCTTCAAAAGTTTCTGTCGCATACGTATATTATTGCAATTATTAGCGTTATGATATGTTCTGATCTTTATAGACGACAGTATAACATAGCCAACCTTAACCTAACCAAATAACACTAAATAAAAAAAACCTGGTTTATTTTTGCTTGTAGATGAACCTCCCTCAAGGGAGGTTTCTTGACGCTAGTGAGGGGCTCTTGATCTAGGGAATTTGATCTGTACTCCAGTTCCCTGAATTAAGCCTGCATACCTTCCATCCCCCACATGCGCTGTATAATCCTACGGGTTTAGCGCTCCCCCATGATTATAATAATGTTTATAGACGACAATATAACATAATTGGTTATTTTTTGCTTATAAACGACAATATAACGTTGCCAACCCTAACTTGACCAAATAACATCAAATCAACCCAAAACAAAACATACCCTAACGATCCTAACCTAACTTAACCTATATATATCAAGAAATTTTCTCAAATCCGCATGTGAGAAATCTACGTTAGTTAAATGTGAACGAGTTTCAGTTCTCACACCACTATGACACACGAGTGCAACTTGGAACGTTTTCCGGCATTGCTCAATATCTGCATTGCCAGACGTCGCGGCCGTTTTTTTTTTATTTGCACATTTGTGATTAAATATGTTTAATTATCAGGTTTATGTAGCCTAACCTAACTTTGAACAAAATCAAATACAGTAGGGTCCCAAGTTGACATAGAACGCTTGGAAAACTTTGTTGGAACTCGCTTAAAAAAAATTAACGTAATACAGTTAGGATAGGTTGTCCAATTAGATAAATGCCGTTATCATAGTTTTTTTCCAGTCATGGTTTTTAACATGACGTCCACTGATGTCAGAGGGGATTAAAATGGGTCGACATAGCTTGACATTTTTAGGTACTTTTGTAAGGTATGGATTGGGGGGGGGGGTGCCTTGATGCTTGTGAAGGCCTCTTGTTTCAAGGAATTAGAGCTACCCCTACCTTCCCTCGGGGGCCAAACCTGACCATCTCCCATTCCCCAGGTTCTGTATGACCCCTGTGGGTTTAGCGTTTTCCCTTGATTATTATAATGGCGATACACATACATGATGATCTAAGCCAATTTAATAGGGAACCACTAAGCTGTAGGGGTTATATAACGCTTGAGAATGAGGCAAGCAGGTTCGATCCAAGGAAGGGAGAAATTTAAAATGTTTTAAAATACACACCCCAAAACCTCTCAAGGGAGGCGCCTTGATACTGTTGAGGGGCTCTTGATCCAAGTATTCCTTCCTTAGAGGGAACTTGAATGCTTCTCATTTCCTAGGCGCTATATGGCCCCTATGGGCTTAGCGCTCCCCCCTGATTAAAATAAACACCACGAGTGTACCTTGCATGTGCTTCATAACGTGAGGAGTGACTAGGCTTCCGGCTTGCATATGGCAGGTCCCTGGGTTGGTCACTACCACCTCATGGCCACCACACACCACTGACTTCCACCTCCACTCTCGCACTTGACTCACCCAGGTGTGATATACACTGGTATTTCCGGGGAGGTGGGGTCCCACGTCGTGAAGCACACGTTCTACCAACCTACACCTGGAGTAGCACACTGATGGAGTACACCTGCTATGTACTAAATATGCACTGTAAGAGACTGGTCCCAAATCTGCACAAATAACTAACTCCCTACGAAAGCAAAAGACTCAGCAAACGGTGCAACATCCCTCAAAGAAAAGCAGGGTTGCCATTAGTACACTAAGAGATAACACTAAGTGTCAGAGGCCCAAGACTCTTAAACTGCCTCCCAGCATACATAAGGGGGGTTACCAATAGATCCCAAGCTATCTTCAAGAGGGAGCTGGACAGATGCCTAAAGTCAGTACCTGAGCAGCCGGGCTGTGGTTCGTATATTGGATTGCGTGCGGCCAGAAATAACAGCCTGGTTGATCAGGCCCTGATCCACCGTGAGGCCTGGTCATGGACCGGGCCGCGGGAGCGTTGACCCCCCGGGAACACCTTTCCGGGTAGATATATACTGTATGGAAAGTATATATAGATCACATTTAGCTTGGATTCCAAGCTTCACCAGATCTTAATATTGGATAAAGTTTGGAATCCAAGTTGAAGGTCATCTGTTAATAAAGTTTCCCCATACCTTGTACCTGTGACGTCAACACAGGTACTGGTGTGGACAAGTGTCTTCAGGATCTACAATAAATCCATTTTCTCGTTTTATTATTAACTAATTAGTTGAGGGATTTATATACACAGCGTACTGCCTACAGTAATGCAGAGCTTTATAAAGCTCTACAGAGTGAAAACGTTGCCATAGAACAAACTTATGCTGAAGCCTTCTCTCAACTTGTGCAGTCACCTGGAGAAGAAACCTTGAAATTTCCTCACATTTATTGCCTCTTCTCCCACAGTAAATAAATGTCTACATGTTATTCGACCCTTGCTAGTTACATAGTATGATCATGGAAAACACTAAATTCACAGGGTTATTCAGCACCACATACCATATATACAAGAGAGGGTAAAGGATATATGGACGCACTGAGGGAAGCAGAGGCATCATTCCAGGCATGGTTGTAGTATATATATATATATATATATATATATATATATATATATATATATATATATATATATATATATATATATATATATATACCTCTGGTACAAATTGTTGGACCCATAGCCTCGGAGAAGTGGATAAAAAGGCTTCAAGGAAGAATATTTGGATTTCTTTCTGATGCCATTTGAATATTCCACTTCTCCTACCACCCCATCTTTTTTTTACCAATAGGTATATTTTATTAAATAATATGGTACAAAAGATTTAAGAGATACATTGTTGATATAAAGATGGCATATACAGTACACGAGGTGAGAGATACATGTCTAGTACATATTGTTACATGTTTGTCACTGATTATAATGCGAAAATCTCATCCAGCTCTTCCGAGCTGGGGCGCGTGCCCAGAATACAGCAGGCATTACCCCTCTGAACAGCAGCGCTGAGTCGCTGGAACAGAAAACTAGCTGCCCTGGGATCCCTAGTTACCCTGTTGAGTCTTTTGCCCAGCTCCTTGAGGAACTTAGATGCACTCTTTCCCCATGAGCCAAGGGTCTCTGAGCCTATGGGAACAAACATATATATATATATATATATATATATATATATATATATATATATATATATATATATATATATTTGTGTTTGTGTGTTTGTGTGTGTGTGTGTGTGTGTGTGTGTGTTAGTTACCATTTTGTCTAGGCACATGTCAATTAGACACTAGGCCTGTTGTATGTATGTGTGTATTGTGTGAAGGAAACACTTGAAATGTTTCTGCCCACGGAATTGACCGGCCTCCGTGCGTGCTGTGTGTGTGTGTGTGTGTGTGTGTGTGTGTGTGTGTGTGTGTGTGTGTGTGTGTGTGTGTGTGTGTGTGTGTGGTGGCATGGTGGAATGGTGAAGGCTTGATCCTCTGGTCCTCTGGGTCTTGAAATGAGTAAGGTGGGATAACAGTCCTTAGCCTATAAACTCGACTATGAAAATAAGTGTGCAGGAGAATTTAATATGTCGGGGTAAACGAAGACGCACATACACCAGATTTTGATTATTTTCAATTTTGTATTCTTCAAGGGACCCTGTCTTGATGCCGGTGAGGGGCCCTTGATTCAAATAATTAAAACTATTATTCCTTTCCTTAAATTGAATATGATTGCCTTCTATTATTCTACCGCTAATAATAATAATAATATAATAATAATAATAATAATAATAATAATAATAATGTACACTTTGTGAGATGATTCTTGTGGATGTTGAGGTGTGTAGCGTGAAAGAGGTTTTTCCATAATTGCCTTAAAAGTTGAAAGTCTTAAAAATATATGGAATGTGTATCAATATAATAATGGCATACGATACCGACAAGTAAATAAGTAAGACATGTTCAACAGTTAAGTATCTAATCTGAAAAGTTTCGCCCGTATATATTCAACCCACTGAAGAAGCCTACTGTGTAGGAGAAACGTTTAGGAATAAAGACACCAAACTGCGTATGTCTTACTTACTTACCGTCTATATGTTTCCATAAGCTCAGGGTTACTGCTTTGTCGTGCCATCCAGGTATATGGTACGTCTGGAGTATATATGGAGAGGGTTTCGGGGATCAACGCCCCCGCGGCCCGGTCTGTGACCAGGCCTCGTGGTGGACCAGGATCTGATCAACTAGGCTATTACTGTTGGCCGCACGTAAACCGACATATGAACCACAGCCCGGCAGATCAGGTACTGACTTTTGGTGCCTGTCCAGTGCCTTCTTGAAGACAGCCAGGGGTCTATTGGTAATTCCCTGGCTGATAGACAGTTGAACAGTCTTGGGCCCCTTACACTTATCGTGGCGCCCTTGCTTTTCATTGGGGGAATGTTGCATCTCCTGCCGAGTATTTTGCTTTTATAGGGAGTGATTTTCGTGTGCAAGTTTGGTACTAATCCTAGGATTTTCCAAGTATATATTATGTATCTTTCTCGACTGCATTCCAGGGAATGCAAATCAAGGGACTTCAACCGTTCCCAGTAATTTAGGTTCTTTATCGTCTTATGTGTGCCATGAAGGTTCGCTGTACATTCTCCAGGTCAGCAGTTTCGCCTGCATTGAAAGGGGCTGTTAGTGTACAGCAGTATTCCAGCCTAGAAAGAACAACCGATTTGAAGAGAATCACCATGGGCGTTGCATCTCTAGTTTTGAAGGTTCTCATTATCCATCATATCATTTTTCTAGCAGATGTGGTAGATACATTATTGTGATCTTTGAAAGTGAGATCCTCTTGACATTATCACTCCCAGGTCCTTCATATTTGTTTTTCACTATTGTGTGGTTGGAATTTGTTTTATACTCCAATACAGTTTTAATTTCCTCAAGTTTTCCAAATTGGAGTAATTGAAATTTCTCTTCATTGAACTCTTATTGTTTTCTACGGCCCAGTTAAAGATTTGGTTGATGTCCGCTTGGAGTCATGCAGTGTCTTGGATGGATGATACCGTCACGGTGCTCTAGCTTACATCCCTGTCTATGTCAGATATGAGGATGAGCAACAGGATGGGAGCGAGTATTGTGCCTTGTGGAACAAAGCTTTTCACTATAGCCGCCTCAGACGTCGTAATTATATCTTCCCCGGTTCTCTTGCAATGTTTTAAGGTGTTCTTTAGTCTTGGTAGTTCGCTAAGTGTGGATTCATGGATATGTACTTGTACTGGGAACATTGTATACTCTTATTTAATTCAATTTAAGCAAATCGTCGAGTTTAACCTAGGCTCTGAACACTGTGGCCATTTTGTTTAAGGGATACTTAGGCACGTGCCCATTATGTTTAAGGGATACTCAGGCACGTGCCCATTATATTTAAGGGATACTCGGGCACGTGCCCATTATATTTAAGGTATACTCGGGCACGTGTCCATTATATTTAAGGGATACTCGGGCACGTGCCCATTATATTTAAAGGGATACTCGGGCATGTGACCATTATGTTTAAGGGATACTCATGTGGTGTGTGGGTGTCCCTGATCTTGTCCTGCTATAAATGTCACACCAGCTGAGAAGGTCAAAGATAATAGCATCATGACATTACCTATGTGTGTGTATACCCTTCATGCAAAACAACCACGGGGGGGGGGGTAGAGGGAGGAGTTGAATGATAGCTCTAGGCTTTCCGTGTTGCAATCAAAACATCATCAGCGTCTTTGCTTCCTCTGATCGTATTTGCTTGGACTTCCTACTCATTTCTGCAACATTGCAAGCTTCTGATGTGTTGATTGTAACACGAAAGGCCTAGAGCTATCATTCAACTCCCCCGGTGGTTGTTTTTGCATTTTGTATCGCCTGTTCGCGATTTTTGCATAATACCCTTCATGTTGGTGAAGGGTTCTGGATCAGAGGAACTGCAGCAACCCCTTCTGTCCCTCGGATCAAACTTCTTTACCTCCCCTGCCTCCATGCGCTGTATGATTCCCCACTGCGGGTTTAGCGCTACGTGTTTTTTTTTTGTCTGGCCTTGTTGATGCTCTCAGGTGTCATTGCTGTTTGGAAGACTCGCAGAGTTGCTCGCCTTGATCCGAGGAATTGGGGCTAACTCTTTCTTATGTGGATCGATTTTCTGAGATTTTGGGTGTCCTAAAAACTTTTTTTCAAATGTCCTGGGCATTGTGCCCAGTGGATAAACCAGGCTTGTCTGTGCTACTGGTAAAATACACGCAACACCTACATTATTTTAATGACACATATTTAAACAAGCGTATCATACTTTATACCAATATATTTTTATTCGTAGTTGTATATCCTTTAATTGTATACGACTTCCAGACAGTTGAGTTACTGAGATATTTGACTTTTAACGTTTAAATAATAAGATATTACAAGGATCCTAATGTATATACTAAGTCAATATCTGACTTAGTAACTATGTATGATAAATGTACTAGGCCTGGTCACAGACCGGGCCGCGGGGGCGTTGACCCCTGGAATTCTCTCCAGGTAATTATGTATGACAATTGTACTAGGTAACTATGTATGATAATTATACTAGGTAACTATGTATGACAATTGTACTAGGTAACTATGTATGATAAATGTACTAGGCAACTATGTATGATAAATGTACTAGGTAACTATGATAAATGTACTAGGTAACAATGTATGATAAATGTACTAGGTAACTATTTATGATAAATGTACTAGGTAACTATGTATGACAATTGTACTAGGTAACTATGTATGATAATTGTACTAGGTAACTATGTATGACAATTGTACTAGGTAACTGTATGATAAATGTACTAGGTAACTATGTAAGATAAATGTACTAGGTAACTATGTATGACAATTGTACTAGGTAACTATGTATGATAATCGTACTAGGTAATTATGTATGATAATTGTACTAGGTAATTATGTATAATTGTACTAGGTAATTATGTATGATAATTGTACTAGGTAATTATCTATGATAATTGTACTAGGTAATTATCTATGATAATTGTACTAGGTAATTATCTACGATAATTGTACTAGGTAATTATCTATGATAATTGTACTAGGTAATTATCTATGATAAATGTACTTATGTGTACCTGTACCTAAATAAACTTACTGATACCTTGGAGAGAGAGGGTTGGGGGGGTTGATGGTTATTTATTGTGATGGTGGGTGGTATATACATCTCTGACCCCCTCCCTCTCCTCTCCCAACTCACCAAGTGTACCACAGACATATCATATATCCATACTCTCTCTCTCCACTCTGTCTTCTATTATTTCCTTCTCCACCCCCTAACACTCTACACCTTCTTGCTCCAGTAGATGAAGAAGAATGAATATGATAAAGGTATACATTACTGACATGTTGATGAGTGCAACACGTATGCAACAGTGCAACACATATGCAACGTTTCGCCTACACATTAGGCTTCTTCATTCGAGTACAGAAGAGTTTGCAGAAGCCGCAAAGATGTGAAGACGATGTAATCAGTCCATCACCCTTGAAGATGTAGTCTTGAGGTGGTCAGTCCCTCAGCCTCCAGGCTGCTTATTGTAGCCAGCTGGCCCAGTGGCTTACGCGCTGGCCTGGAGTTTTACGACTCGCTCGCCACGTGTTCAATTCCCACCCGTGGTATGGTTTGATTCTGACTCTTGTGCGGAATTATATCTGGACTGAGTGGTTAATAGTAGAGACCAGGGAGGAACTGTCTTGCTTCTCTCGCCTTAGAGTTCGGGGCTGCCTGCTCACCAGTGTCCTCTCTGCAATACTCGTAGCTGTCCTCACCCAACCTAACAATACCGTTTACTTAGCTTTGTAAGTCCCTCAAC
This sequence comes from Cherax destructor, assembly GCA_009830355.1. Classification (NCBI taxonomy): domain Eukaryota; kingdom Metazoa; phylum Arthropoda; class Malacostraca; order Decapoda; family Parastacidae; genus Cherax; species Cherax destructor. The sequence goes on along the minus strand of WNWK01001886.1, from coordinate 62,852 downwards.
TTCTGCAAAAAACTAACTTACTGCAATGAATATTTTCAAGTTCCTTCAGGTGATGTTGATGATTTGTATGAAGTTCGTTCAGCTGATGTTGACGATGTATATGAAGTTCCTTCAACTGAGATTGACGATGTATATGAAGTTCCTTCAACTGATGTTGACGATGTAAAGAAGTTCCTTCAACTGATGTTGAGATGTATGAAGTTCCTTCAACTGATGTTGATGATGTATATGAAGTTCCTTCAACTGAATGTTTACTGATGATGTATATGAAGTTCCTTCAACTGATTTGAGATATATTTCAACTGATGTTGATGATGTATATGAAGTTCCTTCAACTGATGTTGATGATGTATATGAAGTTCCTTCAACTGATGTTGACGATGTATATGAAGTTCCTTCAACTGATGTTGACGATGTATATGAAGTTCCTTCAACTGAGATTGACGATGTATATGAAGTTCCTTCAACTGATGTTGACGATGTATATGAAGTTCCTTCAACTGAGATTGACGATGTATATGAAGTTCCTTCAACTGATGTTGACGATGTATATGAAGTTCCTTCAACTGAGATTGACGATGTATATGAAGTTCTTCCTTCAATGAGTTGACGATGATATGAAGTTCCTTCAACTGATGTTGACGATGTATATGAAGTTCCTTCAACTGATGTTGACGATGTATATGAAGTTCCTTCAACTGATGTTGACGATGTATATGAAGTTCCTTCAACTGATGTTGACGATGTATATGAAGTTCCTTCAACTGATGTTGACGATGTATATGAAGTTCCTTCAACTGATGTTGACGATGTATATGAAGTTCCTTCAACTGATGTTGACGATGTATATGAAGTTCCTTCAACTGATGTTGACGATGTATATGAAGTTCCTTCAACTGATGTTGACGATGTATATGAAGTTCCTGCAACTGATGACGATGTATATGAAGTTTTTTCAACTGATGTGGATAACTTCCATGAAGTCTTTTCTGATAATTTCGTAGTAACTTTTATAGAGGATATTCTTGGTTTAAAACACCTGCTCAAGTCTTTCGAAGACTTATAACCCACACACACAGTAGACGACGTTTCGACCCGGCTTGGACCACACACACTAATGACTAGTTAATGGTCCAAATCGGGCCGAAATGTCGCCATAAGTTTCAGTCTCCTGTGTGCGGGATATTTGTGTATTCTGGTCTGTATTGCAGAGTGAGCACAAATGTGCTGCAAAATATACAGAGAAGGATGATGAAGCTTAGCCCATGTATTAGAAGTCCGGAAAAAAAGGTCACAGAAAAAAACTCACTGGAAATAAGTCATAATTTGGGCTAGGAAAAAAAGTCGCTGGAAAAATGTCACATTTAAATACCATATGCTAGGTTAGGTTTGACTTTTCTTGATTTTTTTTCTGTGGCTTTTTTCCCTGGATCAGTATTAGAAACCTTCCCTACGAAGACAAGCTGAAGGGACTTAATTGGTACTCTGTGGGAAGGAGTAGAACAAGGGAAGATATTATTGAAGTGTACAAATGGAAAACAGAAATAAATGAAGGGGACATACTGCAAATAACGCATTGAAAACATCTAATGTAGACAGGACTCGCATCAATGGATATAGTTTTGGCAGTAGAGTTGTAGATGAGTGGAACGATCTCCCAGGCAAGAACTTGGGGTAGCTCTAAATATAGGTTGGATAGGGTACATGAGCGGGTGTGGGTTAAACCTGCCTAACATGGGCAAATAGGCCTACTGCATACATTCTTGTGTACTTCTAGTGCAATCACATAACGACCAGGACACAAGCTGCAGGGTCAAGCATTTCTTAGGACAACATTTCGCTTTGTATAACTCATTAGGACAGCTTTGAAATCAGCACACACAAAAAAATTGATGCTATTTCGTCACGCTTATCATCAATGCTGTTGTATACCAGCATTACATCGATTCCAATAAACAGAGAGAGAGAGAGAGAGTATACCTGTCTTTGAAGGCTCGCCTTTGTACGTGCGTTGGAAGACTATTGGGATTTATTAGCCCCGAAGGGTTAATAACTCAGGATAAATCAATAGAACGTAATCATTATGGTATATTTCTATTGGGTATATTTTTCATGGGTCATCCTCCAGGATGCCACCCACAGCAGGTGAGTAACTCCAGGTATTTATATAATGCTGGGCGGGGGAGGATCTACTATGAAATTAATGAAGCTTAAGTTTCAGGGCCCCTAACACGGAGGGGCTCCAGAAAGCCACTTTAGTCCAGATTGACTTAAAAAAATTTGGTCTACTGAATGAGAATGGGTTTTAAAAAATGATAATATTAATAATATAGTGCAATTCAATACATAATAGTTAAAATAAAAAATTAAAAGGTTATTGTTTATTGTGTTATTAAAGTCATCTACCTACTGTATGTACTGTATTATTATTATTATTATTATTATTATTATTATTATTATTATTATTATTATTATTATTATTATTATTACATCTTTGGGAGCACAAAACTCATAGGGGTCATACAGTGCCTCGGGGAATGGAAGGTATTCAGGTTTGATTCCAGGAATTGGAGCATTGGTCCAGTTCCTTAGATCAAGAGCCCCTCACCAACATCAAGGAACCCTCTTTGAGGGGTGTAAGTACTGTATATAGTTTCGCGTGAGCTTGTTTTATTACTAAGTTAATATGTGATTATTTTTCTGTTGCTGTGCCACCACTAACTTCACTTTGGCCGTAAGGTAATGGAAACTTTGAGTATGTTTCCTTAAAACTCTTGCACCTGTTGACCTTGTAGTAAGTAGGTACCTGTGTGTTAAGTTATTGTTGTGGGTCGCATCCTGGAGGAAGAGGATTAAAGGACCCTAGTGAAAATAAGCCAGAAAGTGTGATAACATAGCTTTACTCAGGCTTATTCTGGGTTAAGAGATAAGATTTTGTTCGGATTTTTAATCCCGGAGGGTTATCCTGGGTGGATAACCCTCCGGGGTGGATAACCCTCCTGGTGGATAACCCTCCGGGGTTATCCACCAGGATAACCCAAGAAAGGCAGTGCATCATCGAGGGACTGTATCTTATTTCCACTGAGATCCTCAATCTTGTCCCCCAGGATGCGACCCACACCAGTCGACTAACACCCAGGTACCTACTTGCTTGCTAGGTGAACGGGTCAACAGGTGTAAAGGAACAAGCGCAATGTTTCCACCCTTGCCGGGGATTGAACCGCGGACATTCAACGTGTGAAACGAGAACGTTGCCTACCAGGCCAAGGGCTACCTAACCAGGCCACGGGCTAATAATCCAAACAAAATCTGCCAGCCATGGACATACCGCTGTTACCTAGTGTGTGTACATCTTGGGTGATAGTTGTGACGTCTACTCTCCAGGTGCTGTGATCACTATACTTCACAACTCTTCCACAGTTTGAAAACCAAATGTCATTTAAAATATTATTTCAAAATTATTTAGTTACCCTTTCGATGTGGTGGTGGGGGTTCCCGATTCTGGCGAGGGGCTCTTGATGTAAGGGACTGGAGATATTTTCTTCGATTTTGAAACAAACTTTATTACCTTCCAATCCCAAGATGTTACACATTTATCACCTCCCACTGCAATGTGGGTTAGTTGTGAATTGCTTTTGCTGGAGACGTCTTGTACCTCCATATTGTTCGACTGCCACCCATCGGGAGGGTACGGGGTGACTACCTCCTATAAGATGAGTATGGGGTGACTACCTCCTGTAAGATGGGTATGGGGTGACTACTTCCTAGAAGATGGGTACGGGGTGACTACCTCCTATAAGATGGGTATGGGGTGACTACCTCCTATAAGAGGGTATGGGGTGACTACCTCTTATAAAATGGGTATGGGGTGACTACCTCCTGTAAGATGAGTATGAGGTGACTACCTCCTATAAGATGGGTATGGAGTGGTTGAGCAAATATTCTGTTAGTGGGACGGATTGTGAAGGACCTGCCTAGTATGGGCCAACAGGCCTGCTGCAGTGTTCCTCCTTTCTTATGTTCTTATGTTCTTAAGATGGGTATGGGATGACTACATCCTATAAGATGGGTATGGGGTGACTACCTCCTATAAGATGGGTATGGGGTGACTACCTCCTATAAGATGGGTATGGGGTGACTACATCCTATAAGATGAGTATGGGGTGACTACCTGGGACTGGCCTCCAACCCTATTTTGAGAACTAATGTACTACTAGAGAAAGGTGGAAGATGGGGAGGAGTTTGAGGTAATCAGTCCCTCAGCCTGGAGTCGGTGTTCAGTCCATCTAAGGGACTGATTCAAACTCATCCTCATCTTCCACCTTTGCATTGGACTGAAGAAGTCACTGGCTGCTGAAACGTTTCCAGAATAAAGATACCTAAATGTTACACATTTATCATCTTGTCGGTTTTCTAAATTACTTATTCACACTACTAGTTTGAGTTATCGAGAGCAACAACTTGTTCGTAGTCACATGATTTTAGTTACCAAAACTTTACAAGGTAGGTTGTATGTGATTCTCAGTTATTTATAATAATCAATATTAATAGGATATAGTAGGTAGGTATAATGTTTGTCAGGAAACAGGACAAGTGTTTCCTGACGCGGGTCTTAGTCATAAGATGACCCACAGCTGGAGCTTTTGGTCATCTGACTGAGGACTTCCGCTGGTTTACCAGTCCACCTCTTTAAAAATTAAGGTTATGATTATAACCAATATTAGTATGCATAGTCTTTATATATATATATTCTAATAGTATATGGTTGTATTTAGGCAGGATCTCGATTTGTTTATTTTGTTTATCCTAACATTACTTTTTTCATCATGACTACATCCTGTCTTCTTGATATATCTGTTGAAGTTTGATTTACGTATTTGTTTGTATGTATACTCATGTGTACTCACCTATATGTGGTTGCATGGGTCTATTCACAGCTCCTGTCCCCGCTTCTTCAATGGTTGCTACTAGGTCCACTTTCCCGGCTATTTTGTAAGCTTATGTGAGTGTGTGTGTGTGTGTGTGTGTGTGTGTGTGTGTGTGTATTTGAAGGCGGGATTCATATGGAGTCTAATCGCGTTGTTTTTTGAACATTATGCACGCTGCTGGAGCCCAAAACACTAACATTATCTCTACAAGAGAGCTAGTAAGACTCCTTCTTCTAACAAAGAGGTGACTGCTCGGTGGTAGAGCGCTCGGCACAAAACCAAAAGAACCTGGGTTCGATCCCCCAGCGAGCGAAAACTTGAGGGAAGGTCTCGCTAGTAAGTACTGGTATACATAAGTACAATTATCATACATAGGATAACCCCCCCCCAAAAAAAAAAAAAGTCAGACTAAGTGACTTATTTCCAACTGGGATCTTTACACCTGTTGGCCCATTCTGAGAGAAATTTTAAGGCCCGAAACGAACGAAAATAAGCCACATGGCTTCCCTTTCTGTGATGATCGTGAGTGGCTTCCGGGGTTACTAATGTGAAGAAAGTGTTCATCAAGGAAGAAAGGGGGAGGGGGGGAGATGGACGAACCTTTGTGAATCCGGATCACATGAAATAGAAGCACCAGGTTGTTTGTTGACGTTCGTGTGAGCTCTGTTGTGACGTCACCACAATGTGGTAAGGGTCGGATTTCTACCGGATGGGACCATTTTTACCTATCCTTTTCGTGTGGTTTTCGTATATCTTCGTATCACGCTATTTCGTTCCGCTTTATTTATTCGGAAAGAAGGCTGAGTCATCGCTATTATAGTAAGTCTATTTAGGTACAGGTACACATAAATAAAATTATCATACATAGTAACATATGTGTAAATTACCTAGGATAACCCAAAAAAAGTCAGTGACTTATTTCCATTTGGGTCCTACTTATATTCATTTGGGTCCTACTTATTTCCATTTGGGTCCTGCTTATTTCCATTTGGGTCCTACTTATTTCCATTGTGTCCGACTTCTTTTATTATGTCCTTATTTCCATTGTATCCTACTTACTTCCATTTGGGTCCTACTTATTTCCATTGGGGTCCTACTTATTTCCATTGTGTCCTACTAATTTCCACTGGGTCCTACTTATTTCCATTGTATCCTACTTATTTCCATTGGGTCCTACTTATTTCCATTGGGTCCTACTTAGTTTCATTGGGGTTCTATATTTTTCCATTTTGATCCTATTTATTTCCATTGGGAGTTCCTATATATTTCCATTTTGGTCCTACTTATTTCCATTGGGAGTTCCTATATATTTCCATTGGGTTCAGTATATTTCCATTGGGGTCATATATATTTCCATTGGGGGTCATATATATTTCCATTGGGGGTCATATATATTTTCATTGGGGGTCATATATATTTCCGTTGGTGCCCTATATATTTCTATTGGGGTCATATATATTTCCATTTGGGTCATACTTATTTCCATTGGGAGTTCCTATGTATTTCCATTGGGGCCCTATATATTTCCATTGGGAGTTCCTATGTATTTCCATTGGGGCCCTATATATTTCCATTGGGGTCTTACTTATTTCCATTTGGGCAGTCCACAACAGTGGTAGATAAGACTGAAACAGTAACTAGAGCCATTAATAATGCAGATTCTACCACAAATTACTGCAACAACTAACTCATAGATAATATAACCTACAAATAGCATGAAAAGTTGCAAACTTGGGCAGAAACCACATATAGGGACTCAACGCACATGGAGAGTTAGCCTTTAACCATTGCTAAATAAAAGGTTTATTGCCCATGTGTTTTTGGTTCAACCAATAGCACTAAAAAAACAGTAACTCTACCTGTGTGTTAGTCGACTGTTAAATAAGCTTTGGATGATTGCAATTGTCCTACATAGTAATATATTTCTAAATTACTAAGGATAATCCAAAAAAGTGGCATTACTGTGTAGCATTAAGGGAAAAACATTATGTATAAAACATACAATAATCTGAAGGGCCATAGGATGCATAACATTTCGAGCATGAGAAACTTCGGACCAGTTTGAAGTATTAAAGTGTTGGATGTAAGATAAGATAAGATTAGGATTTTTAACCCGGGGAGGGTTAGCCACCCAGGATAACTCGAGAAATTCAGTGCGTCATGGAGGACTGTCTTATTTCCATTGTGGACCTTTAATCTTGTTCCCCACAGGATGCGACCCACACCAGTCCACTAACACCCTGGTACCTACTTACTGCTAGGTGAACAAGGAGAGCAGGTGTAAGGAAACATGCACGTTTCACCCGTGCCGGGGATCGAACCATAGACACTCAGCATGTGAAAAGAGTGTACTACCAACGGATGACAAAAAGTTACCATTACTACAAATATGGGTAGTATCAATTGTATATTGCAATGTTTAAGGCAATAGACTGATCTTCCTGCATAAATTTGGGTATAGGATATAGGAAAGAATTTGTTTGGCAATACGAGTAGAACGAACCCAGGTAGCGTCATGGTGGCGAGAAAATTGTAGCTTTAATTATAGGTTGGACGGATACACAATGGATGTGAGCTACGCCTGCCTAGCATGGGCCAGTAGGCCTACTATTCTTTATCATGTATATTAACGTTCTTAAATGCTAGGAAGCAGTTAATATAGTACTAGGGAAAGCTTCATTCAGACTGGATGTTTTGATGCTAGTGAAGGACTCGATCTTAAGAACAGTAGCGGCCTTTTCATTCCTCGGATCAAAGTTCATTACCCAGGCGCTCTATGACTTCTTCGGGTTTAGCTTTACCCTATAAATATGAGTGAGGGGGAAGTGAAGTATAGTGTAGGTGGTCAGGTATCAAACACCCTTTACACACCAGTAAAAGTCTGGAATGAGTTACTTGATAATGCCAAGGTCAGTGATTAGTTGAAGCCACCAGCAGCAGCAGCGGCGGTTGCTGCTGGTACTAGGAGTCTCTTGAAGCTAGTATTATAATAATAATAATAATAATAATAATAATAATCTTTATTTCTACAAGTACAAGGTATACAGACCATAGCTGACATCATTGACATACTACTATATAGAAAGCCGCTTGTTATGCTGAGCATTTTGGGCAAATTAGGTCAGTTTTGTCCCAGGATGCGACCACACCAGTCGACTAACACCCAGGTACCCATTTTACTGATGGGGAACATAGACAACCGGTGTAATCAAATAGAAGCGCTAAACCAACAACCGGTGTACGGAAACATGCCCAATGTTTCTACCCTCTCCGGGAATCGAACCCAGACCCTCGCCGTGTGAAGCAAGAGCTTTAGCCACCAGGCCACGGGGCATTTATTACTATTATTCCCCTCGTGCTTTTGTGTAACTTGTTAATTTTAAGTAGGGAAGGATATATATTCTTTATATCAAGAGCCCATCACTAATATCACTGTAACCACTATGTGCCCCTTGAGGGGCCCATAATGGTTACAGTGCTTAAAGAAGTGGGAGGCAATTAGGCTCACTCCAAGGAAGTGGATGGTAGTTCATGATAAATGAGACACTTGTGCAGCTTTTGGGTATCTTTACTGTAAACGTTTGCCAGTCAGTGGCGTCTTTAGTCCAATACAGAGAAGAACGGTGGAAGATGAGGAGTTTCGAGGTAATCATTCTTTCAGCCTGGAGTCCATGTGCTCAGTCCATCAATTTTGATAAAAGTGCAGCATATGAGCAGAAAAGATGCTTATATACTGTAGACAGGTGAGATAATTATAGGTGGCATCACCAATGGAAAAATCCACAAGTGGTAGTAGGTCATGCTTACTTTGTTTTCTAATTATTATTATAATAAAAAAGAAGCGCTAAACCCACTAGTGTCATACAGCGCTGCTCAGTTTTCTAAATCATTTTACAGACTGTCACTGTCCACTGGTGATGCTGCCTATAACTGCTGCCCACCACTGCATCTTGCCTGTTTGCAGCATATAAGCCCCTTCTCTGCACAAATGCTACACTTTTATCAAGACTGATGGACTGAATACATCAACTTCAGGCTGAGGGACTAATTACCTCAAAAATCTTCTATCGTTCTTTTCTGTATTGGGCTGAGGAAGCCACTGGGTGGCGAAATGTTTCCAGAATAAATATACCCAAATGTTGCACAAGTCTCATCAGTTTGTTGGTGTTCTGAACCATTTTACAAAAATAAGTTATATTCCATGGATCAAAAGCCCTTCACTAGCATCAAGATACTCCCCTCCCTTGAAGGGTTGGTAACAAATTATTATTATTATAATCAAAAGAAGGTTGGTAACAAATATAAATAAAAAAACAGTAGAATTTTTCTATTTTTATTAAAACATTTATATATACAGTATTAAAATAATTTTCACTAGCAAAGATGGTGGTATGGTGACAGAAGTATGTAACTGAACATAAATGACATTACGTTTAGCCTGAACAAATGAATTCACTTGTAAATGAGAAAATGAATCCACCATTTGGAAAAATCTAAAATGTTGTGCCTGAAGTACAGTAAATTGACAATGTAACCAATACAGCTGGTAACTGTACACGAAACTGTACTGCTGAAAGTAGTCAATATTGTTTATGATCATATTCATAAAAAGTGCTCAACCAATACATTATTATTATTATTATTATTATAATCAAATAGAAGCGCTAAACCATCAACCAATACAGTATTGGTCTTTCAGCATTATATTCACGGTGTGAGTGGGAGCACTTAGCACTTATGGATCATACAGCTCCTGGAGGAATGGGAAGCAATCAAGTGCAATCCAAGGAAAGGGAGAACATGTCCAATTCCTTGAATCAAGAGCACCCCGTCACTGGTTGTGTGTGCATGAGATTTATATTTCTAACTTTTTCCGTGGTCTCAAGCTTCGAGATCATGACCAAGCAAAATGTTATCAAATGAAGTCTTCTGGCTAGTTTAGTATACGTATACTAAATACTCAGGAACACAGCTAGAAGTCAAGACACTGATGAGACACAGGGATGTCAAGAAGTATTTCTTCAGTCTCAGAGTGGTCAAGAAGCAGGATGACCTTGACAAGGTAGGGGTGAAGGCAGCCTTCATACACAGTTTTAAGAGCTGGTGCAATAGAGCCCATGAGGACAGGACAAATGAATCTGGCAAGTGGAGAGGTAGGGCAAAGAGCTAAGACTCGTCTCCAGCAATCACATATAGGCGAGTAGTACCTGCAATCAATTCTGGCCTCATTCCTGTACAATGTAATGCCCATTAATAGCTATTACAGGTCTGCATGCTACAGAAATTACATAGGTAATTAGTCAAGGTCCAAAAATGTGACACCTACATCAATACACGTGACAAATTAAGTGGTTAATTAATAAAACTGGACCACAACACATTTATGTGGCAATTAAACTCGAGTGACTTTTTTTTTTTTCAACAAGTCGGCCGTCTCCCACCAAGTCAGGGTGACCCAAAAAGAAAATATTTTCATCATCATTCAACACTTTCACCACACTCGTACATAATCACTGTCTTTGCAGAGGCGCTCAGATAAGACAGCTGAGAATAAGTCCCTCCCAGCTGTCACTATCCCAGACCCCTCCTTTAAAGTAACTTTTAGTAACTCCACACCTTCTCCTAATTTCCACATTCCGAATTTTCTGCTTAATATTTACACCACACATTGCCCTTAGACAGGACATCTCCACTGCCTCCAGCTGCCTCCTCACTGCAGCATTTGCAACCCATGCTTCACACCCATATAAGTGTGTTGGTACCACTATACTTTCGTACATTCCCTTCTTTGCCTCCACGGATAACGTTTTTTGTCTCCACATATACCTCAACGCTCCACTCACCTTTTTTCCTTCATCAATTCTATGGTTAACCTCATCCTTCATAAACCCATCCGCTGACAAGTCAACTCCCAAATATCTGAAAACATTTACTTCTTCCATAATCCCTTTCTCCAATGTGATATCCAATTTTTCTTTATTTAAATTATTTGATACCCTCATCACCTTACTCTTATCTATGTTCACTTTCAACTTTCTACCTTTACACATTTAACCCTTTAACTGTCAAACTGTTGATCTATGCATTACTGCTGGCACTCATGACATAAATCAACAGACTATTTTTCCCTTATTCAAATTTGGCACCAGAGGCCTGATAGGCCTAGGCAGTATAAAATGGATTTTAACACTCAGTGTGCACAGTATTAAACAAATCTGGGACCACTTAGTACCTTGTGGAAGCACCAGTTCAACTGAATACCAGCTAGAGCAAACAGCATGGCAAATCCCAGGGATTCACTAATGCCATGTCGTATTAACACTACTTTTTCGAGGAAAGTGATGTTGACACCAAGTTTAGTGGATTTGAGATGGATGTGGCCAAAAGTGGTTGAGGAAATATAAAAAACCTCAATAATAAACCATGTGCAACATTTGTGCCACATCCTTTCAATTTTGATGCCATTCCTGCCAGAATGTCCTATCACCGATGCCGTGAGTTAGTAGAGAGAGACTATTTTGCAATGTGTAATACATCTTTGGCTAGCTGGCTGGCTCTGGCTGACTTTGATTAGATAGCTGGCTCACTAGCTCTGGCTGACTGTATCTGTCTGCCTGTCTGTTTCTGAGAGAGAGCCATCCATTCATGAACCTGATTGTCAGCTAGACAAAAAGGTATTACATGTTGCAGAATACTCATGTCTGCACAAGTGGAAAGATACAACTGTGGCTGAAATGTAAATTCCTTGCCATAGTCATACTTATTCTAGGTAGTAGGTTGGTAGACAGCAACTGCCCAGGGAGGTACTACCGTCCTACCAAGCGAGTGTAAAATGAAAGCCTGTAATTGTTTTACACAATGGTAGGATTGCTGGTGTCTTTTTTCTGTCTCATAAACATGCAAGATTTCAGGTATGTCTTGTTACTTCTGCTTACACTTAGGTCACACGACACATTCATGTACAAGCATATATATACACACCCCTCTGGGTTTTCTTCTATTTTGTTACTAGTTCTTATTTCTTCTGAATACACACACATTTATGGCACAGCATTTTGCTATAGAAAATGAAATGGATAATTAGGTGGATAAAAAAAATCCTGATATCTTTTTTTTCTGCCTTTTTTTTAAGTTCCCATGTGTATTTGAATCTCCATGGGGAAGTGGAACAGAATTCTTCCTCCGTAAGCCATGCGTGTCATAAGAGTCGACTAACATGCCGGGAGCAAGGGGCTAGTAACCCCTTCTCCTGTATACATTACTAAAGTTAAAAAGAGAAACTTTTGTTTTTCTCTTTGGGCCACCTCGCCTTGGTGGAAAACGGCCGATTTGTTTAAAGAAAGAAAGAAAAGTCATACTTATGCCTCGTATCTACAAGCACAGTATATAGCACTCTGTCTGACATGGGTTATCCTAGGTATTTTACACTAATTATGATAGTTGTACTTATGTGTACCTGTGCCTAAATAAACTTACTTACTTAGTCCTTAATTCTGTTCAAGGGATGCCTGTCTTTCAAGCAATATATACCAAGCAAACATAATTGCTTGAACGACAGGAGTCTCTTGAACAGAATCAAGGACTAAATTAGTAAGTTTATTTAGGCACAGAAACACATAGGTACAATTATCATACAGTGTAAATTACATAGGATAACCCAAAAAAGTCTTGACAAAGTGCTATACGTACTGTGCTTGCAGATATGAGGCATGAGCATGACTATGGCAAGGAATATACACTTCAGCCACACTTGCAGCTTTCCACCTGTGCAGACGTGATTATTCTGCAACACATGTAATACCTGTTCGTCTAGCTAATGATCAGGTTCATGAGTGGCTCTCTCTCAGAGACAGGCAGACAGTCATACTTGTGTGTGGAACAGTGAGAACAAATAGAAAACAAATGCCAAGGTTCACTGGGAGCAGTGCACCATCAGTACTGTTGAGTGTTTGCACCATCAGCTATGTAGAGTACCAATCTGTCTTACACTGTGCTTCAAGGAGTTTCATATACTTCAGCATGTCTAAAATCATTTCTGGGACCTATAAATAATTTATATATATTTCTAGACAATAGTGTGACCAAGGCAGGTGAACATGTTCACCTGTTGGCGTGTTTGTGACTTTGATTACTATATTTGTACCTAATATTTGTCAGTACAAAGATTGGCTATACAATCACAAGAGCTAATATACATTGGGTAAAATTTCTGCAAGTGGCAGGACTCCATGTTGCCATCACATGAGCATCCAGTGCCAACTTTGCCACTCTTATATCTCATTAAGTACTGACCCTAATTTTTTTATTATTATTACTTAAAAAAATTACCCTCCCTTTTTTCCAAAATATTCAGAGCACTAGTGGAGATGCATAGATCAATAACATGACAGTTATGGGTTAAAATGTAACAAATGCACAAGGTATGGTAATCTCATTGTAGGTTAGGTGTGCAGATCAGAAAAATGGACAGAGGTGTTAACTAAGATGCTGAAAGAAGAATGACTGCATATTCATCTCATCCTCATTTTACATTTATTTTCTAAAGTATTACCAACCAACAATTTCTTAATGTGCTCAGTTTACAATTTATGTTTTTTTTTTTTACCTTAAGGTATCTAACTCTATAAAGAGCAGCTGCATATTCAACTTGTCCTCATTTTACATCAAGTTTTTTCAAGTATTACCAAGCAACAATTTCTGAATGTGTTTAGTTTACATTTTTTAAAACTTAAAGCACATAAGCCTATATTAGTATTTAACCACTAATAAATACATACGTATATTAAAAAAATGAGCAAGACATCTGGCAAAAGGAATTTTGGTGAAAATGCATACCATTAAAAACCTACAAGCTTTTCAAGTATGGTATGAAGACAGGTTGGGATAAAGTTAGCTATACTGTATATGAATCGAGTAAAAATTCTCTCCTGATAGCTTGACGTAATTTTGTGCAGTGACTAGTGATGGAGCATTCGGTGTTGAAGCTATTTATTTTGACTCATTTTAAGAGATGATACATTGTATATTAGATTCCAGTGTCATTAATTTATACTATATCTTATGGGAAAGTTAATATATATATGTATATGTACACAGTTATGCCTTATTGGTAACCTCTTCCAGTTAGACATTATGCCTCAGTAAGTACAGTACAATATTTGCTCAGGTGTATGTGGCATTTCTAAATACAGTAGATGATAATAAAAAGGTATCATATCAGAGGATAATTCAATCTTGAAATTTATAATTCTGGTGCTGCTACATTGTCCCAACTGCCTGTGCATGTATTATGTAAATACTTACACAGATATAACCCAACAATACACACCAAAAATTTCATTAGAAGATGGTTGGCAGTGATTTATGGCTATCTCCATCTGCCCTATAATAACAGATTACAGTGGACCCTCGGAAATCGAACACTCCCAACTCGCCCTTTTATGTAAGTTTATTATTGTAAGTGCTTTTATAGGTGTATTTTTGTGGGTCTGAAACGGACTAATCTAATTTACATCATTCTTTATGGGAATAAATTCGTTTGGTAACAGCACTTTAACAGCATTCTGGAATGAAGAATGTTCGATTTCCAGGGGTCCACTGTATATGAGCTATTCAGATCACTGGCGGGTAGTCCAAATCATTAGCAACCTGCAACTATAAAACTAATAACCCCTACATATTAAATTCAAGAATTTATCTGTACTTTTTGCACATTTTAAATTAAATTAAATCATCAACCAATTTTAAAATAATTAACAGCTCAAAGGGATAAAAACAAAATATACAAAAACTTTTACAAAGCTAAACTAGCCACTGTACAGTATAACTATAGAGTATATACAACTTTCTCTTGTATGAAAGTATTTAGCTGTTATATGATTAAGAATATTAATAGGAAAAATTATTAATCTGAAGCATGATTGCAAAGCCTGAGAAGTAAATAAGGTTAGCAGTACAACTTTCAAAAGTAAGACATTATGAGCAGGTTCTTCCTTAGTCCTCTGGAACCTCTATTTGCCCCATGGGTTTGACAGATTCTTCCACCTTGAACAAGCATCCAGTGCTTGACACAATATCTTCTATGCTCACACCATCTGCAATCTCTATCAGTGTCAATCCATTTTCTTTGTCCACACTGAATACACACTGAAAATAAAATTAATTGAAATAAACAATTACACCTATTAAGACTTCTTGTAACTGATAAAAGTATTGTGAAGAAAACAAAAAGTATCTCCATTGTTTACATAGGGAAATTTTTTACATCCATCTAACATTTATATACCATTTCCTCCTTAAATATAGTGCTTCAAGAAAGCATGTACAAAAGTAAAAAAAAACCTCTCCAACCAAACAATATACATACTAAAAATGCAGCAAAAGAAAATTACCTTTTCTGTAATTATCATGTCAACACAGTTAATGCCAGTGAGAGGAAGGGTACATGCCTCTACAATCTTATGGTCACCACCCTTTGAGGTGTGTTCCATAGTGACCACCACTTTGGTACCAGGTGAGGACACCAGGTCCATCGCACCTCCCATGCCCTTCACCATCTTGCCCTGCAAATGTAGACCCTTAAATTATACTTAAGAATGGTACAGTATAGTCATAAAAAAAAAGTAGGGTGGTAGGTGAAGGAAGGGTTAACCTATTTAAGTAAAATGTAGGAACAGACAAAACATTGGAGTGTTATTTGGGATACATTAATAGAAGGTAATGGAGCAGGTCTTGGCAGTACAGTGTAACCCCGAGTAACGTAAAAACTTCATTCCAGAAGCCTGCTTAAGTGCCATTACCGAACGAATTTACTCCCTTAAGAAATAATGTCAAGTAGGTTAGTCCATTTCAGACCCCCAAAAATACACTTACAAAAGCACTTATAATATTATACTTACATAATTGTACGATTTCCGGGGTGTTCGTTACTCGGGGTTCCACTGTACATTGGAATGAATGGTGAACAAGGCAAGGGAAGTGGTGGTAGATGAAGGGTGGCTGGTGCAATGTATAGATGCTGTTAATTTCTCTTTAAAAATATCCACTGTACCAGCCTAAATCATAATTAATATAAATACAGTGGATCCCCGAGTATCGTAAGGCTCATATATCGTAAAACTCGTGTTACGTAAGCTTTTTTCGATTTCGTGTATCGTAAATGAACTCTTGTATCGTAACGTATTAGACCTGTCCGCCTGCTCCGCGCCTGCCCTGCGCAGGACGCCAGTGAAGCGTTGTTTACCATTGAGAGAACATTACCCAGCGCGCTCTTTCAAACATTCACAATACATTTGGTGTCTTTTTTGGTGGTTTAGTGATTGTCACTGTGAAATAAGTCACCATGAGTCCAAAGAAGCTTCCTAGTGGCACCCCTGTGGTAAAGAAAGTGAGGAACACCATCGAACTGAAGAAAGAGATTATAGAAAAATATGAGAGTGGTGTACGTCTGAGTGAGCTTTCCAGGATGTACAAGAAAACCCCAATGTTGCAAAAGGGGTTGATATGTTAACGAAAAATAGATCGAAAACAGTGGATGAGGTTGAGAAGTTGTTGATGGTGTGGATCAATGAAAAACAGATAGCGGGTGATAGTATTTCCACGGCGATAATTTGTGAAAAGGCAAGGAAGTTGCACGCATATCTTGTCAAGACAATGCCTGCAACCAGTGGTGAGGCGAGTGATTTTAAAGCCAGCAAAGGCTGGTTTGAGAGGTTTAAGAAACGTAGTGGCATACAGTGTTGTGAGGCATGGTGAGGCAGCCAGCTCAGACAAACGTGCAGTTGAAAAATTTGTGCAGGAATTCCAGGGGTTCATAGACACTGAAAAATTCGAACCCCAACAAGTGTTTAATTGTGATGAAACAGGCCTGTTTTGGAAGAAAATGCCCAACAGGACCTTCATTACTCAGGAGGAAAAGGCACAGCCAGGACACAAGCCTATGAAAGACAGGCTAACTCTCATGATGTGTGCCAATGCCAGTGGTGATTTTAAAGTGAAGTTTTTACTGGTGTATCACATAGAAAATCCCAGAGCCTTCAAGAAACACAGTGTTAACAGGAATAATTTGTGTGTGCATTGGAAGGCTAACACCAAGGCATGGGTCACTACGGAGATTTTCAAGGAATGGTTGACTGGAGTGTTTGGCCCTAGTGTGAAGAAATACCTCCTGGAAAAGAAATTGGGACTCAAGTGCCTCCTGGTACTGGACAATGCTCCTGCTCATCCTCACAACTTGGAAGAGTTGTTGCCTGACAACTTAAATTTCATCAGAGTGAAGTTCTTGCCTCCTAACACCACTCCTCTCATCCAGCCCATGGACCAGCAGGTCATTGCAAACTTCAAGAAACTGTACACCAAAGCAGTGTTTCAGAAGTGCTTTGATGTGACCTCAGACACTGAATTGACCCTAAGAGAGTTCTGGAAATAACACTTCAATATCGTGCATTGCATAGGCCTTATTGGTAAGGCTTGGGAGGGAGTGACTTCCAGGACTTTGAACTCTGCTTGGAGACCACTGTGGCCGGATTGTGTTGAAAAGAAGGATTTTAAAGGATTTGAGGCTGACCCTGACGACCCTGTGCCTGTTGTGGAGGATATTGTGGCATTGGGGAACAGTCTGGGGTTGGAGGTGAGTGGTGAGGATGTGGAAGAGTTGGTGGAGGAGCACAGGGTAGAGCTAACAACTGAAGAGCTGCAAGAGCTTCATCTGGAACAGCAACAGACCACAGCTGAGGTTATCGCTTCACAGGAGGAGGGAGAGAGAGAGGAGGTGCCTTCTTCAGTGCTTAAAGAGATGTGTACAAAGTGGAATGAGTTGCAGACATTTGTTGAAAAACACCACCCTGAGCAAGCTGAAATGAGCCTTCTGTGCAACCACTTCAGTGACAGAGCCATGTTGTACTTCAGGAAACAGAAACAGAGGACTCTGGACAGTTATTTCACCAGGCAGGGGTCTAGTGACTCTCAAGCTGGTCCTAGTGGGATTAAAAGACCAAGAAGGGAAGTAACCCCAGAGAGGGACTTGTTACCTGAAGTCCTTTTGGAGGGGGATTCCCCTTCCAACCACTAACTCCCTGCCCCTGTCATCCTCCCTATCTTCCAGATGCCTGCAACTCTTCAATAAAGGTAAGTAAATGTATATATTCTCCATGGGGAAGTGGAATAGAATTCTTCCTCCGTAAGCCATGCGTGTCGTAAGAGGCGACTAAAATGCCAGGAGCAAGGGGCTAGTAACCCCTTCTTCTGTATATATTACTAAATGTAAAAGGAGAAACTTTCGTTTTTCCTTTTGGGCCACCCTGCCTCGGTGGGAAATGGCTGACGTGTTGAAAGAAAGAAAGAAAATGTATATATATATAGTATTGTTTTTTATTATTTAGTACATGTATGTGAATATTTTTGGGTGGAACGGATTAATTGTATTTACATTATTTCTTATGGGAAATAAGGTTTCAAATTACGTATTTTTCGTGTTAAGTAATAGCTCCTGGAACGGATTAATTACGATAGTCGAGGGACCACTGTACAGTGGTACCTCGAGTTTCGAACAGCTCCCAACTCGAACAATTATTGTAAGTGCTTTTGTAAGTGTATTTCTGGGGGTCTGAAACTGACTAATCTAACTTACATTATTCCTTATGGGAACAAATTCGTTCGGTAACAGCACTTGAACAGCCTTCTGGAACGAATTATGGCCAAAACTCTAGGTACCACTATTATGTTAAGGTCAAAAATTATAATTATTATTAAAACCAAAGATACAAGTGTATAATAAAAACCTTATTTTATTTTAATATTTTCTGGTTTGGAGTTTTAACTCAACATATGAGGTTAAATGTCATTTAGGATGAAGCTTTTATTGGTAGATAACACTGTCTGCCAATATGGTTTTTTCAACTCTATACTGATGCCAGCATGAGGTGCTGTCATCGTATCTGAATCACGAATACTCACCGGGATCATCCAATTAGCTAGGTCACCGAACTGGGACACCTCCATAGCTCCCAAGATGGTCAGATCTACATGGCCACTGAGGAAGAGTGTGCTTTAGTATACATACTGTAACTTCATATAATATAAGCAGAATAATTCACTGTACTCAAGCAGCAGTGCCTGCAGGTATTGAGCTTCAGCTCGTGTGGCATGTTGAAAAGTACTATCTAATACAGTGGTACCCTGAGTTTTGGCCATAATTCGTTCCAGAAGGCTGTTCAAGTGCCGTTACTGAACGAATTTGTTCCCATAAGGAATCATGTAAATTAGGTTAGTCCGTTTCAGACCCCCAAAAATACACTTACAATAATACACTTACATAATTGTTCGAGTTGGGAGCTGTTCGAAACTCGGGGTACCACTGTATATGTATGTATATTACGTATCTGTAGTGACAGGAGCAGTGCTATGTATGCCTTTGGTGTCAAATTTTCAATATGTATAGGTACTCCTCACTTAATGACCAAGTTCCATTCCTAAGAGTAGGTCAGTAAGCGAACTGGTCATTAAGCAAGGAGCCGGGGCGGCTCCTCGCTTGATATTTCAAGCATACTGTACTGGTAGTGGGTTCGTGTCGACCATCTTTAGATATTGTTTTAATGTCACCTTTGTGCCATTTATAACATTTTTAGTATACTTCATCAGTCCAATACAAAGAAGAAAGTAGTAATAAGAGGCTCAAAGTCGGCGAAATCGCCGATGCGTATATATCACTGACATCGCTAACTTTGCGAGAGCGTAATTCCGTAAGTTCTCAATCAAATTTCATACTTTTGCTGTCATTACAATCGGGAAAAGATTCTCTATCATTTCATAAGAAAAAATAATTTTTTTTTTTCCAAAAGTTTCCGACATAGAATGACAGTTTCAGAATGGGGCCTCCGACAGTCAAAGGGTTAAAGTGCAGGCATTGTACTTCCCATTTCTAGGACTCGAGTCCAACTAAATCAATTAACTGGTTTCCCTGAATCCCTTCACAAAATGTTACCCTGCTCACACTCCAACAGCTCATCAGGTCCCAAATACCATTCGTCTCCATTATCTTTGTACAGTACAATGTACAGTACAGTGGTACCTCGAGTTACGATATTTTTTCGTTCGAGAATGCTGTTCAAGTGCCATTACCAAACAACTTTATCCACATAAGGAATAATGTAAAATAGACTAGTCCTTTTACACCCCCAAAAATATACTTACAAAAGCATTTAAAAAAATAAACTTACATAAAAGGGCGATTTTGGGGACCATCGTAACTCGAGGTACCACTGTATATACAGTGGTACCCCGGATTTCGTACAGCTCCCAACTTGAACAATTATATAAGTTTATTTTTGTAAGTGATTTTGTAAGTGTATTTTTGGGGGTCTGAAACGGACTAATCTAATTTACATTCGTCCTTATGGGAACAAATTTGTTTGGTAACGGCACTCAAACAGCCTTCTGGAACGAATTATTGACGAAATCCGGGGTACCACTGTACGTACTTGTAAAGCCAGAAATGGAAACTCCCTAAATGCAAAACAGACATTGCATCCCTGCAACCAGCTTTGGAGCATTTTGTTTTTATTCTTGAAGATTGGCCAGAAACAAGGTTTCTTTGATGTCTAACAATTAGTACCACATAAAATCTAACTGTTCAGACATCTGCATGAACTGCTGCAGTCAATACATTATATATGTTAATAGTTCTAAAAGTTCTTTGCTCCACAGACCTGGTCTCAGACAGGACTCAAACTGGAAAATAAAATATATAAAAAAGTGCCTAATTTTATATTCCTACCTATTTTCCAGGAACATTTTATTATATTTGCTCATTGAAGGTTGAGGTCATGGACCTCAGATGTTAAGTGTTCTCTGATTTTTCTTATGGCAGCTCTACTATTATGAGTTACTCTACAATTTTTTTTCCATATCACACACAGTTATTTTAATGTGCAGATTAGGGACTTCAAGGTAAGGTTAATTCTGTAAAGAGAAATTTAATAATACTGTCATTCTTACCCTCTTATCATGGCAAAGCTTTCATCAGAACTGAAGTAAGATGCTCCTGGTATGACAGTGACTGTCTCTTTGCCAGCATTGATGAGGTCAGGGTCTTGGCTTCCAGGAACTGGGAATGGTCCCAGACCCAGCACACCATTCTCACTCTGCAGTTTAACATTCATGCCTGCAATAAAGCTCATGGGTAGTTTTCTATAAATATTTTACCTTGTACATTATGTAGGCTAATGTACAAGGATAAGTACAGTGGTACCCCGGTTTACGATATTTTTTCATTCCAGAATGCTGTTCAAGTGCCATTACCAAACGAATTTATCTCCTTAAGAAGTTGTAAATAGACTAGTCCTTTAGACCCAAAATTACACTTACAAAGCATTTAAAAAAATAAACTTACATAAAAGGGTGAGTTTGGGGACCATCGTAAACCGGGGTACCACTGTATAGTATATAGTTAGCCAGACTCAAGTCCTGGAGGTAGAAAAGGCAGTGCATGCACTTTGAAGGAGGGGTGGGGATGTTGCAGTCTGAGGGTAATGTCTCACGAAATTGTAATAACCTTTTATCCCAGCCTAAAAACCAATATCTGAAAAATAGGAAAGTTTATCCTTATTAAATTTAAAAATGCAATTTTTTTTAGTTTTCTTTTCTCATTTATATTCTATTTAAACTCCCTACAATCCTATAAGAAAAAATATTTCATACATTTGCTATTAATATTTGATATATTTGATATATATTACTAAATGTAAAAGAAACTTTCGTTTTTCCTTTTGGGCCACCCTGCCTCGGTGGGAAATGGCCGACGTGTTGAAAGAAGAAGATATTTGCTATTAAAAATGAAAAAACAAAATGGCATCCACACAGCCAAAAATCAATACAAAAATACTTCCAATTAAGATACACAAACATTTAGGGTTTGAAGCTGACTAGAAGAGGTATTCTCTAGTTATTACATGGGAAACTATTTAATAAAGGTGGCAAATTGAAGTTTTGAAATTTACACAGCTCAAAATAAACACCAACCTTTCTTTTAATAAAGCCTGCCAATGGTGAAAGTTTGAAGCTGATTAGGAAAAGCATCTTCCAGTAACTAATCTGATTTCAACAATTCTAAGTTTCTTAACAATTTCAGTGAAATTTAAAATCTACATGTACTGATGCCAGGAAACAAAGCCCCCTATGTACTATAAATACGATAACATTCATTTTTGCAAATATACAGGGTCTAAAGCCATCAACAAAGTCAAATGCCATGTTTGTGGCTTTCACAGAGACCCACATAAAGCATCACTTTGACAACGAAATATGGATCCCAGGTTATAACTTATTCAGATGTGACAGAAAAACACAGGCAAGAAGGGGGGTTGGCCTGTATGCCACAGAGTCACTCATTTGCTCAGAATTAGTAAACACCACAAATGATGTAGTTGAAGTTTTGGCAGTAAAGATTGAAAACCAAAACCTTGTCATTGTGGTTGTATACAAGCCTCCTGATGAAACTTCCCAACAATTCCAGGAACAGATTTTGAAAACTGACTACTGTCTGGAAAATCTCCCAATTCCTGCCTCAAACATCTTGCTGCTAGGTGATTTCAACTTAAGACACTTACAGTGGAGGAATGTAGCAAACAATGTTTGAGCAGAGATAACCCCAGGAGGCAGCTCATGAAAATTCACACACATGAGCTATTCAATCTCTGCAACAAATTCACCTTAAGCCAGCTAACAGTGGAGCCAAAAAGACTGGAAAATACACTCAATCTCACCTTCATTAATAATGATGACCTGGTACAAAATATAACTATCAAAGACAATACAATGCAGCATATGTGTAGAGTGCTATGTGCTTGAACATCCAATGGCCTTGTGTGAGCACATTAAATAGGAGTGAGAGTAGGAAAGTGGCTTTTATGACTTGACTTGATGTTCAGGTGTGAGCAAGGTAACGTTAAGGACAGGATTCAGGGAAACTGGTTAGATGGATTCGAGTCCCCACTCTTTCCTCTACAGTGCCAGAACTGTAGAGGAAAGAGTAGGGATGTTGTAGTTTAGAAAGCCATCTAAACTGTGATGTCAGCACGTTTCTGGCAAGACAGCAATTGAATAAATGAGTGAATGAATTTCTTCTTGTTACCCTACCAAAGTGGAAGATGGGCGATGTACGTATTAAAAAATTAATAATACAGTGGACCCCCGGTTAACGTCCATAATTCGTTCCAGAATGCTGTTCAAGTGCCATTACCAAACGAATTTGTTCCCATAAGGAATAATGTAAATTAGATTAGTCCTTTTAGACCCCCAAATATACACTTACAAAAGCACTTACAAAAATACACTTACATAATTGTTCGAGTTTGGAGCAGTACATAAACCGGGGGTCCACTGTATATGAATTCTGTAGACATTTTTGAGCATGAATTCTGTACAGCTCCCGGTCCTCGTGTGTTCAAAATAACAGTGCAAGATTTTGCTGTAGAGTACTTGTAAATTTTTTTAACCCTTAAACTGTCCAAACGTAGATATACGTTTGTACGCGTACTGCTCCGAACGTAGATCAACGTTTTATTTTTCATTCCTTCAAATTTAGTGCAATTGGCCTGAGTCGCCTAGACATGAGAGAATGGGTCTGCGCCCTCAGTGTGCGCAGTATTAAAAAAATCTGGGACCAATTAGTACCTTGTGGGAGCACTAGTTCAATTGAGTGCCAGCTGGAGCAAATAATGTGGCAAACACCATGGATTCACTGATGTCATGTCGCATTAACACTCCCCTTATAAGAGGAAAGTAAAAATAGGTTCGATAAATACATGAGTGGCTGTGGGTGGGTGTGAGTTGGACCTGACTAGCTTGTGGTCTGATGCTGTGCTCCTTCCTTCAGAGGATGTGACCTGACTAGGTGGGTCATTGGTCTAAGCTGGGGGGTGACATGGACTTGCCTTGCATGGGCCAGTAGGCCTTCAGCAGTGTTCCTTCTTTTTTACGTTCTTATATATTCGGCAGGCTGGCTTTGGCTGTCTCTGGCTGTCTCTGTGTCTATATCTGTCTATATCTCTGTCTATATCTGTCTATATCTGTCTATATCTCTGTCTATATCTGTCTATATCTATCTGTCCTATATCTCTGTATCTGTCTATATCTGTCTATCTATATATATCTGTAATATCTCTCTACATGTACACATAAGTACAGTTATTATACATAGTGTAAATTATTTAGGATAACCTAAAAAATCCAGGCAAAGTCCTATACAATACTTGTATATATAAGACATAATACACATGACTGGCAAGTAATACGCATTGTCACATTGTCACTTCTGCATCGCGTATAATACCTGTTGGCTTACGAGCCGCACTCAGACTGAGACAAGCAGACGGAAAGACACACACACACACAGGCAGACGGAAAGATACACACACAGGCAGACGGAAAGACAGATAAGCAGAGCTAGACAGACAGACAGATAGACAGTGGAAACAAGGAGAGGGTTCCCTGCTCCCATTCATCAATGTCATTGGGCTGTCAGTGTTATCTGACACTTGTCATAACACCATTCTTCAAGGAGTTTCATATACTCCAGGCACACACAGGCAGACAGAAAGACAGATAAGCAGAGCTAGACAGAGACACAGACAGATAGACAGATGAACAGATAGATAGACAGATACAGTGAAAACAAAGCGAGGGTTCCCTGCGCACATTCATTCATCAATGTCATTGGGCTGTCAGTGTTATCTGACACTTGTCATAACACCATTAGTCAAGGAGTTTCATATTATACTCCAGGCACAACAGGCAGGCAAACAAAGACAGATAAGCCGAGCTAGACAGATAGATAGAAACATAGATAGACAGATAGACAGATAGATAGACAGATAGACAGATAGATAGAGAAACAGATAGACAGATAGATAGACAAACAGATAGATAGACAGATAGATAGACAGATACAGACAGTGAAAACAAAGCAAGGGTTCCTGGCACACATTCATTCATCAATGTCACTGTCTTATCAGTAGTTATCTGACAATTGTCATAACACCATTCTTCAAGGAGTTTCATATATACTCCAGGATGTCTAAAACATTGCTGGGACCTATAAATACTTTGTATATATTTATAGACAATAGTAAATGACCAAGGCAGGTGAAATTGTTCACCTGTTGGTGTCATTGTGACTATTTGAGTACTATTTCAGTACCTAATATTAGTGTTAGAACAAAGATTGGCTATGAAATCACAAGAACTATTATAAATTGTAATTACCAGAACATAAAAATTGTATAAAATAAAATAAAAACTAGAAAAAAAAGTATATCGGCATTACTTCTGCAAGCGGCAGGACTTGTTGTTGCCGTCAGGTGAGCATCCAGCACCAACTTGTAGGGCTTATATCTCGGTAAGTACTTAGCCTATCCTGTTTATAAAAATGCGCTCTTCATTTTTAAAAAAAAAACGATTTTTTTTTTTCAAAATATTCGGAGCAGTGCGCGAGTGAACGTAGATCTACGTGTGGACAGTTTAAGGGTTAAATAAATTAGAATGAAAACTAACCATCAGGAATGTAGTTACTGGCAAGCATGGGCATTCCAATACCAAGATTGGCATACATGCCATCCTTGAACTCCAAAGCTGCTCTTCTCACAATACGCTCTCTCATAGCCACTGCAGGATTAGAAGCTGCTGCACTCTTCTTCTTTTCCTTGCGCAGGGTCAGACGCTACCAATGAGAGTGGTTGCAATTATCACAAGAGATACTTAAGACTACACATGTAAATGATTCTAGGGCATACAGAAAAACTAACAAAGGCACTGAAGACAGTACAGAAAATTAAGATCAAATTGTAATTAACAAACCCAGTAATAGTCACTAGCTACTTGTCATGTAATTAGTTTAATGCCCATAAAAGCTTCAAAGATAAATATAAAATTAATCACAATAAACATCATCCTTTTCACTGATGTACCTCAATCCTCTTCTCGTATTTCTCTCCTAAGACAATGCGATCAACATATATGGCAGGTATGTGGACTGAATCGTCTGGGATGTCGCCAATTTCCACTATTTCTTCTACTTCCACTATAGTTGTTTCTGCAGCCTTACACATTGGCAGGTTGAAGTTGCGTGTTGTCTTTCTGTTGACAAAGTGCTAATGTTACTCAAACCTTACATTACCTAGACAGTATGTTAGGAGAGGTTTAAATGTTTTTTGTGCAATTTTTTAATCCAATATTGTAAAATTCCTGGAGATGGGAAGTACAGTGCTTGTACTTTGAGTACTTTGAAGGAGAGGTGAGGAGGTTACAGTTTGGAGGGTCATCTGAACTGAGATGTCAACATGCTTTTAGAAGACAGTGATTGAATGAATGATAATAACTGTTCTTTTTCTGCCTTCCTGGGTCACCCTAGTGTGTTAAAAAAATAAACAACTCTTGATTTTGCCTGGTGTTACTAACTTATGGTTGTGCTTTATGCGACTTACTAGTAAATGATTGTTGTTGAGTTAAGATAATAATATTTTTATACTCAATAGCCCAAGGCAGGGTGACCCCCCTTCCCCTCAAAAAAAAAAAAAAAAAGACATCATGCACCCAAAAGCGATGTTTCGAGTGATGTTCATGGACTTCTGCACAGATAGCAACTAAGTGAATGATGGTGCATGTGTTTTCTTCTTAGGGTCACCCTGAAGATGGCTGTTGATTCATTCCTCAGATTAAGAGCCTTTCCCTATGATCAATGCACCCTTTTAAAGTGAAATTAATATTATGCAGTATGTACTAATAGTTATAGGTAGTAGGTTGGTAGACAGCAACCACCCAGGGAGGTACTACCGTCCTGCCAAGTGAGTGTAAAACGAAAGCCTGTAATTGTTTTACATGATGGTAGGATTGCTGGAGTCTTTTTTCTGTCTCATAAACATGCAAGATTTCAGGTACATCTTGCTACTTCTACTTACACTTAGGTCACACTACACATTCATGTACAAGCATATATATACACACCCCTCTGGGTTTTCTTCTATTTTCTTACTAGTTCTTGTTCTTATTTCCTCTTATCTCCATGGGGAAGTGGAACAGAATTCTTCCTCCGTAAGCCATGCGTGTCGTAAGAGGCGACTAAAATGCTGGGAGCAAGGGGCTAGTAACCCCTTCTCCTGTATATATTACTAAATGTAAAATGGGAAACTTTCGTTTTTCATTTTGGGCCACCCCGCTTCGGTGGGAAACGGCCGACGTGTTGAAAGAAGAAAGATGTACTAATAGTACATAAAAATGGATAAAATGAGGGTGCTTGATGGATGACCTCTCACCTGAGGAAGCAATTAGGTTCTAAAGGGTGGGAGGTGATGGTAATATATTTCTCGGGAAAATCATCCAATGTTGGTGTATCGTGTGATAACCAACTCCAAAGAAATATTTTCTACTTTAAAATTACATTAGGAATATTTAATGCCAAATACTGTACATACTATATACGTATAAAAATGCAATAGATCTTATCTTACCAGGCATAGAGCAAAATATAAATACAGTTGTTTATTGCAACTTAATTTGAGTTTGCTGTACTATAATTCAGAATACTGTTGCCTATATAGAAAATTGTCATGTTAAAGTTCCAAAACAGATATGAAAATAAATATTACAGGTTTGATGTATTAATGATGATCATAGTGTTAATAAGGCTCATAGTGTTAATAATGATCATGGTGTTAATAGTGCTACCTCCCAGACCAATCTTAACACTTCACACATAAAAAACATTTGATCACACCTGAAGATGAGGTTGCCTGCTTTGTCAGCTTTCCAGGCCTTGATGAGAGCGAAGTCCCCAGTAATTGCCTCCTCCATGATGTAGTTACGGCCGCTGAACATTCGAGTTTCCCGAGGGGCACTTTGTATCTCAATTACGCCATCTTTGCCGTACCTGTATGAATTGGAAGGTTATCAGTTCTTCTGTATATTAGAGTATACAATAATATAATTAATATAAGAGATGGAAGAAAAAAGAAATTGGAAATGGTTTAGTCTGTCCGAAATGCCCCGGCATGATAGTGGCTTTCTTTGTACTTAGCAAATCAAAATTGTAATTACATACTGTATACTATGCAAAGAAATAAAATCCTTAATCCTTAAAGTGTTCCTGTGACAGCATTGTAATAGGAGCAAATTTCATCATTACAGAAGTAGTATACAATAGACATTCGATGTGCAATACTAAAAAGCTGAATACACACACATTTATGGCACAGCATTTTGCTATAGAAAATGAAATGGATAATTAGGTGGATAAAAAAAATCCTGATATCTTTTTTTTCTGCCTTTTTTTTTAAGTTCCCATGTGTATTTGAATCTCCATGGGAAAGTGGAACAGAATTTTTCCTCCGTAAGCCATGTGTGTTGTAAGAGGAGACTAAAATGCCGGGAGCAAGGGGCTAGTAACCCCTTCTCCTGTATACATTACTAAAGTAGAAAAAGAGAAACTTTTGTTTTTCTTTTTGGGCCACCCTGCCTCGGTGGGATACGGCCAGTTTGTTGAAAGACGAAGTGTATTTGAATACAAGCAATGCTCATCCTTGCCCCTTACACAAACTAATAAGAATAATTCATTAACAAACACAACAAACCAGCATACAGAATTTAACAGATATTACTAGGGAAGACTTTCCCACCTTAAAAGTATACTGAAAGGAAATGTCAATGGACAGTGCACCTACACCTCTATTATGTGGCTGTTCCAATAATGAGACCCTCTCAGAGGAGATTCCTTGATACTAGTGAGGGGCTCTTGATTTAAAGAATTGGACCTGTGCTCCCATTCCTTGAAAAAAGCCTGTAAAAATTGATATATGAGGTAGGCCATAGTGCACCAAGAGAAAAAATCAGCATTTCTGATATATACAGAACAAGGAATCTTAAAAAAAAAAAAAAAAAAAAAAGTGAGGTAATTCAATAATGTAAAACCTGGTATGAGATAGGCCATAGTGTACTAAGATAAAAAAAATGTCATCTGTGATAAATACAGAGCAAGCAAAGTGTAAAGAAAAAAGTGGGAAAGAGAGAGATAATTTGGTCACTATTATTATTATGTAATAGACAGAGTTATAATTAATAAAGTAACGAACTAAAAAAAAAAAAGATGATTTTCTTCAAGGTATAGCATGACTAACACTTGATTTACTCACTTGATTGGGGATCCTCCTTCATGGACAAGTGTGCCATAACCTGTAGGGGTGAAAAATGCAGGAATACCAGCACCTCCAGCTCGACACCGCTCAGCTAGTGTACCCTGAAGCATAAAGTTTTTTTATCTATTTGTCAGTATCGTTTATGTAGTTACTATGTATGTATGTACTATTATCTTGTCTAGTTTTAAGTAGTTACTATGTATTAGGATTAGTCTGCTCGAAATGCCCCGGCATGATAGTGGTTTTCTTTGTACTTAGGAAAACAAAATTGTAATTACACATTGTAACCTTTACAAAGAAATAAACCTTTATCTTTAAATAATTACAAAGTACAGTGCAGAATCTATAGTTTTAGAGTAGATAATGAGGCCAGCAAGTGTAACTGAAAAGTGGGGCCAGGAGCTGAAACTCAACCCCTGCATCCACAAGTACAGTGCTTCTCTTGATCCATTTTTCTATTCCATTTGTGATATATTTGCCTTTTCCCTCCTCACCCCTTTTTCTTTCTTCTGCCATTGTATGTACACTTGCAAGGAACTGAGATAAATACCATTCATTGTCCAACTATTTAAGAAAATTCTTGTGTATGTGTGGATGCTCCCCATATCAAAACTTTTTGATAGCACCTTAGTTATGACATTCTTTACAGATACTTTTTTTAATATACAACCTCTCCTCACTTAACGATGGGGTTCCGTTCCTAAGAGTAGATCGGTAAGCAAATTGGTCATTAAGCAAGGAGTATACTATACTGGTAGTGGATTTGTGTCAACCATCTTTAGATATTTTTTAATGTCACCTTTGCACCATTTACAGTGGACCCTTGGTTTTCGTACAACTCCAAACTCGAACAATTATGTAAGTGTATTTTTGTAAGTGCTTTTGTAAGTGTATTTTTGGGGGTCTGAAACGACTAATCTAATTTGCATTCGTCCTTATGGGAACAAATTCATTCGGTAACGGCACTCAAACAGCAAGATGAATTGAATTTGCATCCTGAGTAAAATATTACTGAGTCAGTAATATCTTACTATCATCAGTGCAGTAAGATTACTGAATTTGAAGAAACAGGTTTGCAGGGTGCAAGTGGAGTCTTGAAAGGCTTCAAGAGTGATTTTAGTTAGCTGAGAAAATTTTAAGGCCTAATAATTACTCGACAAAAATAATTACAACACTGCACTCGACTTCACAAATACAAGCAAACCCAACCAGCTGTCAGTTTTGGTAAAGCAGTAAACCAATTTAATTCTTACCTAGTGGGGTTTAAATTTTCACAGATAAGCAATTGAAATTGTAAAGTTTTAGTAAATTTGTACAAAAGTATTCAGTATTTCTTACAACTTACCTGAGGTGTCAACTCCACTTCCAACTCTCCATTCAGGTACTGCCTCTCAAACTCAGCATTTTCTCCAACATATGATGAAATCATACGCTTGATCTGTTTCTGGTTGAGCAACAAGCCCAGCCCAAA
This sequence comes from Cherax destructor, assembly GCA_009830355.1. NCBI lineage: Eukaryota > Metazoa > Arthropoda > Malacostraca > Decapoda > Parastacidae > Cherax > Cherax destructor. The sequence goes on along the minus strand of WNWK01001886.1, from coordinate 32,274 downwards.
GTTATCAATGCCTGCATTGTTGCTTACAACAGTCAGATTATTCACCTTAGTTTCAAGCAGAGCTCCAATGAGGTTCTCCGGGATACCACAGAGACCAAAGCCTGGTGAAATGCAACTTTTGAGTTTCATGTGCAGTGTCTATCTTAAGTGTTGATTTTTTTGGGGGAAAAGAGAGTTAAGTCTAAACAGGAAACAAGTAATTTTTTTTAACAAACCAGCCATCTCCCACCAGGGTAGGGTGACCCCCCCCCCACTCAATAAAAAAAAAAAAACTTTTAGTGTCATTCATTCAATTGCTGTCTTGTCAGAAGTGTGCTGACATCACAATTCAGATGGCCTTCTGAGCAGCAACATCTTCACCCCTCCTTTAGAGTACAGGCACTGTGCTTCCCATCTCCAGGACTCCAAGTCAGGCTAACCAGTTTCCCCTGAATCCTCTCATAAATGTACATGCAGTGGACCCTCCCTTTTCGTGATTAATCCGTTCCAGAGAGTCTGACGAAATGTGAAATTAAGGAAAATTGAAACCATTTTCCCCATAATAAATAATGTAAATCCAATTAATCCGTTCCAGACACCCAAAAGTATTAACAAAAAATAATTTTTTTAGAGATTAAATATAGATTTACATACAGAAAAGAATGACAAATAAATATAAAGCAAAAATAACATGTATAAATGAACATTTAACATGACACTTACCTTTATTGAAGACTTGTTGGTGTATGGAAGACAGGGAGAAGGGGAGAGGGAGGACTGATTATTGTTTGGAAGGGGAATCCCCTTCTGTAAAAACTTTAGGTACCAAGGTACCAACCCCATGGACTTCCCCAATGCCTCAATAGATTCCACAACAGGCACAGGGTTGTCAGGTGTGTGTGGGGAAGTACCCTGTCTGGTGTGTGGGGAAGTACCCTGGCTGGTGTGTGTGTGGGAAAGTACCCTGGCTGGTGTGTGTGGGAAGTACCCTGTCTGGTGTGTGGGGAAGTACCCTGGCTGGTGTGTGTGTGGGAAAGTACCCTGGCTGGTGTGTGTGGGAAAGTACCCTGGCTGGTGTGTGTGTGGGAAAGTACCCTGGCTGGTGTGTGTGTGGGAAAGTACCCTGGCTGGTGTGTGTGTGGGAAGTACCCTGGCTGGTGTGTGTGTGGGAAGTACCCTGGCTGGTGTGTGTGTGGGAAGTACCCTGGCTGGTGTGTGTGTGGGGAAGTACCCTGGCTGGTGTGTGTGTGGAGAAGTACCCTGGCTGGTGTGTGTGTGGGAAGTACCCTGGCTGGTGTGTGTGTGGGGAAGTACCCTGGCTGGTGTGTGTGTGTGGGAAGTACCCTGGCTGGTGTGTGTGTGTGGGGAAGTACCCTGGCTGGTGTGTGTGTGGGGAAGTACCCTGGCTGGTGTGTGTGTGTGGGAAGTACCCTGGCTGGTGTGTGTGTGTGGGAAGTACCCTGGCTGGTGTGTGTGTGTGGGGAAGTACCCTGGCTGGTGTGTGTGTGTGGGGAAGTACCCTGGCTGTGTGTGTGTGGGGAAGTACCCTGGCTGGTGTGTGTGTGTGGGAAGTACCCTGGCTGGTGTGTGTGTGTGGGAAGTACCCTGGCTGTGTGTGTGTGTGGGGAAGTACCCTGGCTGGTGTGTGTGTGTGGGAAGTACCCTGGCTGGTGTGTGTGTGTGGGGAAGTACCCTGGCTGGTGTGTGTGTGTGTGGGAAGTACCCTGGCTGGTGTGTGTGTGTGGGGAAGTACCCTGGCTGGTGTGTGTGTGTGTGGGAAGTACCCTGGCTGGTGTGTGTGTGTGTGGGAAGTACCCTGGCTGGTGTGTGTGTGTGGGAAGTACCCTGGCTGGTGTGTGTGTGTGTGGGGGAAGTACCCTGGCTGGTGTGTGTGTGTGGGGAAGTACCCTGGCTGGTGTGTGTGTGTGGGGAAGTACCCTGGCTGGTGTGTGTGTGTGGGAAGAACCCTGGCTGGTGTGTGTGTGTGGGAAGTACCCTGGCTGGTGTGTGTGTGGGGAAGTACCCTGGCTGGTGTGTGTGTGTGGGAAGTACCCTGGCTGGTGTGTGTGTGTGGGAAGTACCCTGGCTGGTGTGTGTGTGTGGGAAGTACCCTGGCTGGTGTGTGTGTGGGGAAGTACCCTGGCTGGTGTGTGTGTGGGGAAGTACCCTGGCTGGTGTGTGTGTGGGGAAGTACCCTGGCTGGTGTGTGTGTGGGGAAGTACCCTGGCTGGTGTGTGTGTGGGGGGGAAGTACCTTGGCTGGTTTGTGTGGGGAAGTACCCTGGCTGGTGTGTTCTTTCTTGAATTCTATTGTGTTTCTCGCCTTCTTTATCAAAGGGCTGGCACTAGGAGCTTTCTTTGGGCCCATGGTGGCTTATTTAGCAGCCACACACAATAAACAAGCAGAAAAGTAAAGTAGTAAAGTAAGTAAAGTAAATTTTATTTCATTGCAGATGACATAGGTATTGGTAGTTACAATATAAGCTGAGTGCAAGGAGAGCCACTGACATGCCATGGCATTAGGGGCAGCTTAATCTAGTGACTTATAGACTATGTACATAATATTAGAGAAATTTATTGAGTTTATTCTAGTTAAAATTTGTTTTCAAATTACAATATGATGATATTATACTGTTAAAATTATTATATGATGATATTAGATTGTAACAAGTGTTTAGGAGAATGGTAATATGAAATTGAGATTATCTTAAGGAAAATAACATTGAGCATTTTTGACAGTAACTTATAGTATGAGCATTTAGTTTTGGGTGAGTAGGGGGTAACATAATAGTAACATATTATTAAAAATTGAAATGATCTTATAGGAAAGTAATATTGAGCATTTTTGAAAGTAGTTTATAGTATGATTATTTAGTTTTGGGTGAGTAGGTGGTTTTTGAGTAGAGCCTTAAATTGATTTTCAGACAAGGTTATCTTTATATTTACTGGTAATGAATTCCAGATTCTGGGGCCCTTTATGTGCATAGAATTTTTACATAGGTTGATATGAACTCGGGGTATATCAAAAAGTGATCTGTGTCTTGTGTCTTGTGTTGTGGTCACAATAGATTATTTCAAAATGTTTTGTATCACCTCGCAGGGTTATGTTCACTCGCCGAGAAACAAAGCCACTCTGAATCAGAATGCGTGTACTCACCTTTTTGTACTCAACTATTTGAGGTTGCAGGGATCGATTCATAGCTCCTGGCCCTGCCTCTTCATTGTTTGCTACTAGGTCCTCTATCTTCCTGTTCCATGAGCTTTATCAAACCTCGTCTTAAAACTATGTATGGTTCCTGCCTCCACTACATCACTTTCTAGGCTATTCCACTTCCTGACAACTCTGTGACTGAAGAAATACTTCCTAACATCTCTCTAACTCATCTGAGTCTTCAACTTCCAACTGTGACCCCTTATTTCTGTGTCCCATCTCAGGAACATCCTGTGTTTGTCCACCTTATCAATTCCTCGCAGTATTTTATATGTCGTTATCATGTCTTCCCTGACCCTCCTGTCCTCCAGTGTCATCAGGCCGATTTCCCTTAACCTTTCTTCGTAGGACAGTCCCCTTAGCTCTGGCTAAGGGGATAGTGGCATACACAGTGTTGTAAGGCATGGTGAGGCAGCCAGTTCAGACAAACGGGCGGCTGAAAAATTTGTGCAGGAATTTAAGGGGTACGTAGACTGAAAAATTCAAACCCCAACAAGTGTTCAATTGTGACGAAACAGGCCTGTTTTGAAAGAAAATGCCAAAGAGGACCTACATTACTCAGGAGAAAAAGGCACTGCCACGACACAAGCCTATGAAAGACAGGCTAACTCTTGTTCTGTGCTAACGCTAATTGGGATTTTAAAGTGAAGCCTTTACAGGTGTATCACTCAGAAAATCCCAGTGTTTTCAAGAAAAAAAATGTCATCAAGAATAAATTGTCTTGTGGAAAGCTAATAATATGGCATGGGTCACGAGGCAAATTTTCAAAGAGTGGGTCCATGAAGTGTTTGGCCCCAGTGTGAAAAAATACCTACTGGAAAATAAATTGCCACTCAAGTGCCTCCTGGTAATGGACAATGCTCCTGCTCATCCTCCAAACTTGGTAGACCTCTTGTCTAGGGACTTCAGTTTTATAACAGTGAAGTTCTTGCCTCCTAAAACCACTCCTCTCATCCAGCCCATGGACCAGCAGGTCATTTCTAACTTCAAAAAACTCTACACAAAAGCAGTGTTTGAAAAGTGCTTTGAAGTGACCTCGGACACTCAGTTGACCTTAAGAGAGTTCTGGAGGAATCACTTCAATATCTACAACTGCATAAGCCTTATAGGTAAGGCTTGGCAGGGAGTGACTTCAAGGACTTTGAACTCTGCTTGGAGAAATTTGTGGCCAGAAAGTGTCGTCCAGAGGGATTTTGAAGGGTTTGAGGCTGACCCTGACCCTGCCGACCCTCTGCCTGTTGTGGAAGGTATTGTGGCATTGGGCAAGTCCATGGGGTTGGAGGTGAGTGTCGAGGATGTGGAAGAGTTGGTGGAGGACCACAGGGAAGAGCTAACCACTGACGAGCTGCAAGAGCTTCATCTAGAACAGCATCAGACCACAGTTGAGGAACTTGCTTCACAGGAGGAGGAAGAGGGAGTGGAGGAGGTGCCTTCTTCAGTGCTTAAGGACATGTGTGCAAAGTGGAATGAGTTGCAAAGTTTTGTGGAGAAATACCACCCTGAGCAAGCTGAAACAACCCATCTCTGCAACATGTTCAGTGACAAAACCATGTCCCATTTTAGGGACATCTTTAAGAGGCGCCAGAAAGAGAACACTCTGGACAGTTATTTTGAGCGACAGGGGTCCAGTGATTCTCAAGCTGGTCCTAGTGGCATTAAAAGACAAAGAAAGGAAGTAACCCCAGATAAGGACTTGTTACCTAAAGTCTTTATGGAAGGGGATTCCCCTTCCAAACAATAAGTGCTCCCTCACTCCTCCTCCTTATCTTCCAGATACCAGCAACAGTCTTCAATAAAGGTAAGTAAATGTTATTTTAAATGTTTATTTAAATATTTATTAATCTATTGTATTAGTACTAATTTATTGCTGTATGTATTTATCTGTGTTGTGTGTATGTAAAACTATAGTTATTCTTTAAAAAATGTATTTTTTTTTTAATATTTTTGTGGGTCTGAAACGGATTGTGTTTACATTACAGTGGACCCCCGGTGTTCGTGATGCTCCAAACTCGCCCTTTTATGTAAGTGTATTTTTGTAAATGCTTTTGTAAGTGTATTTTTGGGGGTCTAAAAGGACTAGTCTACTTTACATTATTCCTTATGGGAATAAATTCGTTTGGTAAAGGCACTTGAACAGCATTCTGGAACGAAAAAATCACGAAAACCGGGGTCCACTGTATTTCTTATGGGAAATATTGCTTTGACTTTCGGCCGTTTCGAGTTTAGGCCTAGCTCCTGGAACGGATTATGGCCGAAACTCAGGGTTCCACTGTACTCTCATACATTTCCCTCTTTGCTTTCATGGATAAAGTTCTTTGTCTCCACAGACTCTTCAGTGCACCACTCACCCTTTCCCCTCGTCAATTCTATGATTCACCTCATCTTTCATAGACCCATCTGCTGACACGTCCACTCCCAAATACTATATGAATACATTCACCTCCTCCAGACTCTCTTCCTCCAATCTGATATCCAATCTTCTGTTACCTAAATTTTTGGTTATCCTAATCACCTTACTCTTTTCTATACTATTCACTTTTAATTTCCTTCTTTTACATATCCTACCAAACTCATCAACCAACCTCTGTAACTTCTCTTCAGAATCTCCCAAAAGCACAGTGTCATCAGCAAAGAGCAACTGTGACAACTCCCACTTTTCATTTTATAGAAAATGAAAATACGTACGTACAATTATTATTAAAAAAAGTCAATACAGTAAAGTATGTAAGTTTTTTATATAAAATGCACTATGATCACTCAATAACTAAAAATAAGGCTGACCTCCAACCAGTAGCTTAGAGCCTGTAGGGATATCCTTAACAGCGTCAAGAGATGATTCATAAAACCGTGCATTTAAATGAACAGAGGTCGACAGGAAATATACACTTCCCTGAAAATAATAAGAAAATGAGTAAACAACCTCATCCACACCAAAATTTTCATTAGCTTGCTCTGTTAAACAATTTACCGGAATGTGCACCCTGTCGAGAACAGTTATTACCAGTACAATTACAACATGCAGGTTAGATTACTAGAGGTCATGGCAGAAACAAAATTTTCAGAAACAGTATAATAAATTATGCTTCAAATTTGGGCTCTTTTTTTTTTTTCAGAAGCCATATCCAGTTAAATACTGTCATAACCTTATTAATATTTTATTAAACAAGTTTTATTAAGGTTTCAAACTGATGAATTTAAAGTTTTACAATGGACTTGTGTTATGCAGGGTCCCCCATGTTACGCAGAAAGTGGAATTACCTGGGGCCTATGGCCTTGTCTAAGGGGAAGGGTAAAAGTTACACAAATCACATGTAAAACTAGGCCTCCCAGGGCTATCTCAGTCAAAACAGAAAGCGCTAAAAAAGCATTTGATGCCTGAATGGGTTGGTTATCAGAAGGTTCAGGAAAAATTCTTCGCTAGAAAAATATATGGTACATTTATTTAAGATAACACTATATACACTCACTAAATCTACACCCAGCTCTCGAGGCTGAAACACCTAAAACTCAGATACATGAAGAATTGGCAGGCTGGAGAGTCGCCGCAAAATAAACAAATACAGTGGTACCTCGGTTAACGATATTTTTTCGTTCCAGAATGCTGTTCAAGTGCCATTACCAAACGAATTTATCCCCATAAGGAATGATGTAAAATAGACTAGTCCTTTTAGACCCCTAAAATCACACTTACAAAAGCATTTAAAAAAATAAACTTACATAAAAGGGTGAGTTTGGGGACCATCGTTAACCGAGGTACCACTGTACTGGGTGTATGGGGGTGGTGTTCTGTGGACCCTATGCCATACACTACCCTACACTCCTGCCAAAAACATGTTATCCAAATTCACCAGCTTTCACTCAACCAACCGAGCCCTGACCACGTCAGAGCCCCAGAGAGCCTACTGTAAGCATTAAAATAGCCTACGGCATGGATTTCCTAACCAGCGGAGTACAAAAACTTAGCTCAAATACAATGCTCCTCGCCAGCCTCTCCACTCCATGCTGCTCTCCACGTGACCGCCTCAAGTGACACCAACCCGCTAACCAAAACACAGTTGGAAAATAAGTTCCTGGCAAGATTTCCTTACATTTCACAGTTTAAACTACTTTACAGTACCCACAAAATGCATAGCATATTTCTAAAATTATGGTTGACATTTATCCATAGGTCATACATTATGATTTACAATTACAGTGGTACCTCGGTTAACGATGGTCCCCAAACTCGTCCTTTTATGTAAGTTTATTTTTTTAAATGCTTTTGTAAGTGTATTTTTGCGGGTCTAAAAGGACTAGTCTATTTTACATTATTCCTTATGGGGATAAATTCGTTTGGTAATGGCACTTGAACAGTATTCTGGAACAAAAAAATATCGTTAACCGAGGTACCACTGTACGTCATAGTTCATAAAAATTATGGCACTCTTCTCCACTATATATACATTTCCATGTCATGCAGAACCCTGCATAACAACTTGTATAACACTGTAACTTAAGGTAGATTTATCTCTTCAGTGACAGTCACGTAAAACTATATCATTGATGCCATGGTCCTTAACGTAGATCTGTGTAAATTCTAGCAACTTCAAATTTGGCAGGAGGGACCTGGTAAGCTGACATACGATAGAACGGACCTGTGCAGTGTGCACAGTACACAAAAAATTGGGGCCCCTGCAGTATATTGTGGGAACACTATATTTAGTACACCTTATTCACCATGCAGAGTGGACAAAGGCCTCACTCCCAGATAAATGGAACAAATTTTATTCCTCACTGACAGCTCCAACAATGATAATTATGGAACTGATGATGAGGTCTTTGGTTTCGAATATATAATGACTGAAAGTGACACTCAGGGTGCTGGAAATATCACCGAGTAATCATTGAATAACCTCTCATCTGAAGTTTGGTGATCACTTCCTAAACTTCCTGCTGCAGAAAAGAAAAAATAGGCTCAGAAGAGATGTTATGGCTGTGCACAAGCAAAGTGCAGACACGCATTTTTTTGAGTAGAAATGTATAAAATACAACTGTGTATGAGCTGTGTTTCAAGGCATCCACAGAATGCAACAGTTCTAGAAACATGACCAGTGCTCGAATATATGTACATAAATGTTAGAACAGTAATAGTGTGAAACATTTGTACCTGTGTAAGTTTATGTTGTTGTGTAAACAATGTACTCAGGACACTATTAGTGGGGGTATTGTGTTGCATAATAGATAGATACATGTTCACTGTGCATGATATGGGCCTCACGGGCCACAAAAGTTATTGGAAAATGTAAAAAATTAAAAAAAATTAAAAGTACAAAAAAATAGAGCAAAAACATGTGGTGTACATAGCAATTTACTGGTAATGAATTCCAGATTTTGGGGCCCTTTATGTGCATAGAATTTTTACACAGGGTGATATGGACATGGGGTATATCAAAAAGTGATCTGTGTCTTGTGTTAGAATGGGGTACTATAGTATAGGTATTACTGGTGCTACAAGCTGCCACTGGCTGTGTTATTACATAAGAGTGACTTGTTTCTACATTGAGTGCTTGCTACATAATTATATATATATAGACATTCATAAGAATGTTCAGAAAGAAGAGATATAGGTGTGGGAAGTCAGGTGAACATATTTCTAATGAAATTCTATGGTAGAATCTCATAGTGAGCCACCAAAATAGAGTGAATAATTGAAAATACTCACAGAAGACCCAGTAGGTAATTAAGTTTGTTTAGGTACTGGTTCACGTAAGTACAGTTACATAAATTTCGGTGACTACAATTATCATACACAGTAACATGTGTAAATTACCCCAGGATAACAAAAAAAAAAAAAAAAAAAAAAAAAATGCCAGGTAGCCTGCAGGATGTACAAAACATTTTAATAAAAATACAAAGTGATGTACATGTCTTACTCATCAACGTTTTGACATTGCATACCATGTATAATATGAAATAAAGTAGAGAATAAGTTTATTTAGATACAGGTACACAAAGTACAATTATCATACCTAGCAACATACAGTGGACCCCTGGTGTTCGTTATTTATTCGTTCCAGAATGCTGTTCAAGTGCCATTACCAAACGAATTTATTCCCATAAGGAATAATGTAAATTAGACTAGTCCTTTTAGACCCCCAAAAATACACTTACATAATTGTTTGAGTTTGGAGCATAACGAACACAGGGGGATAACCCAAAAAGTCAAAGCTATACTGTACCAATATAAAGAATTCACTTCGTCTGACTTTTTGGGGGGTTATCCTAGGTAATTTGCATATGTTATACCCCTCAAGGGAGGTTCCTTGATGCTGGTGAGGGGCTCTGTATCTAGGGAATTGGATCTGTGCTCCAGTTCCCTGAATTGAGCCTGAATACCTTCCATCCCCGCCCCCACAGATGATGTATAATTCCTACGGGTTTAGTGCTCCCCATTATTATAATAATACATATGTTTTATGCAATAATCACAAACAAGAGCTACAAGATGCAAAATCACAGGGGGGATTGAATGATACCTCTAGGCCTTTCATGTTGCAATCAACACATCAGGAGCCTGCAATGTTACAGAAATGAGTAGAAAGTCCAAGCACTTAGTTCCTCTGAACTAATCTGCTTGGACTTCCTACTCATTTCTACAACACTGCAAGCAACTGATTATTTTTTATTTGCAACGAGCTATCATTCAACTCCCCTTGTGGTTGTTTTGCATATGTTACTATCCTCCCAACATCCCCCCAATGAAAAGTATGGGCACCACAAGTATGATATGAGACAACACAAGTGTCAGGGGCCCAAGACTGTTCAACTGTCTCCCAGCATACATAAAGGGAATTACCAATAGACCCCTAGCTGTCTTCAAGAAGGCACTGGACAGACACCTAAAGTCAGTATTTGACCAGCCAGGCTGTGGTTCATATGGTGGTTTGCGTGCAGCCAGCAGTAACATTCTGGTTGATCAGGTCCCGATCCACCACAAGGCCTGGTCATGGACCGAGCCGCGGGGCGTTGACCCCCAAAACCCTCTCCAGGTATGTATGATAATTAATAATAATATCTTTATTCCTACAAGTACATGTACAAGGTATACAGATCTAGCTGACATCAATAACATACTATACACAAAGCCGCTTGTTATGCAGAATACTTCGGGCAAATTAAGTCAGTTTTGTCCCCAGGATGCGACCCACACCAGTCGACTAACACCCAGGTACCCATTTTACTGATGGGAAACATAGACAACTGGTGTACAGAAACACGTCCAATGTTTCTACCCTCGCTGGGAATCGAACCAGGACACTCACCGTGTGAAGAGAGAGCTTTACCCACCAGGCCAGGGGCACCGGTAATGTAAGAATTGTAGACACCTTAATTTGTGTAACTGTACTCGTGTACCTTTACCTAAATAAGTCACTTTTTTTTGGATTACTCTAGGTAAGTTACACGTTAAACTATGTATGATAATTGTACTTGTGTACCTACCAGTACCTAAATAAACTTGTATTTACTCAAACACCACAATGAGACGGCAATCAAAACTCTTCAATGTTAGTTAAACCTGTGCATGATACACCTTCATTACCATTCTGGAAGCTACACTAATGACCCATGATTGAAATTACCCGATGCACTTGTGTAATCCGAGTGACATTGTTAATATAAGAAGTTTTTTTGAGAACCCGACGCAGTAAGACCGCCACCGCCGCCATCACTCCAGCGCTTGTTGTTAAGCTTCAACAAGACTCATTCTTATTTACACCCACAAAACATTGTGGCAAAATACCATAACTTTGCTCGTTATATATATAATAATGATTTTAATGATAGTAATAATCTTTATTTATACACGTACATGATACATCTTATACAGACCTAGCGACATCAATGACATATACTATATAGAAAGTCCCTTATGCAAAGCATTTTAGGCAACTCAGGTTAATTTTGTCCTTAGATGCCACCTACACCAATCCACTAACACCCAGGTACCTACTTACTGCTAGGTGAACAGGGACAGCAGGTGTAAGGAAACATGCCTAATATTTCCGCCCGTGCCGGGAATTGAACGGTGGACACTTAGTGTGTGAGGCGAGAATGTTGCCTACCGAGCTACGGTAAGATTACCTATTATTATTATTATTATTATTATTATTATTATTATTATTATTATTATTATTATTATTCTTATTATTATTATTATTATTATTATTATTATTATTATTATTATTATAACGGGGAGCACTAAACCCGTAGGGATTATACAGCGCCTGTAGAATGGGCGGGGATGGAAGGTATTCAGGATCAATTCATGGAACTGGAGCACAGATCCCATTCCCTAGATCAAGAGCCCCTCACCAGCGTCAAGGAACCTCCCTTGAGGGGTAAGATTACCTAGTTTACCTAGAATAGTTCACCTGACACCCACAACGTTAAGTAGTATGTAAGACTACCTAGAATAGGTCACTTTATTATCCTAGGTAATTTACACGTATGTTAATATGAGAGACAATTGTAATCATTCATAAATTATGCAAAATTTTACCTAAATGAATTTACTTCTTACTTGCCTATTTACTTAGTTGCCCGAAATGCTTTGCAAATACAAATACAATTTTTTTTATTTCTTTATGCGGCGCAAAATTAATGTAGTTTACATGTAATAAAACATTGGAAGGCACAAGGGAAAGCTCTCTTAAAACCATAGCCTGGTGGCCAAAGCTCTCGCTTCACACGGCGAGGGCCTTTGTTCAATTCCCAGCCAGGGCAGAAACATTGGGCGTGTTTCTTTACACCTGTTGTCTATGTTCCCCATCAGTAAAATGGGTACCTGGGTGTTAGTCGACTGGTGTGAGTCGCATCCTAGGACACTGACCTAATCTGCCCGAAATGCTCAGCATAACAAGGGACTATCTATATAGTAGTATGTCACTGATGTCAGCTAGGCCTGTATACCATGTACATGTACTTGTAGTAAATAAAGATATTATTATTATTAAATATATATATATATATATATATATATATATATATATATATATATATATATATATATATATATATATATATATATATATATATATATATATATAATACATATATATATATATATATATATATATATATATATATATATATATATATATATATATATATATATATATATATATATATATATATATATATATATATATATATATATGTCGTGCCGATTAGGTAAAACTTGCGATTTTGGCTTAAATAGCAACGCTCACCTTGCCATATAAGACAAGTGAAAATTTGTGTATGCAATAATTTCGCCAAAATCATTCTGAACATAACGAAAAAATATATTTCACTGTGTTTGTTTATTATTAAATTATTGTAAACGTATCTAAAATATATTTAGTTGGGTTAGGCTAAATTAAATTGCGCTTGTTGTAATAAGGTTAGGTAGGTTTTCAAAGTTTCTCTTGGTACAAAATTATAAATTCTTACATTAACATAAATGAAAAAATATATCTTTAAACGTATAAGAGAAAATTTTAGAAAGGACTTAATTTTAGATGAGTTCTTGCTAATTGACCAGTTTTACCTAATCGGCACGACATATATATATATATATATATATATATATATATATATATATATATATATATATATATATATATATATATATATATATATATATATATTTATGCAAATATCGCAAACCAAGCGACACAGGATGCAAAACAACCACGGGGGAGTAGAATGATAGCTCTAGGCCTTTCGTGTTGCAATCAACACATCATCAGGAGCTTGCAAAATTGCAGAAAAGAGGAGGATGCCCAAGCAAGTACGTTCCCACAGGACCGTCTTCACTGAATATATGTATATATATATATATATATATATATATATATATATATATATATATATATATATATATATATATATATATATATATATATATATATTATATAAAACAACCACTATGAAAAATAGAGGAATTCAAGCGCTTTCGTGACTATTCACATTATCATAGTTCCTTGATAATGTGAATAGTCACGAACCTTGAATCCTCTATTTCATAGTGGTTGTCTTGCATATTTTGATATCACCTGATTACTGTGATCTTTTGCATATATATATATATATATATATATATATATATATATATATATATATATATATATATATATATATATATATATATATATATATATATATATATATATATATATATATGGGGAAAAATGCAACACGTTTCCTTAAAGAATTGGGTTCCAGACTCATCGAGACCACCAGGAACCCTAGGGCAGCCACTTTCATGTTCCAGCGCCTCAGCCTGGCCATCCAGAGGGGAAATGCGTGCTGCATACTGGGCTTGCGTCCGGCTTCAGAGAAGCTGGAGGAGATTCATAATCTTTGATATATTGTACCAATGTATTCATGTTCATGTTTGTGTTTTCTGTCAATGTATTCTATTAATAAAGCACTCATATACATATATAGGGAGTGGTGGAAGAAAATATTCTAACAGCTCCGGGGAGAACCTCGAGTTCTCCCTGAGGTACGTTTATTGTCTTCTCTGAGAATGAGGGTTCCCAGTAAAGTTCTAGAGGTGGTATCTCCCTATATTTTTTAATATATATATATATATATATATATATATATATATATATATATATATATATATATATATATATATATATATGTCGTGCCGATTAGGTAAAACTGGTCAATTAGCAAGAACTCATCTAAAATTAAGTCCTTTCAAAAATTTTCTCTTATACGTTTAAATATATATTTTTTTCATTTATGTTAATTTAAGAATTTATAATTTTGTACCAAGAGAAACTTTGAAAACCTACCTAACCTTATTACAACAAGCGCAATTTAATTTAGCCTAACCCAACTAAATATATTTTAGATACGTTAACATTAATTTAATAATAAACAAACACAATGAAATATATTTTTTTCGTTAGGTTCAGAATGATTTTGGCGAAATTATTGCATACACAAATTTTCACTTGTCTTATATGGCAAGGTGAGCCTTGCTATTTAAGCCAAAATCGCAAGTTTTACCTAATCGGCACGACATATATATATATATATATATATATATATATATATATATATATATATATATATATATATATATATGTCGTGCCGATTAGGTAAAACTGGTCAATTAGCAAGAACTCATTTAAAATTAAGTCCTTTCTAAAATTTTCTCTTATACGTTTAAAGATATATATTTTTCATTTATGTTAATGTAAAAATTTATAATTTTGTACCAAGAGAAACTTTGAAAACCTCCTAACCTTATTACAACAAGCGCAATTTAATTTAGCCTAACCCAACTAAATATATTTTAGATACGTTAACATTAATTTAATAATAAACAAACACATTGAAATATATTTTTTTCGTTATGTTCAGAATGATTTTGGCGAAATTATTGCATACACAAATTTTCACTTGTGTTATATGGCAAGGTGAGCGTTGCTATTTAAGCCAAAATAGCAAGTTTTACCTAATCGGCACGACATATATATATATATATATATATATATATATATATATATATATATATATATATATATATATATATATATATATATATATATATATATATATATATATATATAATTACAATAAAAATTAAATGCTAAACCTACAAGGGTCATGTTTATATATAAGAAACATTTTTATTTATTATTTTTTTTTTACGTGTCAACAACGACGGGGTTTCCTTTTGAATATATGCCGAGTCGTTTGCTTACGTAGGGAGTGATTTTCGTGTGCAGATTTGGGGATAATCCCTCTATGATTTTTCCAAGTGTAAATTATCATGTATCTTTCTCACCTGCAGTCCAGGGAGTACAAATCCAGGAACTTCAACCGTTCCTTGTAATTTAGGGGCTTTATCGCACTTCAACGTGCCGTGAAAGTTCTCTGTATATTCTCAAGGTCTGCAATTTCGCCTGCCTTGAAAGGGGCCATTAGTGTACAGCAATATTCCTGCCCCCTCATGGGAGGTTTCTTGACGCTGGTGAGGGGCTCTTGATATAGGGAATTTGATCTGTGCTCCAGTTCCCTGAATTAAGCCTGAATACATTCCATCCTTCCCCACAGGCACTGTATAATCCTACAGGTTTAGCGCTTCCCCATGATTATACATGAGCATGACCTGTTTATTTTTGTTTTCTAGCAAAATTGGATAAGCCATTGACAGCTTCTGCTGTATTAGCAGAGTTTCTTTTGCACACATAAAGGCTGCGCATCCTATCTGCTTTCTGATCATTGTTCGTTAGTTTGATATCTTTATTATGCACCCCATACCCATCCTGTGGGCGGTAGTCAAAAGATTACAGAGGTACATAATGGGTCCAGGGACTGAACCTCAAAGTTTGATAGCTGAGCAAGTTACAAAGGTAATGAACTCAGATGGTCACAATCATGACAAGTTACAAAGGTATTTGCAGATTACAGAGGTATATATAGGGTCCAGAGACTGGGCCCCAAAGTTTTTATAGCTGAACAAGGTACAATGGTAATTAATTCACTAGTTACAAGGTAATGAATCATGTAAGTAAATTTACTTACGTCTGTACATGGTTGCAATCATGAACAAATTATAAAGCAATGAGCAATCTATTAGTCTACACCCAGCCACAACTGTAATGAGTTATTGGTGCAAATTTTAATTGTTGGGTCACACACACACATATACACACACATACATGTATATACATACACACATACACATACACACATATATACATACACACACACACACGTGTCAATGCTTTATTTACAGGGAGCAAAGTCAGGGTATTTTTCCAGAATGGTCTGTAATATACCACTGTGGATAAAATACTTTGACATATCTTGAACATTTCTGAGTGAGTAGTCTCTGAATTCATTAATTTTATCGCACTCCAGTACATAATGACGCAGGGTGTGACAATAATCCAACTGGCAAAGTTCTCATAAGATCAGTCAGACGAAATAGGGCTGTTTTTTTTTTTTTGTCGATATCGTATTGTCTAAAATGGTTTTAGGTAAGTAGTGTTGCTGGCTTATCATGGAAACCATTACTGTTATTAATATTAATTGTATTAATTATTATTATTATTATTTAAGAAAGGAGAGCTAAACCCTGGGGAATGGGAGGCACTCACGTTTTTTTTCAGTTCAAATTCAATTCAAGAATTTATTTCTTTGCATATTATACAATGTAGTTTACATGTAGTAAAATACTGTTAAGCATATATGAGGATTTCTGGCAAAGAAGAGGAGCTCGGATCAAGAGCCCCCTCACCGGCTTCCAGGAGCCTCCCTTTAAGGTGGTGGAAATCGGATGACTGTCCTTGAAGAAACTCTTGACAGCTGTTTTGTTCTACGCAATATGCACTAGAGCGTAGATAATATTTAATATATGTATATGTATATATGGGGTGGTAGAAGATTAGTGCTTATATGTATTCTAGGATCTCTAGACTCTTCCTAAAAGACACTTACTTCTCTGAGGCTAAGGAACTCCATATATTGCATTAGAGGTGGACCAGTATGTATATATATATATATATATATATATATATATATATATATATATATATATATATATATATATAGTGTAAGCGCTCCTCTGGCAAGACAGTGATGGAGTGAATGATGAAAGTTTTTCTTTTTCAGGATACCCTGCCTTGGTGGGAGAAGGCCGATGTGTTAATAAAATACACACACACACACACACATATATATCAGTAGAGGCCACTGAAGAGGCGGGGCCAGGAGCTATGAATCGACCCCTGCAACCACAACTAGGTGAGTAAATACACACACACACAAAAGCTGAGTCTCGACCCCTGCAACCACAATTAGGTGAGCACACACACACACACACGCACTACGAGGAGAGGTTAAGAGAAATCGACCTGACGACACTGGAGGACAGGAGAGATAGGGGGGACATGATAACGACATATAAAATACTGACAGGAATTGACAAGGACAGAGACAGAATGTTCCAGAGATGGGACACAGCAACAAGGGGACACAGTTGGAAGTTGAAGACTCAGATGAATCACAGGGATGTTAGGAAGTATTTCTTTAGTCACAGAGTGGTTAGGAAGTGGAATAGTTTGGGAAGCGATGTAGTGGAGGCAGGATCCATTCATAGCTTTAAGAAGAGGCATGATAGAGCTCATGACGCAGGGAGAGAGACCCAGTAGCGGCCAGTGAAGAGGCGGAGCCAGGAGCTATGAATCGACTCCTGCAACCACAACTAGGTGAGTACACACACACACACACATACATACATACATACAGTTCCTTGATAATGTGAGAAATCACGAAAGCATTTGGAATTCCACTATTTTTTTCACATATAAAAGTAGGAGTGAGGTTGTTGCAGTTGAAAAGGTTATCTGTACTGTGATAATAACATGTTTCTGACGTGTTTCTTTCATGTTTCTGGAGTCACCTTTCCTCGGTGGGGGATGAAAATTATGGATTGAATCAACTTAGTTTTTAAAACTGTTAGGGACTATATAATAAAAATTAATACAGAAACTTTTCAAAAAGGTATAGGGAAGTATGCAAAAAGTAGTGTTGCAGAATTAAGATAGTAAGATGTAACGTTTAATTTTCAACTTCCTTATCGCTCTGGTAATGGAAGTCTGGTACCCTTCACCTGTATTAATAAAACTGGCAAATTGGCCCAATAATTTTTTTTTTCTTTTAAGGTAAGATGTACGAGCGTTGAAAGTTTGAGGCCGATATAAAGTGATACTTTTAAGTTATTTCAAGGAAACCAATATCCCAGTTTATTCAATATAACTGTCAAATTCACACCTTTACAACTCAAAACCTGTCTGAACCTTCCATTAAGTTTGATACATCAGTCTCAAGAGTTTGAAGCCAATTAGATTATTTTTATTATAATCATGGGGAGCGCTAAACCTGTAGGATTATACAGCGCATGTGGGGGAAGGAGGTGGAAGGCATTCAGGCTCAATTCAGGGAACTGGAGCACAGATCCAATTCCCTAGATCAAGAGCTCCTCACCAGCGTCAAGGAACCTCCCTTGAGGGGAAGCCAATTAGGAGAGGCATTTTCAAGTTATCACACAGAAACCAGTTTTCCTATTTATTATCATGGGGAGCACTAAACCCATAGGGATTATACATTGCCTTTGAGTGGGGGGAAAATGGATGAATGAATTAAGCCTGAAGGGATTCATGCTTAATTAAGGGAACTGGAGCATAGAGCCAATTCCCTAGATCAAGAGCCCCTCAAAAGAATCAAGAAACCTCCCTTGACTGGAATTTATTTAATAAAATTAACAGTAGTACTTCCACACTCAGTAATAGTACGAACGTTTCCTTGTACAGTATGTTGTCTGTAACATCTCACAGGATCTCACTTTCAAGGATCACATCTGCTAAGAAAATGATGGGATGGATAATGAGAACCTTTAAAACTAGGGATGCCAAGCCCATGATGATCCTCTTCAAATCACTTGTTCTCTGTAGGCTGGAATATTGCTGTACACTAATGACACCTTTCAAGGCAGGCGAAATTGCAGATCTAGAGAATGTACAGAACTTTCACGGCACACATAAATATGATACAGCACCTAAACTACTGGGAATGTTTGAAATCCTTTGATTTGTATTCCCTGGAACACAGTCGAGAAAGATACATGATAAATTACACTTGGAAAATCCTAGATGGGCTAGTCCCAAATTTTCACATGAAAATTACTTCCTATGAAAGCAAAAGACTGGGCAGGAGATGCAACATTATCCCAATAAAAAGCAAGAGCGCCACAAGTATGCTAAGAGACATCACAATTAGTGTCAGGGACCCAAGACTGTTCAACTGCCTCCCAACATACATAGGGGGATTACCAAAAGACCCCTGGCTGTCTTGAAGAAGGCACTAGACAGGCACCTAAAGTTAATGCGTACCTGATCAGCCGGGCTGCGGTTTGTATGTCAGTCTGCGTGCAGACCAGCAGTAACAGCCTGGTGGATCAGACCCTGATCCACCAGGGGCCTGGTCACAGATCAGGCCGTGGGGGTCATTGATCCCCGAAACCCTCTCCAGGTATACTCCAGGTTTTATTCCTCTTTTGATCTTGGTTCCTCCCTATTCACATTACTACTCTTCATCTAACCAATGTTAACCTATGCATGTCACTGTGAATGCTGTTATCTTCCTCATTCATTTTCTCCAGTATTTCATTTATATACTTTACACTGTATCAGGAACAGTACCCTTCAAAGGGATACCTTGATGCTGGTAAAGGGCTCTTGATCTAAGAAATTAGAGCTCTCCCCTTCCTTGGATTGAACCTTCCATTCTGGGGCACTGTATGTCTCTGTCGGGTTTAGTACCTCTCCACGATTACAGCATAATCAGGAACAACAGTGATACTTGGTGGGGACTCCATATATAACTTGTGCCTCCTTTCTATTACTGTACCCAGTTTGTGCATCAGTCTTCTGAGTGGGACTACATCAAATGATTTCCTATGGTCTAGGAAAGTACACTCTCCCTATCTCTCCTGCTTTATTTCCTTCATTATGTCCTAAAATTAGTCATTAGCCAGAATAGTAATCATCAGAACCGGTCTTGTATACTGTGGGTAAGGCAAGTCATATAACCTATGTTCAGAGATTATCTATTGGAATAATAATGTAGAGGACCATCTTTTACACAGTAAGTCATCAAAGTAAAAGAAAATTTACATTTGCTATAGCAAAAACATATTTTCAATATTAATAAAAACAAATTATTGCTGTGAAATAAGATAGAGCATTATTATAATCATAACTAAGTGCTAAACCCATAAGGGTCATAAAGCTTGAGATAGAGCAAATGTCCCTTCTTGCCTCTCAGGTGAGTGCCCATGTATGTTCCTGTTTACTGTCTTGGATTATGTTGGCTTAATCTTTAAATAATTGTTTACCCCAGACTGTAGCAAGTAGTAACTAGGAGCTAACATATGAAACTTTGTTCTGCAGGCATAAAGGCTTGGAAAAATGTTACAAGGCAGAACTGTAGCAAATCAAGTTTTATTTTGGCCAAAACAGCCAAAGGAGGCTATTAAACAATTATATATATATTTGGCTTTATTAAAAATATGCATATTACACAATAAATTAACTAAATATATATGTACAAGTCTATCCAAACCATTCATTAAAGGGAGTTATAACTGTAAAAATTACATGCCCTTACCAGCAATGGCAGCTACCAGAGCCGACCATCAAGAGCCTGTCAACTACCTGAGTCAAGTTGCTTCCCAAGGCAGTTACAGCCATGAGCAGGAAGCCCTAGTCGAATTATCTCATTTGCTTAAGAATTACTCAATTGGAAATTAGGCGCCAGCGCCACCTCATGGGTCACAAGATGAGTTTGGAAGCTTCACTGTCTATTTGAATTTGAGGCAGTTTCCATTTGAGAAGGTCAGTTTACCTGTGGAAATAATACACACATACACACACACACTTGTTTTGTTATCTAAGCTCAAAATATTTGGTGCAAAGACCAAACATAAGCATCCGTTTTATAAATGAATCAAAGATAGATTCACTTATTAATAATTACTAGAATTTTGATTATGCAGATTCTGACCATAGGCCTTCAGTTTTCTTAAGATCCAGGTTTTAAAAGCAGGCTACAAAAGTACAGTGGTACTCCGGGTTTCGTACAGCTCCCAACTCGAACAATTATGTAAGTGTATTTTTGTAAGTGCTTTTGTAAGTGTATTTTTGGGGTTCTGAAATGGACTAATCTAATTTACATTCGTCCTTATGGGAGCAAATTCGTTCGGTAACGGCACTCGAACAGCCTTCTGGAACGAATTATTGACAAAATCCGGGGTACCACTGTAGTACATATATGTAAATTTTACAATGCCTTAATATAAAGTTGAAAAGATTTTTTTTTTCAACACGTTGGCTGTCTCCCACCTAGGCAGGGTGACCCAAAAAAGAAACACTTTCATCATCAGTGTAATATATATACCCTTATTGGCTTCAAAATAATTTTTTTTTTTTCAACAAGTCGGCTGTCTCCTGAGGTAGGGTGACCCAAAAAGAAAGAAAATCCCCAAAAAGGAAAATACTTTCATCATTCAACACTTTCACCTCACTCATACATAATCACTGTCTTTGCAGAGGAGCTCAGATACGACAGTTTAGAAGTCCCTCCAAACTGCCAATATCCCAAACCCCTCTTTTAAAGTGCAGGCATTGTACTTCCCATTTCCAGGACTCAAGTCCAACTAAATCAATTAGCTGGTTTTCCTGAATCCCTTCACAAAATATTACCCTGCTCACACTCCAACAGCTCGTCAGGTCCCAAAAACCATTCGTCTCCATTCACTCCTATCAAACATGCTCACACATGCTTGCTGGAAGTCCAAGCCCCTCACCCTCAAAACCTCCTTTACCCCCTCCCTCCAACCTTTTTGAGGACGACCCTTACCCCGCCTTCCTTCCCCTATAGATTTATATGCTTTCCAAGTCATTCTACTTTGATCCATTCTCTCTAAATGACCAAACTACCTCAACAACCCCTCTTCAGCCCTCTGACAAATACTTTTAGTAACTCCACACCTCCTCCTAATTTCCACACTCCAAATTTTATGCATAATATTTACACCACACATTGCCCTTAGACAGGACATCTCTACTGCCTCCAGCTGCCTCCTTGCTGCAGCATTTGCAACCCATGCTTCACACCCATATAAGAGTGTTGGTACCACTATACTTTTGTACATTCCCTTCTTTGCCTCCATGGATAACGTTTTTTGTCTCCACAGATACCTCAATGCACCACTCACCTTTTTTCCTTCATCAATTCTATGGTTAACCTCATCCTTCAAAATAATGTTCCCTATAAAAAAACGGGTGAAGAACTACAAACTGCTGCTTCTAATACATTTTGTACATACAGGCAAACCATATCATTGGACTACATGTGGCCATAGGATAACATTCATGACCATAATTCACAATTTTAAAAATGGCCTCTGTTCGGCTATTGCATGCAAGTCAACATGACCTATTCAAATTATATTGCATATCATTAATGTCATTGTTAAACAATAGGAATGTTTGGAGTGTCATCTGAACTGTGATGTTGGCATCCTTCTAGCAAGACAGTGATTGAATGAGTGACAGTGAAAATGTTGACTACTGTGTCGGGTCACCTTACCTTGGTGGGAGACTGCCAGTGTCTAAAAGAAAAAAAATCTAACATAACTGTTACATGCTGCCACTACATTTGTGGAGCATTGTAGAAATATTTCATAGATTTGTTACTTGTACTACCTATATGAAAAGCAAACCCAGTATACCTTATATCTAAAAAACATGAATCAATTGTAGCCTGCCTATAAAGAATGGATACTGTATTAAACTTATTTGATTAGATACCTTATATCTACATAATCTTTATCATGGATATTAAACTTTTGATGAATACTTACATCTCGTTAGTCAATCTTTAATGGAGTAAAGTAGGGCCCCAACTTTTTTATGTAAATGAGTTCCCAAAATTTACCTCTCGGAACTTATTTTTCACAGACACCTATGTTATAATCGTTGATGCGTTCCTGAGACATAATATTGCAAATTTAAATTCATTTATTTTTTAAACAGAAATGTTTACCCTATAGTATTTTACATTCAGTAATGCTGCTTTTCACTTACAATAGTATTAAACATTTGTTTATATAATGTATACATGTTTGTTAAATAGAATGGAGCTACAATACAGTACATAGCACAGTACAGAAGGGTATGGGTGGGCAGCAGTTGAGCTATCTCCAATAGAGGGTGGAGGATAGGAGGGGGTGAAGAGGAAAGGGGCAGGGGCATGGGGAAGGGAGGGGAAGAGGGTTGGGGGTAGGGAAGGTAGTGGTGAGTATAGTTGTGTGAGGGAAGGCATGGTATGAGGTCCCACACCTCTACTGAACATGTCCAGTAAGCAAGAACACTAAATTTCCACAGCCTAACTAAACATAATTATTTAATCTTTACTTCAAAACCAATCATTACCAAAAAAAACAAAGTATCCATGGTTTAATTCAACCTTGAAAAAAATATAGTATTTTTTAAATCTATAGTTCTTTATCAATACGTCTATGCAAATGTGAGAGCTAGCTAGCTCTCCCCCTCCTCTCTCTGTCAGTCAATCAGAATGATTTAAGTCGGGGGCCTTACTGCACTTGGTTATCTAATGAATATTGTGCAAACACTTACATTACTGACTATTGTGTATTCTTATTATTACTATTATTATTTTATTTAGGGGGATGTGCTAAACCTGTGGAAGTCTTTGTGGTCTTGTATATCAACACTTGGCAAATATTCACTCATTAACCAAAAAAATATATAAAGGGGGGGGGGAGCAGGGCAGGATAACTTAGCCTAGGTAGTTTAAATGACTTAAAAATTAATGTTTTTAAGAGAAGAAAATATCATTCTATCACAAATTAGAAAATTATATTAACAATACAATGATCAAAATTAATTTTGTGTATATTAACAAAAACAAAGAGAGATGTTAAACTGTGAACATCCTACCCTTTGTTAATGTTATAAATACATAACTATGAGATGACAGATGTTTGGTAGTAAGACACTTTCAGTGGAAACCTTTTAGTAATACATTTCATCTGTGTACTGAAACTGGTTAGCTGGACTCGAGTCCTTGAGGTGGAAAGTACAGTGCCTGAACTCTGAAGGGGGTGTGAGGATATTACAGTTTGAAGGGACATTTGTATTATGTCATCACAGTTCTGGCAAAACAACGATTGAATAAATGATGTCAAATGTGTTTCCTTATTAATTTTTTTTTTTTTTTTGGGGGGGGGGTCACCCTACCTTGCGGGAGACAGCTGATGTGTTAAAAAAATGAAAAAAAAAAAAAAATCACCCATTGAGCAAAATACTCTATTAACAAAAGGTTTCTTTGCTGAAAGTCTTTTTCCTGCTGCATTAATATTAATAGAAAAACTTATAAATAATCAGAGTTGAATACATAAATAAAGACTAAAGTTGTGATATGTGCATTAATGTATAACTTAAAAAAAAAAAAAATGTCGCTAGCAAGTCTGAAGAAGCATTATGTATTGAAGAGGAAAATACAGGCAAAGAAAAACAAAAAATAGTTCAATGATGTGTAAACATAATGAAAGACAATAGATAAAATAAATTGTTACATGTTAATTTCTGCCCTATTTCCTTTACAAATCTAAGACTATAGCTGCCTACTATTCAAAGCTTAACATAATGCATACACTGGAAACGCATTGACCAACATCTGCTGTACATATATTTGGTAAGAGAAATTAAGATTACATAAAATTATTTTGGGGGTTGATGGCAAGAACAGTTAAGAGTACACACTGGTTAACTATAGTACACACTAGTTAACTACAGTACACACTAGTTAATTACAGTACACACTGGTTAACTACCACGGTGGTAGTCATATTAGTACTGTACTCAGCACATGCATGACAACAAGTCAAAATTATATCCTGTTAAAAAAAAAAAAAAACATAGTACAGGTGGGGTTACAACCCATGGCAAGTGAATCGTAAAACTCCAGGCCAGTGGCTTACACACTGGCCTGGAGTTTTACCACTAACTCACCATGGGTTCAAATCCCACCTGTTCCATGGTTTGTTGGCAATCGTGTTATGATGATTTCGTGAGTCATCATATCCTGTTTTTACATTACCTTTGCCAGCCACTAAGTCAGATTAGAAGATAGATGAACTATTTACAAAGGCTGTGGGATGAAGTGATCCATGAACCACTGATCTCATATACTATATATATAGAAGCAGGTAGAATTATTGAGCAATTCATGCTTTTACAGCAAGAAAAACATTTTACTCTCCTTCTAATGGCACTGATTTTTTTTTAGGGTAAGGAAAATAGCCGGAATAAGAATGAGGTAAGAGAAAAGGAAAGAAAAAGAAAAGCATCAGTATTGATGTACAGTGGACCCCCGAGTAACGAGCACCCCGGAAATCGTACAGTTATGTAAGTATAATATTGTAAGTGCTTTTGTAAGTATATTTTTGGGGGTCTGAAATGGACTAACCTACTTGACATTATTTCTTAAGGGAGTAAATTTGTTCGGTAATGGCACTTGAGCAGGCTTCTGGAATGAATTTTGCTCGTTACTCGGGGGTCCACTGTATTTATGCTATGCAAGACCCAGATCCTGAGGACATTTTTAGTCATTTAACCCAGGATAACCAACAGAGCTAAATATTATGGTATGGCTTATTTCCCTTTGGGTTCTCTCCTAAGATGTGACCTACATACAATGACTAACACCCATGTATTTACTGCATTTACTTCTAGGCAAGCATGGGCAATGGGCATAAGAAGACTTGCCAATATGTTTTGTCCAGCCAGGGAACCGAACCCAGTTCCCTTTAGTTGTGAGCTAAATGCTCTCAAGAATGTAGTTTCAGTTTCTCTTATGGCATGTTAACACATCAATACTGTTTAATTTTAGTGTAACATGACATTACTTGAGTGGCTGGCAACACAGAAGATAATTGTATATACAGTACGTACTATAAAAACTTCACAAATGTTAGAAAGACTATTTTTAAAGGCAGTATACAATTAGCTGAGGCACTGTCTGATGACATACATTATGTATGTACTTTTGAGAACTAGTCCAGGTAGGCAACTCTCTTGTACAGCCTCAATAAGAGAGGAGAAATATGTGAGCCTTCATCAGCTCCTAAGTTTATGCTGTGGCTGCTTTCAATGAGACTTCTTTTTTTTCTTGCTTTATTTGTACCTTCTTTTTGGTCACTGTTCTCCACAGTTTGTGTTTTATTTGTGATTTTATCATCGATATGGACATTACTGTTTTTATTCAGTTCTGTCTTACTAATTTTATCTTCTTGCTGATCAATAACCTCGTCATTCTTTATTTTATCTTCCACTTGGGCTGTGTCCTCTTCACAATTTACTTTTTCTTGAACTTTCTCTTCATCTTTTTCATGAAGATTATTTTCATCCTTATTTTTCTTTGAGACATTCTGTTTCTCCTCTCCTAGGGTTGTGTTCTCAGCATGTGCCATCGTCCTTGGCTGTCGACGAATGCCATCTGTCTGACCGGCACCTCCATTATGAAGTAAGTTTTCAGGTTGCTCAAGCAAACCCATCCTTTTCAGGGCAAAATTTGTGATGGTGTCAGACTGGTCTGCCTGCAGCTTCTTCAGCTCCTCTGCATTTTGTGACAGGAGAGCAACATTGTTGTAGTCATTTACGCCAGATAGAGTCAGCTGAGCAGCATTGATTTTGCGATAGCTGAGAGCCATGGGGAGGTTGGCATCGTAGCTCAGGGGAGAATTTTCACAGTTGACATAGTACCACCAGTTGCACTGCAAGATGGACTGGTCAAACAGGGTCATGTTTGGGCAGAGGAAACTGGTCATAGTGTTGCCCATGGCTGCGGGAAGACACAAGTGGAACACCTGGAGAAAAAAAAGAAGTAAATACACAGTTTTTAACACTATGATAATGTTAGATATACATTAATAGTAAACTAGAAATATATACACAAATTATGAAAATATAAATGTAATCATGTATGCATATAGTATTCATATACAGAACCTATGAATAGTCTGAATAGATATTTTCAGCTAACATGGGTAAAAAATATGAAATGCTAAGTAACAGTTTACTTGCAATTATATGCGATACCACAAATTTTGTAATTTTATATAAAACTCAAACCCACGTTAATGAAAAGGTAGTGAACAAATCTACGAGTTTGCAAAAATATTTTACTACAGTAACTGATAAATGTGTAACTTAGTGTGTTGACAAAGAAGTTTCTTACTTTGCATCCCAGCTGTGTGTCAGCATAGATACCAGGCAAATATTTTTGTTCCTCACAGAAGAACTTAGTCCTGGTTAGTTCAACATGAGCATTGACCTTGTGGAAGGCCCCAGGTGAGTACCCTGGTGGATGAAATTCTTCAGGAGCCTCGCGCACGATAAACATCTTGGCAGCGAAGGATGGAACGTGATCTGTATCTGCTGGCGTGTTGGAGTCCAACTGTTGAAAGGAAGGAACACCTTTACCCAAATGAAGAAGAAAAGGAAGACATGTTTAGGGTTAACCCAGGATTACCCAGAGAGTTCAAGTAGTATGGCACATACAACTTTTTTAATCTGTTAATATAATTACAGTAGATACTGCCCACCGTTTATTTAAGTTTAACCCAAACCAACTCTTTGAGTACTGTAGTTCCAATATGTTTACCTGGAGTTTACCAGGAGGGTGTTCCAGGGGTCATCGCCCTCACAGCCTGGTCCATGACCAGGGCTCACTGTGGTCTGTGGTATTCTTACATACAGTGGACCCCCGGATTTCGTACTGCTCCCAACTCGAACAATTATGTAAGTGTATTTTTGTAAGTGCATTTTTGGGGGTCTGAAATGGACTAATCTAATTTACATTCGTCCTTATGGGAACAAATTCGTTCGGTAACAGCACTCGAACAGCCTTCTGGAAAGAATTATTGATGAAATCAAGGGGTCCACTGTATTAGTATTTTTGTCCAGGATATGATTTCCAGTAGGACTGAAATTTTCTCATATATTGCAACTATAGTAACTTTATGAACTTCAGCTAAAAACTTAGAGAATATTTATTGAAACTTATCAAAATCAAATCAAATCAAATAAATTTATTTCTTTGCAAAGGTTACAATGTGTGTTTACATTTTATAATTTGATTGGTGCAAAGAAAGCCACTATCATGCCAAGGCATTACTTCTTCCTTGAGGCTGAGGGACTGATTACTTCGGAAGTACCTAATGCAGATTTGTGTTAAAATTGTAAGAAAAATGTGTTTAAAGTTCTAAAATGACTATACGAGAGTGCAACCTTTGAAATTCATATACGTACGTACTGAGAAAAGTTTTTTTTTTTTTTCAACAAGTCGGCCGTCTCCCACCGAGGCAGGGTGACCCAAAAAGAAAATCCCCAAAAAGAAAATACTTTCATCATCATTCAACACTTTCACCACACTCATACATAATCACTCTCTCTTCACGCACGGAGGGCCCGGGTTCTATTCCCGGCGGGGCGGAAACATTTCGAAGTGTTTCCTTACACACTCAGACACATACATACAACAGGCCTAGTGTCAAATCGACATGTGCCTAGGACAAAATGGTAACTGTCTTTGCAGAGGAGCTCAGATACGACAGCTGAGAATAGTCCCTCCCAGCTGTCACTATCCCAGACCCCTCCTTTAAAGTGCAGGCATTGTACTTCCCATTTCCAGGACTCAAGTCCAACTAAATCAATTAACTGATTTCCCTGAATCCCTTCACAAAATGTTACCCTGCTCACACTCCAACAGATCTTATATGTAGTAATTTATACAGGAGGAGGAGTTACTGGCCCCTTGCTCCTGGCATTTTAGTCGCCTTTTACAACATGCATGACTTATGTAGGAAGGATTCTTTTTCCACTTCCTCATGGATATGAAAGGATATAAATAAGAACAAGAGCTATTAAGAAAATAGCTAAAAACTCAGATAGGTGTGTATACATATGTGTGTACAGGCTTATATGGTGTGACTTAAGTGTAAGTAGAGGTAGCATGATGTTATCTTGCATGTTTATGAGACAGAAAAAAAAGCCTGCATGATGAAATATGAAGAACTCTTCATAGCCCATTAAAATAATTTAAGAATACATGTGGCTATTAAAGAACAAAAAGGCACAATACCGTGATGAGAACATTACACAAATAGCCCACACATAGGAGAGGGAAGCTTACGACGACATTTCAGTCCAACTTGGACCATTTACAGTCATGCTGAAAGGTCATCATAAGCTCCCCTCTCTTATGTGTGGGTTACATGAGGCTAATTTTGTTGTTTTTAGAAGATACAGGTTAAGATTCATGACATACCTTCAGTACTTCACCCAAGATGGGGCCAACTGTAGGACTGTGTGTAGGAGAAGGAGTGTGTGGTGGTGGTGGGGTATCATCATTGAAGAAGGCTGTGTGACTTCCATCATGACTAGGGAAGAAATGCTGATGCTGATTTTGAAAATGAGGCTGGCTATTGACAAAAAATTGACGTTGAGGTTGGAAATTCCCATGCAAAGGATTTTGTACAGGGACCCTCTGAAATCTTTGCCCAATGAATTTTTGTCGGCCATTCTGTCTAAATCCTGGAGGGTTTTGTGGGGGAGACTGACGACCAAATATTCCCACAGGACTGTGTCGACGGCTGGCTGGTAATGGAGGAGGCTGCAGTTTAAAGGCTGGACCAGGTCTGTAGAAAATGAAATATACCAAGTCAGTATCATCAAAATAATGATATACACTACGTATTGACAAGTAAATGAGAAATACATAAACATATGCAACAGTCGGGTATCCTTACTGCCAAACTGTATTGCCTGCTCCACAGGCTTCTTCAGTTAAAATACATAGGTGACATAAATACTGGAGACAGCAGGAGTAATGGTGAGGTAGGTATGAAGTAATCAGTCCCTCAGCCTCGAGGAAGAAATAAGTGTGAATTAATCATTTTCTCAGCTTCAAGGACGAAGTAAGTTTGAGGTAATCATTGATCAAGTTTTCAGCTCCATAGCTTCAGTCAAATCAGTTTTATGCTTAAGATTAAGAGTATTTTTCAATCATTGCATCACAAAGTATACAATAATCAGAGAGATCGTAGAATGATAATTTGCTTTGTTGTATCCAACATTGGCTCAAAAATTTCATGGACATATGAAATGCATGAGGATGATGCTGATATATTCCCATTTCTGACTGTTAGGCATTCTATATTTTACCTTTTTCTATACTCTATATAGTTGCTGTATGACCCCTTTGGGTTTACAGCTTCCCATGAATGTTACCATCATTATTATTATTGTATTATTATTATAATTTCATACTAGCTTAATACATACTCAATACCAAGACCACTATGTTTATTTGTTACTATACTCTATTTGACCAATGTGCATTAGTTATATACTTACCAAAACATCCCCTTACAACAGATATCAGTACTATAACTCACCACACTATACATGATATAACAAAATCACTATTTAACCTAAATGATGAATGATCACGTCGACCCTGATCTAAACCTATTTAATCGAACACCTATTCAAAATTTACTGGAAAATAACTGCCTCTACTACACAGCATCACAAGCCCACACTGTCCTAAACACTACTAAAAGTATAACAGTTCTTAACTACAATGTCCGATCCTTAAGCAAACACTATGATGACCTCCTTGCCCTCCTTGGTTCCCTAAAAACAACCTTCACATGTATTGTCCTTACTGAAACCTGGCTTAAGCAGGATACAATAGATATCTACTCGCTGCCAGGATACACAGCAATACACAACTGCAGACCACATCAAGCGGGGGGAGGTATTGCAATCTATTACTCTAATGAAATATCCTGCTGTGACACCAATTGCTATAATGATGAATATGGAAAATATATTTTTGCTAAATTTACTGCACAAAACCTTAAGACTCCCATAACCATCGGGGCCATTTACCGGATGCCTCATACAAACATCCCAAGTTTTAGCGATCAACTAAAAAAGCAAATAACAAACAACCAATTGAACAAACACCACCTTATCTTAGCTGGAGACTTCAACATCAACCTTGGCCTACCAGATGACCAGCCAGTAACCGATTTCATCAACAATATGAACAACACACTTCTCATACCAACAATAACCAAACCAACTAGGCTTACTGATACGAGTGCAACCATAATCGACCATATATGGACCAATATCCTAGCCCCCTTAAATCGGGATAATAACAGACAGCACCACAGACCACTACCCCACCTTCCTCTTAACAAACATTAGTAAACCGCCCTAGAATACACCAAAGTTTCATTCCGACTCCATGACCAAGCTTCAATAAATAACTTCACAACAGAGCTAGACACAGTTGACTGGGCTATAGAATTCCCAAATGCCAAGGGTATCGATGAGTGGACAGACACCTTTCTTAATAAATTACATAGACTATACAACAAACATTGTCCTATAAAAATGAAACAGATTACGAATAAACGGTTAGGCTGCCCATGGCTAACTAACAACTTACTAAAATCCATTAACAAGAAACATCAATATGAGAAGCAATATAGACGGGGATTCATACATAAGGAGTTTGTTAAACACTATTCATCAGTTCTCACCAAACTAATAAAAAAAGCCAAACAATTGTACTACAGTGGACCCTCGGTTAACGAAAGGTCCCGTTAACGAAAGTTTCGGAAAACGTAAGCTTTTTTCGGAATCGGTTAGCGAAAAATTCCTCGGTTACCGAAAGGTATTAGACGTGTCCACCTGCTCCGCGCAAGCGCAGGACACCAGTGAAGCGTTGTTTACCATTGAGAGAACATTACCTAGCGCGCTCTTTCAAAGATTCACAATATATTTGGTGGTTTAGTGATTGTCACTGTGAAATAAGTCACCATGGGTCCAAAGAAGCTTCCTAGTGGCACCCCAGTGGTAGCATTCATGGAGGGAGTGTAGCATTCATGGAGTGAGTGTAGCATTCATGCAGGGAGTGTAGCATTCATGCAGGGAGTGTAGCATTCATGCAGGGAGTGTAGCATTCATGCAGGGAGTGTAGCATTCATGCAGGGAGTGTAGCATTCATGCAGGGAGTGTAGCATTCATGCAGATAGTGTAGCATTCATGCAGATAGTGTAGCATTCATGCAGAGAGTGTAGCATTCATGCAGGGAGTGTAGCAGGCATGCAGGGAGTGTAGCAGGCATGCAGGGAGTGTAGCAGGCATGCAGGGAGTGTAGCAGGCATGCAGGGAGTGTAGCAGGCATGCAGGGAGTGTAGCAGGCATGCAGGGAGTGTAGCAGGCATGCAGGGAGTGTAGCATTCATGCATTAAAAGAAAAGAAAGGAAGTAACCCCAGAGAGGGACTTGTTACCTGAAGTCCTTTTGGAGGGGATTTCCTTCCAACCATTAACACCCTGCCCCTGTCAGCAACTCTACCTTCCAGATGC